>JALGQZ010000017.1:12384257-12825382 GCA_023105745.1 Austropuccinia psidii
TCTTAATGAATCGTATTTTTTGGACTAGAGAACATTGCAGAAAACTTGGTTTTGTATCTAAAATATATTGATGAATGATCTTACAAAACTCTGATTCATATTGGCCAATATTACTGAATAATTCATAATGAGTATTTTTATTAACCTTGAAAATTTCTATGACATTAGTTATTATTAGATTAAGATGTTAATGGGAATATTTTTTTCTTCAATTGCAACAAATTACCCACTTTCAAGGTAATTTTCACAGATTTTATCCAAAACTTTGAGATTAGTGAGTAAAACTATGATAATATTGAAACTCCTTTTATGAGAACAAGGAACAAAAGGCAAGTTTGAAAATTGACACACATGAGTTCTAGGATTATTTGCCTTAATCAAAAAGTATAACAAATTGTGCTAAACCATTATCATGAGACATATTCTTGGACTTCCTGGACTTTATAAATAAACATTTGTAATTGGAAAATTTCTTTCATGAAAAATTAGTCTTTTAAATTTATTCAAACATAATTCAGTGTGAAATGATTGAAGAAATTGAAAGCTATATTTTCAGCTTGAGATATTCCATTTTTATATTTAATAATCTCTGATTTTGCAATCTTTATGTATTTCATTAATAAGGCCCAAATCCATAGATCTTAAGAAAAATGTTTAATTTAAGGTTAGTTAGTACCCAATTTGAATGTTAAAACATGGGGAAATTGATATTTAAATTTACTTTGAAAATATTCTAACCAATTCCCACACTTCATTAATCATTCCAAAAATCCATCAGAGCTAACTGAAGGAAATATTTTATTCAAACTACCTTTTTAAATACTGATGGATTTGAGTAGTGAAATCACCAAATATCACAAATTCTATTCGATTATCTGAATCTTTTTTTCAGTTCCTTGGATTATATTCTCAATTTTCCTTAATCCAAGGAACACAAATATATGGGATTTCTTACTCAGAAGGACAAGCTTAAGGGTATGATAATTCCCAAGATCTGGGAGAGGAATTCTTGAAAGTACATTAATTTCAATATTTCAGTTTGAAGTAAGACATATTATTCCCCAAATATTTCAGATTTATCAATTAAATGTGATTTTAAAGACATATAATGTTGATTATTAATTTTAGTTAAATATTCAGATATAAAAATCATCCAGGATTATTTCTGAGAAAAAGAATAGAAATTTGAGATTTCATTAAGTTTTAATTCATTTAAGGAGTATATTTTAAAATTAGTATCTTATACTTAAATAAAAATGAGATTTCTATGCCTAAATAGCATTCTAATGGTCTTGATAAGGTTCCAAAAATTTCTAGAATTGATACCATTGAGGTAATAGTAAATCCTTCTTTTTGAGATGATTAATTCTGTTTTTTTAATCTCACACTACATTAGCCACATAAATTTATATATATTTTTGCAAAGAATTTTCTCTGGAAAAGAAATATTCTTTATAAACTTCAAATGATCATTATCCATAATTACATTTCATAGTGTTAATTAATCTATAATTAGTAAAATTGAAAATAAAAATAAATTCTGTGAAATTGATTTCAGATATTTTTTTCACATGGATAATTCTCTTTTAAAAAAAATTATGTGATGATTTTATATTCATATTGTGAAACCTGATTATCATTAAAATGATTACTTTTCTCAATAGAGATTTTTTCCTAATGGAAACCTTGAGATTGAATCTCTACCTTTTCATATTATATGGAACTCAGTGCATATTCAAATTGCAAATAAAATTACCATATATGAAAATAAGTGAAATATAGAAAATTATATCTGATTTGCAAATTCAATATTTTGAGAAAGGAATATTAATTAATCCCACTTTTTTCATGTATAAATTCTTAGAAGAAAAATATTACTCAGTTTTCTTTGTGAATTAAGAAAAAATATTAAAAATTTGAGCCAATTCTGAATTTCCTACAAGAGTAGGATGTAATAAAGATTTGTCAAAATATTACCTTTATTATTAACAAAATTACATTACAGCATATATTCATACAAATTAGTTTTTATTGAGACTTTGGGTTTTGTTGTGTGTCTTTAAGTATTGTGAGAGACTATTTTTTACAAATACTAGGTCTCAGGCTATTTCGATCATGGGAAAAAGGCATGACAGGGATAAAATTCTGAATTTTGGAAAAGGTAAAATTATATTTCCCCTCATTAATCAAAGCAAAAAATAATTACATTTTTCAGATAGGAGTAATAAAAATCTATAGTCAGAAAATGTTTCTTCAGGAAAAATTTATTTTAAACATGAGGTTCATAAGTAATTTCAAATTTTACACTCAAACTATTGAAAAAGTGATTTATATATGTTAATTTGTGTGATTAGTACTTTCTTAAAGCAAAATATTTTGATCTCAAATCTTTTTAGTTGGTAATATTAAAATATCCTAAGCAAATTTCAAGAGAGAAGACCTATAAGAGTTCCAAAGTAATAAGAGGTGAGAAAAAATGATATTCTTATATTTAGCCACATTCAAAGAGGTTTTTCATGGTTATTGGATTGATCATGAATTGAAATTTTTTGGTTTGGGTTTCAAAGAGTCTTTGGGAACAAAGAATTTTTCTGGAATTCCAGAATCTATATAATTCAATTCAAGCTATGTGAAGGATTTCTTAATCTTTAATATCCAGCATAGAAAATTACCAAACAATAATAGCAGGTTAGAGCCTAGTATGACACAAGTTGGAAGCTGAGTTGGACCAAGGTTGGACCTTCTACCCCTTCCAGAAGGGATATCTTTTTTTATGGCGAGTTTTATGTGGCCATTTTTATCTAAAGGATTCAACAGAATGAGTTTATTCTCAATCTTGGGCTAATTACATTTTAGAATATATATGGTGATCATAGTTTTCAATTGCTTGCGTCTTGTTTTTGGGATTCAATGAAAGACCCCAGTCTCCTTCATTGTTTATATTCAATTACTTGATATAATACAGAAAGAAACATAACCATCACTCAGCACCTTAAAGGTGAATTCAAGGTGATAGGATCCCAATGACCTTGGCAAGAGTGATATCATTTCTGTAACTGTCATTTCATATGTTTTGTTTTCAAGGACTTTCTGAAGTCCAGGGGGGAACTCATGGATGAGGACTATGATCATTTTTATCTTCATTGGTCCCACAATCAATTACCCATTTCCAAAATTGATTATGAAATCAACACCCCAATTCTACCAGCAAAATATAAGTCTTTTGCTTTTTTTCTAACACTAATGCAAGAACTAAACCCATTACCTGGCTTTTTTCAGCCTCAAATGCAATTTAAGCATTCCTTCCTCTGATGCCAAACACTCAAAGTCACGAGCCCTCAACACCCCCACTTTGAATACTTCAAAACAGACTCTCATTGATTCTTATCACCCCTCAGCTGAATCACCACATTTCATGTACCATCACCACCTGAAGACCATGACTTCGCTAATCAGGTGGCCGGAAAGCCCAAGAGACCAATTTCAACCATGCAAGTGCTTCATTCACTATGCTCTCAAATGTGCGGTTCTAGCAAACAGTGGTGAATATCAAAAAATATCTGTTATCAAATGCTCAACCCCAAGATCTGGCCTTTATCAATTCCAATAAATCATTTCCTCAAGCAAGTCCAGCACTCTCAACTTCTCAAGAATAGTATGAAATGTATACTCAAACACCCAATGGGAGCACCTATGCCCTCAATGATGAATTATGGGCTTCCATGGAGTTCATGGAGCCCATACTCTAAATTCTTGAAAGGGTGTGAAACTTATTCCAATGAAATTCACCAACCAAATACTTGGTGCTACCCACTTAAAATGTCCTGATAAAAAACTTACACCCTTATTCTTGTGACTTACCCCCTGTTTGGTCTCAAGCATGTCATGTGGCAATTGAAAAAATTTACAAGTATAAAGAGCAACATATCAAGAATAATGATACCATAATGAAATTTCTTTTAGATCCAATTAATTGGTGAGTTATGTTCAAGCTCATTGGGTTCCCACCTAAACAAAGTCAAGAGGTGATGGATTCCCTAAGCCAGGAGTACCTGATCCCAACTGCAGAAGGCAGTTGCATCTGTTAATATTTGAAATTTTCCACATCCCCTGGTCTAAAAAAAGATTCCTCTCAGAACAAGTTGCTGAAGATGTATGACTGCAATTCAACTTACCTCATCAAACCCAAATCATACTAGAAACATGGATGAAGTTTTTTCCTACATCCAGAATCAACATCCAATAATGGAAGGGGAGTTGGAAGGCAATTTTGGTCTTCTCCCATGGTTTTTATTAATTAGAATATTGAATATTTATGCACACATGCACAGATATAGAGGAAAATAGTCACTGGTGCCTATCCTGAGTTGGGAAAGATTTCCCTCTGCTATTTGTCCATCCCAGCCTCATCAGCAGCAGTCAAAGGAGTTTTCTCTCAAATAAGGCACTAGAGCACGCATGGCTAGTAAGACCATTGCATCTTTGTGGTGTACCAAGGAATGGTTGAAGCATGGAGACTAGTAACAATATTAAAAATTTAAATCCTTGCACCATGGAGGTTACAGCTTAGCTGTTGAATAGTAGTTACAAATGTGTTGACTGTCATATTCCCTAGTTCTCAGTGGGAACCCATATTGAAGAGTTTCAAAGAGCCTTGTTTTGTCAAAGCAGCTTATAGGCACTTACTGACATGTACAGTTCCCTGCCAATTGTATGAAAACACAAAACTCATACAGGCAGGGCTATGTATTAACATTCACCCACACATGCAGCATGTTGACCAATGGACCACTCTCATTGGTCAGTCCTGTCCCACGGGGCGCAAAATCCCTGTCAGGCTGAGTCTATGATAAAGGTGTATAATTGTATTTACAGGCTTTAACTATGACTGTGACATGGTAAAAATGGTAATAAAAATATTTTTTGATTGTAAGAAGGGCTTAAAATAAGATAATAAGGGCTTTACTATAATGATATAGTGGTGGTGAGCACTGCTGAAAGCCCTGGATGCAGTCTTACCAGTTGGATTACTATAATAAGAGGTAAAATACTTAAGTTTAAAGTATAACCTGGCTATTCTCTAAGAGTATAACTGTTTTTGACAGTTGTACTACATAAGAATTTAAGATCAGGATGGGGATTTCTTTTCTGGAAGTTCAAAGGCCTCCTTTTATCCTAAAATGGAGTGAAGAGGCTGCTAGACCTTTTCACATAGAGGAAGTGAAAATTTTTCACTCTCTAGGACAGGCTTGTGGTCTGAAAAAGGCCTTTATATCCTGTATTGGGATCAGATGTGGTTTTGAAACCACATCTGGGCAGTTTTCATCAATACAGTGTGAAAGTCTTCATCTGGGGACCACATAGCCTGATTCTGACATGTATGACACGTAGAATGCTGTACAGAACCTGTATGGGACCCCAGTATTTAATGAACTATGAGGTATTGAATTAAAAACAAGCTTCTTTGTCTGTTTGACACCTCATAATCATAGTTATGGGATATTATCCCATGGTAAGGCTGTATTGGCCAAACTGTGGGGTTTTGACCTTAAAACAGCCATAAATTTGTCAGTTTTTGAGATATCAACCTCAGAATTGGTTCAGTGTGTAGCCCTGTATTCTTTCCACACAATGGTACCTCATTTTATATGGCTATCATTAAATATGGAAAGGTTATGCCATGTACAAGATTTTTTTACATACGCGTGTTTTAGGCAAAAAGCTGTATTGGGCTTGTTTGCCTTATAGATTTTCTTCTAGATGAGATATGAGGAAATTAATGGCACCATCAGATATACCTCATTGTGCTCTTTCCAAAAACACCCCACTTTAGGTATCTCACACTAGAACTGTAGAAGTTAGATGAGATGTGAATATTTTAATCACCCTTATTTGACCTTATTTTGGTCATAACTTTTGTAATTCTGGTGCTAGCTCAGTTTGGCTAGTACCATTGTATAGCCCTGAATTAGAGCTCCATTTTCAAAACCCATTTGATTGGCTTAAGCTTCTTTCTCTTTATTTCAGATTAGAGGTGAAAATTAAGGTTTATGCTCAGCAACAACTTTGAGCAGGAATAACTTTGTTATTCTTTGTCCTATTATGATGGGACTTGTATATTTGGAAAGGGGTTAGTTTCCTCTTTCTTTTGATACCTTTTGAGCTGCTTTGGCTCAGCTCCATGTTCTGGTGGTATCTTGGCTATACCATTGATTTATGGTATTTGGCTGTCATGCTTGTGCTGTGGTTTTGAGTCACAGGCTGACAATCCCAACTTTTTTTTTCTCATCTTGTTGTCTATTATTTTTTTATTTGTTTTTTTAATTGTTACTTCACACCATCAGTAACTGCTTTATTAACAAAAGCAGTGGCTCCACATATTAAGAAGGTTCACTCACTGATGTTAAATAGGATCCCCATCCTTGTCTCCAACCAACATCATCTGCCACTATCTCTTGGTAAAATCACTACCTATTTACTTGCTTTACTAGTTATTTATCATCATTATTGAAACTGTTAAATAAGAAAATTTATACCACCAGTGAGTTTGCTTTCTGCCTCTGTAAACTATTAACTCTTGCTGATACTACCTTACCCACCATAGATTTAAGGTGTGGATATGAAACTTTGATTAAAAATAAAGTACTTTTCCTGTCCTCAAAATTTGTATAAGGTAAAATATGATTAAAAAATAGTATGAAATAGTATTTTTTAGAGAAAAAATGCTAATTTTATTTTTTTGAACTTTATGAGTATAAAACAGTAATATTATAAAGATTTATTGTTTTACCAACAATAAAAATTTATCCAAAAATACTCTGCAAGAGATATTTAAGGCTACAAATGAAATTTCTTCAAGAGAAATTTCAATTGGAATTAATTGAGAAAAGAACTGCAAGCAATTAATTAAAGAACAAAGTCTCTCAAAGAGGTATTTAAAGAAAAAACATGCCCAATAGTGACCAGAGTGAATTTGAAAACAAAGTTACAAAGTTAACAGTGATGAAACAGGGTTTAATTCACTTATGGGGTGGTTCAAGGGGTGAAAATGATTATAAGAGCTACAAAAAAGGATTATAATGATTTTTTGACGTGGTTAAAAGTTTTAAATTTATATAAAAAGGATGGTTGGAATCTTTTAATGATTGGTTTAACAGTGTTTAAACTAATTATAAAAGGAAAAGATTCTAACATGAAGAGAAAAGTGGGGAAAAGAAGAAATTCTTTTATAGGCATCAATTTTCTTTCTTCAAAAGTAAAATTTACTCTTGTCAGTCTTGAAAAACACTCTGACAACAGAAAAGCCAATTATGGCATCATTGAACCCTGGTTTAGGCCAAAAAGGGCTGTTTTTAGCCATTTTAGACCCTTAAATCAGCCATTACTATAGTAATACCTTGTCTAGAGCCTTCAAAACACGTCAGAATGTGTGTAAGAGATGTAGAAACCAGTTAAAACTGCTTTCACTAAGATTTTTGTAACTTAAGGGTAGTTTTACCCTCTTGGCAACAGTTAAAATTGCCCTGGTTGGTATCAAAACCTCATCATCAATTGAGACACAGACCCTGTGACTCAAGTACAGGCCAAAAGTGATGAGCTTTTGCATGGATTTTGACATCTCACGCCTGTCAGAAAGGATTTTGGGGGTCTGGCTCCCCCTTGGAGCTAGAGTACCTTTTCCCCCCAGCATTAATCTTTCCAATTTATTTTTTCTTTAATTCCTCATCATGTAATACACTTGTAATCTACACATACAATTCAATTGAGCTTTACAGTACACAAATGTAATAATTAATACCTCATATGTAAATTACAGTTCACTTATGTAATAAATGTGCACATTTTGACATTTCAATTGAAAATACTTCAATTCCTCATAACTTCTAAACTACACACAACACCTCAATTTTAACACAAAAATTGATGGTTAACACCACAAGTGGTGTGAATCAAATTAATGTTAATTTTAATAAAAATTTATTTTTACTTAATTTTTACAAGTAAAAATGCATTTTCATAATTTTAAATTTTAATGTAATTTTCATTTTAAATTATAGTTCAATTTTTATTTTTGGATATAAATTTGTGTTTATATTTCAATTTTTATTTTGATAATATAAATAAATCTATTTTATTTTATTTATATTTGTATCTTATTTTGTTATTTGTGGTCTTTTGGGTATATGAAAATACCTATAAGGCTCACAATAGATGCCATACTTAGATATTGAAACCCAAAGCTGATTGGTGGGTATGTGTCAGGCTGTACTGTCCTTTAGAGCCATTTCAGAGTGGAATAACCTTCCTCTGACGACTGTTTACAATACCTTCCAAAAATACAAACAAATCATCACTGTTATAACTCAACAAAAAAGTGGCCAACCAATGAAACTCACTGAGCATGACTGGCAACAACTCAGCCATATTATCACTCAATGCCAACAACTTACAGTTTCCCAAGTTACATTGTTAATGACCTTGCATGTTTCAAACCAAACTATTTAACACAAGATTCACAAATTAGGGAAACACTCACAAATAGCCCCTAAGAAACCATATTTATGGCCACAAGATTTTCAACATTGGCTCTCTTTTGCCCAGGGTCATAGGCACTGGACAATTAACAAATGGACCAATGAATTGACTTTTGAGCTGGGAAAACAAGTCTGGCACACTGCAAATGAGAAGTGGTTGCTTGAAAACCTTGCTGTCAACCATTGATTGGGTCATCAATCTGTTATGAGATGGGGGAATTTTCACTGCTTACCATAGCAGCATTGTATTCTTGGAGGGTTGGATGAATTCCCAAGAGATGGTCTGACAGGTCTACCTCCCCACCCTTTGCCCCTCTGTTGAGCAAATGTAGCAAGCACCCTGGATCAGAGGTTGACAGCGACTTATCCTAATGGAAGACAATGTGCCAATCCATATGGCAGCTTTCAGCAATCAATG
Organism: Austropuccinia psidii; assembly: GCA_023105745.1. Lineage (NCBI taxonomy): Eukaryota > Fungi > Basidiomycota > Pucciniomycetes > Pucciniales > Sphaerophragmiaceae > Austropuccinia > Austropuccinia psidii. The sequence goes on from JALGQZ010000017.1 coordinate 12,393,210, forward strand.
GCTTAAACAAAATGGGATAGTCAAGATGAAGTGGCTGGCACATTCACCAGACCTCAATCCAATCAAAAATATCTGGAAGTCAATGAAAAGCCAAATATCAAAGCTTTACCAACTTCAAAATTTGAAGGAACTTAAGCATGCAATTCAGTCCACCTGGAGCAACATTCACCCTGGCATCCTCAATGCCAAGGAGGATGCAGATGGTAATCAATCAACATGGTGGTCCAACCTCATATTAAGACCACCAAGGTTTTTTATTTTATTTTTTCAACTTATACTTTGTTTGTCTACTGTGTTGCCTGTTGTTACCTCTGCTCTGAATTGCAATCAATTAAATGTTATTTTTTTCTTAAGTTCCCAATGAGAGACCAAGTGCCAAAAACAAAAAAAATTGCTGTACAATTCTTTGGCGTACAGGGGCCTGGCTGTATGAACTTGGTGTTTGCATACAATTGGCAGGGCACTGTACCCAAAGGCAATACTTGTTGCCCAAGTATGGGCCGGGGGAGTTGCACAGCCAGTCAGGCGTCTGAGTCATTTGAGCGCGGGCAAGTACTACCCGGAACCGAGAAAGTGCCAATTTGCCTTCTGTGGTGTATATTCTCAATAGTTGAAACTTCAAATAATCATTTGCATTTTGCAGTACTATTATTAAATTATTTGAAACATTTTTTAGAAATGGTTTGCTTTGCAACTTTATTGAGACGTCTTGTTATAACTCAAAGGGCTACAATGTCTTGATATAACTCAAAACCTCACAATGGCTACAGATATTGGATTCATATTAACCATACCATGCAAACAAACCGTATATTCTTCTTAAGAATGATGTCGCCCAAAAACATGGAAGAATCAAATTTCACTTGCGAAAAAGGCCCAGTTTTCTTACAAGGGGTTTTGCGATAAAGCAGCTTGAACGACATCATCAGCAGCCCTAGGCTTCTCCCAATATTGTAGTAAAATTTCACAACTCGCATCTCACGAGGGCTCAAAGTTACATCTACCGGCTATCGCACGCGGTAATATTGTTTATATCAAGACATAACCAAAAAAACCACGGTTTGATTACCAGTGTTCGAAAAGCATGTGTTCAATTCAATAAAGTCTTCAAATATACATGGCTAAAAAGTAACTTAACACTAACTCCCGGTAGAAATCATCTTCGCATGACAACCATCCCCAAGCATCAATCCACCAATAGATGGCGCAATGCTTATTTTACGTCAAACCTACTGTCAGGCTTACCTTAACGTTAATACTATGGTTTCAATGCCACTCAGAGTTTATTAATCAATAAGGGACTTAGTTTTGTGCACATATGGTCGAGAACTTTTTCACTCCTTTAACTTGGACATCATGTGGACAACACCTGAAGACATTCAGTCTAGTGTAGCCCGTGATGTGCCATGATCACACCTTGTCCAATGGTCGGTTAAAGCCACCACGTCTGATTGCGAAATTTAAGCAGCGATAAAGCTTAGATCAGTCAGCCAGTACCACGCCAGACACACAAGCTGACGAGACAAAGAAAATGAACTCACCTATTCATATATTGTCTCCAAGTTCTGACTTTGACAACATCAACTGTCCCAGCCTCAATGTTGCCGGTAACATGCTTGCCTTTAGTGCTTTGCAATGTGGAAAAGCCCATTAAGCGTGCCATCTTGGCTTCCTCATCTTCGTCTTCTACACCTTCGGCATCAAGGTCCATGGACGTTGTGGAATCCTTTCTACGAGCGCTACCCGCACTATGACGGGAGTCACTGTGACGACGATCTTTCAGAACAAATATGCTTTATGAATAAGTGACCGATCAAGCATAAGAGAGAAATAGCGTTAGAATGCAGCGAAACAGCTGGCACCCGTAAACACTCACCCCGATCTCTTCTGCTTCTTGCCCTATCACCTGTATGTTTGCTGCCTTGGGCTGGTGATCTGCTACGTGACTCGGAAAGACTGCGGTCGTAACGCGACCTGTGACGAGACCGACCAGGTTTTGCTGATCGATCTTCCGACTTGTCTCGGCTTCGTGCTGGTTCTCGGTCTCTGTGTTTGTGCGAATATTCGCGATCTCTATGTTTACTCTCTCGCTCTCGGGACCTTTCGCGATGCCGGTCAGAGTCACGGCTGAATTCTTTATCATACTCTCTTCCACGATCTCTACCTCTATCTTTATCCTTGTCTCTATCCCTTCTTTCGCGATCGTATTCTCTATCTCTACCTCTGATTTTGTCACGCTCGTCACGACTACGATGTTTCTCACGGTCGTACCCACGACCGTAATCACGGTCCCTTGAACTTTTTTCTTGATCTTTGATGCCCGAGGTCTTAGAGCCTCTTTCGTTACTTTCTCTTGATGGATCGTTCATTGCGGAGCTTGCGCGTGAATGAGTTTCGGTCTCTGTTGCTGTGTAGAGGGCGATTTATTAGCTTCCGCACTCTTCTTAGGTTAGGGTTCGGGTTAGGTTTGCAGGGTCGCTGGCAGTAAAAGTTTGGCGCGCCAAGGCTGGTGGTGCCCAGGGGTGCACGCGCGCCATAAGGCAAAGATGGGGGGTACCATGCCATTTACATATTAACTAGGGCATTAACACCACCTGGTCCTGCAGCCCAGGTGCATAAATTCACAAATCTATTAAGCTCAGTGTGGAATTTAACTTTCTTTTGAAAAAAAGGTGGAATATATCCACATACTGTATATTCTTATTTGCTGATGTAAATATATATATGTGAATTTTTGGACCAATATTTTGATTAAACATTTTTTTCACTTATTTCATGTGAAAACCCTCCCCAAATTCATTCAAGTACAGAAATCATGGTTTTTACATCCATTTTTAAGTAAGTATTTCTTTTCTTCATTGATCATGCTTTTCTATTTAAAGAAGTCATTTTGGAGAAAACAAGTTAGATTTGATAACAGAAAACTTTCATTTAAATTGAGTATAAAACTGAAGCCTCATAAACTGTATGAGAATGAGAAAATCTATATTAATTGTTTTTTTAAATGTTCTTGTGATTTGGAACCCAATTTAGAGAAACCAGATGTTTATTAGATCATTGTATCTTAATTTAAAATTACTGATTATTTTTTGAATGAGGTGGGATATGCCACATATTAAATGTTTCTCCTTGTCTTGGAGGCTTTACTTCAAAGAAAATCATGTCTTCACACTTGAAACTTGATAATAACTAAATTTAAAGAGATATTTTTTAGGTTTGAAAGAAATATATTTGAAAATTAGTGCGATTCATCATTTCTCGTTAATCCAATTTGATGTTTCTTCTCCAAAGAGAGAAATTAATTTTATTTTGAGTAATTTCTAATCTCCACAAAAAATAGTCAAAAATATTGAAAACACAAAAAAAAAATCTTGGAATGAGGCTTTCTTTTCAATTATAAAAAAGATTGAACATTAGATTTGGACTTTCAAAATTCAATATGAACTTATATATCAGAAGGCAATTTACAAAAAAAACAGTCAGAACTTTTTTCATAGATTAAGAAATCAGAAAAATTTTTTTTACTAATCAATCAATTTTCTCCTTATTTTGAAGCATCATCCAAAAGAATCATGTTGATTATTCTTTTATTCAAATAATTTCACTTTATGATTCAATATCACAATGAAAAATCTCTCTATTAATCTAAATTCAAATCCAATCTTTGATAATAAATACAAATTCATATAATCCAAATAATTCGCTTCTAATTTCAATAAAAATATTAATAAGAGATAGAATATTCATTCACCTGTAGCTTTGAAGTATATCCAAATTCAATAAACTAAGATCTGTTTAAAAATATGTAATGAAGCTTATTCCCAGATGTGGAGTAGGAATTCAATGAAAAAATACTCCTGTGAGAATTTAATGAATCAAAATGAAAATAAGAAAGGTTTAATCATAAGAGAAATTAATCTCAATAATAGGTTATCAAGGGATATCACAATCTTTCATTTTATGGAAAAGCACAATATTTTATCTTTCTCAAATTATGATTTGGAATAAATTGAAAAATTGAATTTCATGGAATTGAATGGAAAAAGTAGAAATTTAAAAAAAAATGAAAAATGAAAAATGAAAAATCATTCTCATTTAAAAAAACAAAGAACATATATTTTATAATCCTAATTAAATTTTCATTTTTGATCTCTAAATATACATCATTTGAAATTTAAATTCTTTTTATTTCATACTTCAGCTGTTAATTTCATCTTTAAAATATAAAAAATAAGAAAAAACACAGTTTCAATATATCAAATGGGCAATTTCTTTTTTTCAAATAGGGATATACTAATAAATAGTCCTAAATATTGAATATTTTTTTTTGAAAAATATATATTTAAAAATGGTCATTAAAAAACATTGAAAAATTTTGAGATTTCCAATTATTGTTTTTCAAAGAAAAATTCTACCAGCTTATCCCATATTAATTAAATATGTTTAATTAGCAATATGATTCTGAATTTTTATAGAAAAAAACACTAAAAAATGAAAAAAAAATTCACAAAGAAATAAAGCTTAGGTTTTCAATAAATCAAGTTTTTTATTTTTCCAAAAGGAGAGGAAATGGCTTTTTAAAGCCATAGCTATAGTTGTAAAGTGATTTTTAGTTTTTTAGTTATAAAAAAATTGGCCACAGAATTGAATTAAAAAAATATATATGATGTGGTCGTTCTTGGGGTGCTTATTGTCAGTATTACAGACTGTGACACTGCCCACTGCCTGGTCCTTTTTCCCAGGTGCATAAACATATCTCATAGGAAAGCATATTGAAAAATTATCAGCTTAACATAGGTTATTTCCTCCATTGAAAATTCTGAGTAATCACTAAGGGCACTGTTTCACTACTTCAATCCGAAAATATGAGAAGATTTTACAAAATATTCATTCCATATATGTATTTTTCATTTACAAGGAAAGATTAAGATAGATAGAGTACTTTAATTTCTGTATAATTTAGCATATATTATCATTCCACTATAAAAAATGAAAAACACTTGTAAGATATTAGTTTATTTAATAGAGCGACATCTATTGGAGCTTATAAAGAAACAAATGCAAGCTTTTAATTCCTAAAAAATTAGAAATAATTCTTTGAATAAAAAATCCTTAAATTCACTAATTTTCATTCCATTTCGGTTCAATATTAACACCACATTTGTTGACTTCTTGCATCTACTTCTTGAAAGTGCCACATAGAGATGTTCATGAGAGAAAAATTACCCTTGAATATGAACTCCTACAGTATCCAAAGGTTGACCTTGTGATTTAGCTATAGTGAGAGTAAAAACCATATGGATTGGAAATACCGTGCGTCCAAATTGAAATTAAAGTGTTGTGTCTTTAGGTTGTGCTAATAATGGAATCCTTGGAATAAATAAAATGCACCCTTTCAAAATATCCAATGAGATGGATGCTTCAATGATAAAACTACCCTGATTTCTAAATATTAGCCTTGTTCCATTACAATGATCATTTTATTTATCCATTTTTCTGAGAAGAATTCTTGGTGCCCGTTTTTAAGCTCCATCTCCAGTCTCTAATAGATGTTTTTGATATTGGAAATACTCAGAAGCTCTAATATTTCTTTCTAATTCCATATTATTATTTTTATTATTTGTACGGACCCCCCATGAGACCCCCCATGATCGAGTTCTCTCAGTAGGCAATTCTAGCATAAGAGTTCGTTAGTTACGTTTAAATAATATGAGATCTTATTCCAGTTCTAACATCTGGTAATATTTGCCTAAAGTCACCTCCCAAAACCATGAGTTTACCCCCAAAATGGAATTTCCGAATTTATCAAAGCTTGAAGCAATTTCTTTACTACTTCAAAAGAATAATTATTTCAAATTATTTTTTTAATCCCATATAATAATTTTGGAAGATCTTAGAAGCTCTACCGTTTTGCTATTTTTTGGAATTAATGAAAGTCAACTTGAATTTAGAGTTGAGAGTTCTTAGAATTATGAATATGAAGCTCTAAAATTTAAAAAGATAATTTTGGCTATCCTTTATTTATTATAAACATAAATATTTGAATTTATATTGAATTTTGGAAAAAACGACAAAATTACCACTTGAAGCACATGCCAGCGACATATATACAAGAGATCTCACCTTTTCCAATAAGCATGAATACAAAAATGTTTTTACAGAACCACCAGCACCCTATATAAAAAAAATTCACCTGTATTATTATCAAAATAACTTATGATTTTTTCTTATGAGATTTTTCTCTTAATTGAGTCAATCAATATTAGTGATCTTGAGCTGATTTTATTGGAAATTATATTCTAATTGAGGAGGAAAGCTCTCCCTAAAAAGTTTATCAAATACTACAACATTTATACATTATGGTAAATAAGGAAAGACTTCATTGAGTCCAAAAAAATTCTCAAGTAATGCAGGGTAAATATCTGAGAGTATTTTCTTTATTTTTAATTTTTGAATTTGTAATTCCACTGAGGTGTAGGGCTTCCACAATCTAAGAAAAGAGTTTATCCCATAAGGCTTTTGCAGTTCCATGCTGGAAAATTTCCAGTCGATCTCTAAGAAGTCTTTCAATATGTTCTTTTCTCTGTAATTATTTTGAATGTAAGCATCAGTCTGAAATAAACTAAATTACAAAGCAGATAACTGGAATAATTCATCAATAATTCTATTAATTTTTTTTGATTAATTTGATAAATTTGCACTAGATATTTTCAAGATTAATAGCCTTAGAAGCTACTTTTATGCATCAGAATTACAAACTTTATAAATAATTCCAGTTACTTCTATAGTATTCCTTTTACAAACCTTTCCCTTGGAACCTAAGTATAATATTGAGGAATATAATGATAATTTTTTTCTCTTCCATATTGAAAATTTTGATTGCAAACAGAATATTCTGTAGTTTCGTTTTTGAGTAGAATTCCCCTTCTGGAAAATTGTCCCAGATTTTCTTATTGATTTAGAGTTAATATTTGTTTTTTTGGAGGTTAAAATCAATTCTAACAGCGCAGGGATGAATTAATCTCAAAGGAAAGGAAGTTATTTTCCAAGTAGCCTCAGTAGCTGCAAACCATGTTGCATCTATTAGCTTATCAATTTCATCCTTTAGTTTCTTTACTTGAAGAAATCTATAATGTCTTTTACATACATATTTATGAATATATTTTGCTGATATTACTCCAAAACAAGTTTCAAAAGTAATGTTACAGGAATATTTTTAACAAAGAAAATTATTATAAGGAACCACCAATGAGTTTTCAATCATATTTTTTCTTTGTGTGATGTAACACCATTATTCATTCTTTAATATATTTTAAAAGATTCTTATTTAATATCTTTTTCTTCACAAAATGTTTTTGAAAACTTCTTTTACAAATTTCCAACAAAAATGCATTGGGCCATCCTATTGAGAAATACACATGAGCCTTGAATCATATTTCCTTTTACTATCTCAAAGAACTCTGTTTTATCTTTTTTATTTCATAATTTTGATTTGAAAATGGAATAAATAATTTAAGGTGATGTGGGACTGTTTTGGGGATGCCATATAATAAAACGCCGAGCATGTGGTAATCCCCTTTTTTGAAATTCTATAGCTTTTTCTCTGATAATAACTCTTCAAAGGAGACCATTCTTGAAGAGATTTTCATTCATTTTATTCAATTTTGAAGGAAATATCCTTTTTACTATATATAGAAGATATTTTCCCATTTGAGCCAGAAGAAATAGCTGGGAAATCTCTGGAAAATTAAGATCTTATGTCAAATTAAGGAATAGGTTAGGATTTTGAAGACACTTCACAAAGCACATAGAATCTTGATATATGGATTTCATATGAAGTGGTGAGCCTATAAAAGAGACTGGTAGGTATTTTTTTTTGAAAATATCTACTCCTTCCATCAATCCTTCTTCTATTTAATCATCAACTACTACTTGAAAATTATGCGTTAACATTTTTTGTTGATTTTCTTCAATATAAATTAATTTTTAAGTTCCAACCTTGATTAATTGATCAACTATATATCTCTGAAATAATCTTCCACCCCAGTGTCATAATGAATAATATGTATTTGTGGAAAGACAACCTTCATGAATAATAATAAATTAAAGGTGAAATATTTGGAGATTTATTTTTAAGATATAATAAGAAACCCAGCTCACCTTTAATTTAAGAATACATAATTTAATAGGCCACAAAAATAACTTAATTCTGAAATGTTTTGTAGAGAACTAACCCTGGTATTGATATAAATCTCTCTTGATCTTAATGATTTACCTTCATCTCTCCCTATAGGTAAAACTTAGTAAGCTCACAATAAAATTATAGAAATATAAATTGATTAATTCCAATAAATATTGATTAAGCATGATGAGAAATTGGCTTATTGTATACCCTTTTATCAACATCTAGTGCACCTGAGAGCTTGAAAATTGAATTCTAATCAAATTTTATCATTTTATATAATATTCTAAGTTCTACTATTAAAAATTTAGATCTATGTAAAATGGCCTGGGTATGATTCATGAACTCAATATCAAGATTATGACCCAAATTATTCCTATTTTGTAATTAATTTTGCGTATTGCGTATCATATATATAACGCTGTAGGAATCTTGGATTGTCATAAAAAGTCAAAAGACCTCCTACTTGATGATGATAAAGCTTCATGTAATTTGAATCTATAAAATACTCTTTCAGAATTTTTCAAAAAAATGGTCTCCGTTTACTTGCAGAGATGTTAAAGAAAAATTACTTTTGAATAATCTTATCCAGTCAATATAATTTCCTCGATGAGAATTATTTTATGATTTTGGATCTTTTGATAGTCTTAATAGACCTTGAGATAGATCTTCAAGGGATAAAGTGAACTTTACAGAAGGGAAACAAAGAGAAAAAAAAATTTACTTCCAAAAAAATTTCTTTGAAATGCTGACACTTTTTTTGGTTTTGAAAGTGTATTCTGGGTGAAGTATTGGGGGGTCAATACAATTGAGAGCTTTTGGCTGAGATCCATTATTTATATTGAATTACTCAGCTATGTTCGCTTACTGAGCTTGGTGAGATGGTAGTTCATTGTTGATAACTATATTTCCCACATTATTTTTTCAATACCTTGGATCATTATGGAGATATCTTTGATAATTTGGGTCATCATGGAAAAAATATTGGATCATAGTTAAAATAATTGTGTTGGGGATGAATTTGATTAATATTTTTGAATTATTATCTTGAAAAATATTCAGTGTGTGCTTCATAACTGTAATAAGAGTGATTATTATTATTCAAGAATCTTGGATAATCAAGTTCATTTATGGGAGATTTATTTGAGTTATTGCTTTAGTAATTTGAAATGAGCTTTTTTTGATGTGTTTGGTAATTGAAAAAAGCTTTCTGATGGAATACCACTTCATTAATTCCTCTTGGAATATTTCCAGTATGCCTTTCTCTTCCCAATATACTTCTTTGTTGATATTAATTCTCATTTACTATGAATTGCGAATTATTGATTTGGCTCAAGTCATTAATATTTATATTTGAAATATTATTAAATTGTATTTCCCTTTACCTTTGACAGTATCTTTTCTTCCTTTCTCGATCGAGCCTATTCCTTTTAACACTGGGAGCTTTATTCCGTTAAGTGAGGATATATTATAGATATTTGAGTTTGCAAACATAAAAAGTAATCAATAACTAGAATTCTTGGGTTAAACAAATGGTCACAAGAATTCAAAGGATTTTTGAAATAAATTAGTTGCTTCATTTTTCAAAAAAAATGCTTCCATGTTTCAATGAGAATTATTTGAATCAAATGGTATCAATACTTATTTCCTTTTTCATTAATAAATAATTTGAGATAATAAAATTTTTGTGGGATTATACTATTAAACTTTAACAAATTGAATTAGAATTCGAAAATATTTTAGAAAAAGATTTATTTTTTGAAGATTAAAAAATTGTTTCTCAAATATTATCTTTGGATAAATAAATGCTCTTAAAAATAAATAGATTTTAATTTGATTAAGGTATTTCCAATGATTTTCTGAGTTTTTCTTCAAGAGGGAATTGTTCTTTTCTTTTTAATAAAAATATATTCTTTAATTTTAATAGAGATTTAATTAAATTCAGGAGAAAGTGTTTGATATAGAAATTCTGTTTGAATTTTCTGGATTTTGAATTTCAATCAAGAATCCAATAAAATTTAAAAAACCAATAGAATATTTTATGTTTTCAAAGATTAAGTTTTATTCATTATCCATATTAACTTTTTTTTTGGAATTTTCACTGAGAATTGAAAGAAAAATTCAACTCAAAAATTATTAATGAATAACTTTTTTGGGGTGGATATGTTTTCAATTTTGAATTGAAATTGAAAAGTCAGGATTATCAAGAATTGACTTTTTTTCAAAGTTAAATTTCTTATTAAGATTGAAAAATGACTTTTTGTTTTAAGCTAATATTATTGTATTATTAATATTGGAGTAGTTTTGAATCATTTTTTATTTTTATTTTCAATAAAAAAACTTATAAAAAGTTAAGTTCCAAAAAAATGAAGTTTTGTTTTAATTCCATTGTTTTCACTAAGATATCAGGTTGTGAAGTTTTATTTTGGTGTTAAACATTTTTTAATTATTTTTTAATTATTTTTTAATTATTTTTTGATTATTTTTTAATTATTTTTCAATTATTTTTTAATTATTTTTTAATTATTTTTTAATTATTTTTTAATTATTTTTTAGTTATTTTTTAATTATTTTTTAATTATTTTTGAATTATTTTTTAATTATTTTTTGATTATTTTTTAATTATTTTTTAATTATTTCTTAATTATTTTTTAATTATTTTTTAATTATTTTTTAATTATTTTTTAATTATTTTTTAATTATTTTTTAATTATTTTTTAATTATTTTTTAATTATTTTTTTATTTTTTTTTTTTAATTATTTTTTACTTATTTTTTAATTATTTTTTAATTATTTTTTAATTATTTTTTAATTATTTTTTAATTATTTTTTAATTAGTTTTTAATTAGTTTTTAATTATTTTTTAATTATTTTTGATTATTTTTTGATTATTTTTTAATTATTTTTTAATTATTGTTTGATTATTTTTTAATTATTTTTTAATTATTTTTTAATTATTTTTTAATTATTTTTTAATTATTTTTTAATTATTTTTTAATTATTTTTTAATTATTTTTTAATTATTTTTTAATTATTTTTTAATTATTTTTCAATTATTTTTTAATTATTTTTTAATTAGTTTTTAATTATTTTTTAATTATTTTTGAATATTTTTTGAATATTTTTTAATTATTTTTTAATTAGTTTTTAATTATTTTTTAATTATTTTTTGATTATTTTTTAATCATTTTTTAATTATTTTTAAATTATTTTTTGATTATTTTTTAATTATTTTTTAATTATTTTTTAATTATTTTTTAATTATTATTTAATTATTTTTTGATTATATTTTGATTTTTTTTTGATTTTTTTTAATTATATTTTGATTATTTTTTAATTGTTTCTCAATTATTTTTTAATTATTTTTTAATTATTTTTTAATTATTTTTTAATTATTTTTTAATTATTTTTTAATTATTTTTTAATTATTTTTTAATTATTTTTTAATTATTTTTTAATTATTTTTTAATTATTTTTTAATTATTTTTTAATTATTTTTTAATTATTTTTTAATTATTTTTTAATTATTTTTTAATTATTTTTTAATTATTTTTTAATTATTTTTTAATTATTTTTCAATTATTTTTTAATTATTTTTTAATTATTTTTTAATTATTTTTTAATTATTTTTTAATTTTTTTTAATTAGTTTTTAATTATTTTTTAATTATTTTTGAATATTTTTTGAATATTTTTTAATTATTTTTTAATTAGTTTTTGATTATTTTTTAATTATTTTTTAATTATTTTTTAATTATTTTTTGATTATTTTTTAATTATTTTTTAATTATTTTTTAATTATTTTTTGATTATTTTTTAATTATTTTTTAATTATTTTTTGATTATTTTTTAATTATTTTTTAATTATTTTTGAATTATTTTTTAATTATTTTTTAATTATTTTTTAATTATTTTTTAATTATTATTTAATTATTTTTTGATTATTTTTTGATTATTTTTTAATTATTTTTTGATTATTTTTTAATTATTTTTTGATTATTTTTTAATTATTTTTTGATTATTTTTTAATTATTTTTTGATTATTTTTTGATCATTTTTTAATTATTTTTGAATTATTTTTTAATTATTTTTTAATTATTATTTAATTATTTTTTGATTATATTTTGATTTTTTTTTAATTTTTTTTTGATTATTTTTTAATTATATTTTGATTATTTTTTAATTATTTTTCAATTATTTTTCAATTATTTTTTAATTATTTTTTAAGGGTATTGGTAAAAACACGTAAGCAAATTGGTAAAAACACGTAAGAGCTTACGTGTTTTTACTAAAAACTTACGTGTTTTGGCCATAATTTGGTAAAAACACGTAAGGGGTGCCCTGGGCCCATTTTTAATTAAAAATGAAACACCATTGGGCCTGTATTGGGCCAAAACATGCCCAAAAGAGGTTTTTTCCCCACAAAACCTCTCTAACCTCCAAATTGTTTCAGATTTTTTTGCCCAGCCCCCCCAAAAAAACAAACAAGCTCAAACACCCCAATAATCCACATTATCCCCACCCCAAACCATTGTTTTTTTTTTTTTTTTGGAAAAACAGCACTACCAAAGCCATTTTGCAAAGCTTTTCACACTTTTTTTTCTTTTTTTCCCCCAAAGACTGCATTTTCCACCACAACAACCTGCTTTCAAGCCTCTCAATTTTCAATTTTTTACCATCCCTCATCTATTAATCCCACATTTAAACCAATTTCTGTCACTCTTAACCACTTCTGTTCATTTTTCACACCTTTTTTCCACCTCTTTTTCACATTTCGAAAGGTTCTTACCCCATTCCAAATCCCCCAATTCCCCCTTTTTTTTACTTTTATACATAATTTTAATTAAAAAAAATGCTTCAACCCCCCACTGAAGGTGAATTTCAGACCCTTGAGCTTCTTTGGGAACATGTGCATAATGTTGCCAGGGCTCAGGGGTATGCTGTGTCCACCTTGAGGTCCAATATGACCCACAACCAAATTGAAATATGTTGTGACAGGTCTGGCACCCCAAATCCCAACAAAAGCCCCTCCAAAACAGTCACCTCAAGAAAGCTTGACTGTCCTTTTAGACTTTATGCCAGGAAATATGCCAAGAGTACCACTTGGACTCTTAAAGTCAAAAATCCTGAACATAGCCATGATGCCACTGAAAATTTCATGGCAAATCCTGCATTCAGGAAATTCAATGAGCAAGAAACATCCCAAATTGCTCAAATGTCTGAATCACTCCTCATGCCAAGGCAAATTCAGGCCCAATTATGCAGCCAGAGGGAGTCTGACAGGCCTGTAATCCTTCAAGACATTTATAACCAAGTCAAGAAAATCAAGAAAGACAAACTGCAAGGCATAAGGCCCATTGATGCTCTTATTGACACTCTCAAAGAAGAAAATTTTGTTTGGTCCTCTGCAAGGGATTCTGAGGGACACATTACCTCCTTGTTTTTTACTCACCCCCTGGCCATAAAACTTCTTCATGGCTTTCCTCATGTCATTCTTATGGATTGTACTTATAAAACCAATAAGTACAAAATGCCCCTTTTTCATATTGTTGGATTCAGCTCAACAAATAAGACCTTTTCTGGGGCTTTTTGTTTTATGAAGAATGAAAATGAAACTTCATATACTTGGGCATTAAATCAATACATTGAAAAGGTCCTCAACAACACCAATCTTGTTCCCCCTCCAGTTATTGTTATTGACAGGGATCTGGCCTTGAAAAACTCTATTAAGAAGCTCTTCCCAGACTCCAAAGTCATGCTATGCATTTGGCACATCAACAAGGATGTATCTGCTCACTGCATGAAGAAAATTGGTCATGGAACTGATTTTGAAAAGTTTATGGGCCTTTGGAATCAAGTAATATACTTCTTCACTTTATTTCATTTTATTTCACTTTTTTTCTTATTATTGTCTTTTTTAATGACTTTGGGATTCTTTTCTCAGCTTATGTATTCACCCACTGAAAAGTCTTTCAAAGACAACTGGAAGAAGCTTCAGAAGAAAGTTAAAAATGCTGAGGTCTTGCAGTATTTGGAAAATACCTGGCTTCCTCTAAAGGAGTATTATGTGCCAGCCTGGACCAACCACCATTGCCACCTGGGTGTGGGATCCACCTCCAGAGTTGAAGGTGCCCATGCCATGGTTAAACTTTGGCTACAAAAGTCCACTGGTACCCTCCTGGAGGTAGTCAGGGCACTCCACATGGCATTCAGAAAACAATTTATTGAAATTATCAACAGAATCTCCAAAGAAATGATTGTCCATGTCAATAATTTTCCTCCACACATCTGTGCCCTCAATGGCAAGGTGTCTCATTATGCTCTTCAGATTGCCTTTGAAAATTTCAAAACAAAATTTCCTCCAAATGAAAAATGCACCAACAAATACAACAATTATAAAGGCATTCCTTGCAAGCATAAGACCCAAAAGGCATTTGCCAAGCGCCAAAGGCTTGAATTATCAGACTTCCATCCTCAGTGGCATTTGAATTTGCCTGTGAGGGTTTTTTAATTTCTTCTTATTATTTTTTTCTTAATAACTGATTTTACTTGTCATATTCTTCTCAGACTGGCTTTCAAGGTGATGATCAAAGTGTTGAAAAAGAAAGAAAGAATGAAGCCAAGAAAATATTTGAAGAAATTGGGGAAGACCTGTTTCAAAGACCAATGGCAGAAATCACTCCAATACTCCAACATTTTCAAGATGTTTTGACTGGAAAAGTCCCATTTGATCAAATTCCCAAGAGTCAAGAGGATGATCAATATTATGAAGACCCTCTAGAATGCAAGAATATCCATGGAAGACCCCAAGGAGCCAAGAATAAAAACAAAAGAGAACCTTCAAGATTTGAAATTATTGAAAGTCAATCCAAGAGAAGAGGAAGACCCCCATCAAAAGTGACCAGCACAACAACTTCAAGATCCCAGTCAAATGTCCCCTCTCCAATTATGGAAGTGGACTCATCTGAAGATTCTGAATATTCTGAGGACTAATTATCTAAATCCATCAGTTAATCAGATTCACTACCCTCAGCAACTGAATTAAATAAATCAGAAGTAACCCTTAGAAGGTCAAGAAGATTGGCAATTGGAAGAAAAACATCACAAAGAAAATCACACAAGCCTGCCACCAGTTTGAATATCTATGATGCAATTGACTTGACCTGTGAGCATTGTCAAAGCAACTATCACACAAGTGATGAATGCTCCAAGCTGTTTGTGAGTTTCTGATTCTTTTTAATGTAATTTTATGTTGTTTATTTTGATATTTATTCATTTTTTGAACTTATTTTATCAGATAACTGGCACAGAAGACTTGCCCAAGTTTATATTGAAATACACCTTCAAGGCCATCAATGTCCAGGGTGATGGAAACTGTGGCTACAGAACAGTATCCCACTTCATTTACAAGACTCAAGATCAATGGGCTGATGTCAGAGGTGACTTGGCTGAAGAAATTCAACAAAATCAAGACCTTTATGAAGCCATGAACACCTTAATTCCCTCAGTATCCTCTTATTTGGAAAGAATTGAATGGTATGAAGATGTTGGCCAGGCTCCAAAAAGCAAGTGGATGTCCATGCCTGACATGGGGGATCCAATTGCAAATAAGTATGAAAGACCAGTTTTCTTTTATTCCACAGCCCAATCTTTTTCTTTTTTCCGTTATTTCTGTCCTCCAAATGATAATCCCCCCATTTTCATCTGCTTCTTGAATAGTTGTGCTCATTTTGTCCCTTTGGACATCATCATTTCTAAAGTTTATCCAGTCCCCCCCATTACTGTGAACCGGGAGATTCATGCCCAAGCACAAGCTCTGGGGTGGGCTGATAAATTTAAGAAACACAGAATGTTGTATTTGTCCAATCTTCCTCCCCCCTCTCAGAAAAAACCCACTATTTTGGAGGTTGATTCTGATTGAATGATTTTTGTATATACAATTTATGCCAATTATCCCCCTCCTCAGTCATATTTATTGCTTAAATCCCACCTCAGTCTCATTTTTTATCAAACATGTGGAACTTTTGTACTTGAAAATAGTCATATTACACACAAGAGAAAAAACAGTTAAAAGAAAACACTCATTGCGCCTTCACTTGTTGTCCCACCCAAAATTTTTTCCCAATTCATGAGCTTCTGGTTCTTTATTGTCCAGATTGGACCCTTTAATTTAAAAAATAAATGAAGGAAATTCATAAGTGGGAAGTTATTAAATTCACTTTTTAAAAATAGGCATATTACAATGACGGGAAAAAACATTTGAAAAAAAACCCCTTTTTGCGCCTTCACTTGTCCCACCCAAAAAAATTCCCAAAATTATGGGATTCTGGTGCTTTATTCTTCACATTGAGCCCTTCATATTTTTAAAAAAAATGAAGGAAACTCATAAGTGGGAAGATTTTAAATGAATTTTTGAAAAAAATATTCCATTTTGGCATATTGGCCAAATTTGTGAAATTTGGCAAAAAAAAAAATTTTGAAAAATTGGTGCTTATTGACATGCCAAGTCGGGAGAAATATGGCAAAAAAAAAATTAAAAAAATCCTCAAAACTGAGCCTGAGGAATTTTTTTTGAAAATTAAGGTCACTTACGTGTTTTTACCATAAATTGGTAAAAACACGTAAGGGCTTACGTGTTTTTACTAAAAGCTTACGTGTGTTTACCAACACCCTTTTTTAATTATTTTTTAATTATTTTTGCATTATTTTTTAATTATTTTTTGATTATTTTTTAATTATTTTCTAATTATTTTTTAATTATTTCTTAATCATCTTTTAATTGTTGTTTAAATATTTTTCATTTTTTTTTTCATTTTTTTTTCATTAATTTTTCATTCATTTTTCAATTATTTGTGAAAGATTTTTTAACTAATTTTCAATTACCTTTTAATTATTTCTTAATTATTTTTCAATTACTTTTTAATATTGTTCAATATTTCTCAATATTTTTCAATATTCTCTAATTATTTCTTAATTATCTTATATTATTTTTTAGTTATTTTTCAATTATTTTTTGATTATTTTTTGATTTTCTTGAATTATTTTTAATTATTTTTCAATTACTTTTTAATTATTTCTTAATTATTTTGCAATTCTTTTTAAGTATTTTTGAATTATTTCTTAATAATTTTTAGATTATTTTTGATGATTTTTTACTTTGGATCATTGCAATGGTATCTGGATATATTTGAACCACATTGTATTATTCACCTGCCTGTAAAAAAAGTCAAGAGAAAAAAACCATAGCTCATGGATATTTTTAATCAGGAGTATATTGAGCAGAAATGAATTCTAAATAGGTGGGTATTTAGAGTCACAGAAAATGACTTTAGCTTCATGTAGAGGGTGGAGAAATTGAATCATTACCTTTACCTCATAATATCTGATTGGAAATAATTGATATGTTTTGATGTTGAGAGTTGAAAAAAAATGATGGTAAGCAGATTTGGGTGCAAATTCTCTTGTGAGGATTTCAAATATGGAATAAAATTGTGTCAAAAAGTGAATCAGGAGGGTAGAAGCATGAGTGGGTTTGGATTCATTGTATAACAGCTGAACAGCTGTAATGAGCTTTTACCATTGTGGAGGGCTTTTATTTATATCTGAGGAAAGTTGTGCTGTGAGAGAGAAAATGGAGCTATAGTTGAGGTCCAATTCATCTGGGGGTCAACTAGGATGGAAATAAACAAAGGGCTTTCTGCTTTGGCAGGTTCTTAAGAAATGTTTTTGGATTGGGATCCTAGAGAATTGAGACCATTTCAGGCTGTAAGATGTATTTCATGAGACATCCAGCTGATGGCTTTATCATCCATATCAAATTCAGGAGATTTGTCTCCAATATCCTGAGCCATGAAATTTCTTCCTCAAGCATTATTGTCTATAATTCAGAGAACTGTTGACTCCAAGTTGTATTTCTGCAAGATACTGAAGAAGATTCTGGAAAGTACAGCACCTGAATGATTAACCCAAGGTGGGAATCAAATTCTGTAATCAGTATTGCAGTATATACTTGAGTAAAATATATAATAAAAAAATAAGAATTACCTTAGATTTGACCAAGAACAAGAAGAATGGAGAGAAGCTTGAATTCCTTTTCCAGGAAATCATCTGTAACACCCATGAAAGAAATTGCATGTGGACTAGTTCTGTGAGCCTTAGAGATCTTTTTATACACCCAAAAGACCACAAGAAATTGAAATATAATTCAAAGTAATCATTTTACTTTCAAATGTAAAAATAAAATTTCAATATATATAGAGAATGTATAGTGAGAATTTCATAATAAATTGAAATGAAATTTTAAAAATGTAAAAATATATTTTTACTTGAAATAATGAAGTAAAAATAAATTTTCAACAAAAATATTAAAAAGAAAATATTATTTGAAAAAGAAAGCTAAAGTTAATTATTATTATTTTTTTAAAAAAGAGCATATGAAAATTATTTTACTATTGGATTCCTCATAAAAAATCAGATGGGGTCATCTCTGAGTGAAATTTCTGTAACTCAACTCCAAATAAGCTTAAATTAAGCTTTCAGCATTTTCTGTAGGAAAATATAAGAATAAATAAATTAATTCAGTTTACACCAAATATGGTGTTTAAAATCAATTTTTGTGTCAAAACTGAGGTGTGGTGTGTATTTAGAAGCTTTGAGGAATTGAAGTATTTTCAATTGAAATGTCAAAATGTGCACATGTATTACATAAGTTAACTTTAATTTACATATGTGTAATTAATAATTACAGTTGTTTAAATTAATTTTTAAAATAAATTTCATGTTTAATCTTCAATTATATTAAATGATGAGGAATTAAAGAAAAAATAAATTCAAAAGATTAATTTTTGTGGGGAAAAGAAATCTTGGCTTCAAGGGTTCCAGACTCCCCCATATTTCTTTCCAAAAGGTGTGGGATGTCATGATTGATGAAAAAAATAACTTTGGCATGGAATTGAGTCACAAGGTCTGTGACTAAATTGATGATGAGGTTTTGATACCGACCAGGGCAGTTTTAACTGTTTCCAAGAGGGTAAAATTACTCTTAACTAAAAATGTTATTTAATAAAAACAGTTTTAACTGGCTCTAGGGTCCCTTGAAAACATTCTTACATGTTTTGAAGGATTTAAACCAAGTATTACTATAGCAATGGCTGGTTCAAAGGACCAAAATGGCTCAAACCAGGGTTGAATGATTCAATAATTAGCTTTTTGGTTTTCAGTGTGTTTTTCACAACTGATTAGGGTAAATTTAAATTTTGGAGTAAGAGAATTAGTGGTTAAAAAAGAATTTCTTCCTTGCCCCACTTTTCTGTTCATGTTAGAATATTTTTCTTTTATAATTAGCTTAAACACAGATAAAAAAATCAATAAAGAATTCTAACCACCATTTTTGAATCATTTCAAGCCCTTTCAAACATGTAGAAAAATAATTATAATCATTTTTACCCTTGAACCACCCCAAAAGTGAGTTAACACATCTTTCATAACTGTTAGCTTTGTCACTTTGTTTCTAAATTCACTCTGGTAACCTTTAGGTGTTTTTTCTCTTTAAAGATATTTTTGAATACTCTGTTCTCATATTAATTCCTTGCAGTTCTTTTATAAATTAATTCCAATTGAAATTTATCTTGAAAGAATTTCTTTTGTAGCCATAAAAATTTCTTGTAAATTATTTTGGGATAAATTTTTATTGTTGGTAAAACTAAAATCTGAATAATATCATTTTCTTATACTAAAAAAGTTAAAAAATAATAATTTTGGTGTGCTTTATTTTAAATATTTTGAACTTTTATTTTTGATTAAATTTTACCTTATACAAAGTTTGAGGACACCAAAAGTACTTGATATTTGATAAAATATTCATATCCACACCTTAATAGTCCACAAATACATTTGTAACAATTTTTCATTAAAACTGGAAGGCAAAATATTGTGAATGTGCTTTTCATGGAAGACAAAACCATTTGAAGCATGTGTTTTCAATGAATTTTCCCAAAATAATATCTCAATAATACCTGGATGTCAAAGCTCAAACAGAGCTTGAAACAAGGATTATTTGTTAATCAAAAGTGGGAGATTGCTCTGGAAAATAAAAGAAACAAGGGAAGTCTTCAACAATTCCATATACAAAGGCTATGAGCTCCCTGAAAAAACAAGTTCTTAACATTTTGATGGGTTGGTCAATCTCACAATTGGAAATGATCTTATTTCTGTGAAACTGATGGAATTGAGATTAGTGAAAAAACAAAAAAAGGGAGGTAAAACACGCAAATGAAGACTGAAGGAGCAAAAGGAAGAATAGGTGGCATAGGAGAAAAAGCAAAAGGATGAAAATAATGATAATATTTGAGACAAAAGTATCAATGGAAATAAAAAAAGGTGAAAAGAAATAAATTCAAAAGGAAAAGATTGAAAAAACACATGAAGACAACAAGAGAGAAAAAGGCACAAAGAAAAAGAAGAGCATGGTTAAGGAGTAAGTAGGGAGGGATGTGGTATTTTAACCTCACTGGTATGCCATATAGATACCAAATATACTTGTCAGCTATGGACTGGTATAGATTTTCAAAAGAAAAAAACCCAGGGTTCAGGATAGGCAATTTGTTGCAGTATTCCCACAGGGGGCAGCCTTATGTAATATGTGTCTATGAAACAGTTGCTAATATTAATATTAATCAAATTTACTATGACTTTTCTTATGCAATATAATAAATAAATTTATTATAAACACAATTAAATAATTTATTGTTTCTTTTACTTGTTATACACTACTAGTGATTACAACAGTAAGCAGTAATTGTTTACAAGGATAAATTACAAGAAGTATTTAATAATGAAACTTCTTTATCAAAATAATAAAACCATCTTAATATATAATTATTTTTTGCAAGAATAATTATAAGGATAATTCTTGAAGACAACTATTAATAGAGAAAAACTTCAATAATTAAGTAAAATAACTCACTAATGCTTCAATAATACCTTGAAAAGAATTGGTAGAGAGATTTGACAGATAAATTGGGGATTTAATTTAAAGGATAAAAATTGATTTATAGTAGTATTACAAAAAACTATAGTTCATTTCCATGATTTCACGCCTTTCTAATTGATTATGAGATATTTAAGACACCTGAGAAAAGATTTAACTAATTCTTACTTTTTGGTAATAAAGCTATAATTGGATAATAAGAAGATTTGGAAAAAACAGCAAGAGGAGGCCTCTTTTAAGTCAACAACAGCTCACAGAGGTGTGCCATGGAGAAATCTGAAACACCAGTGAGAAAGAAGCCAATTATCCTCCTTGAATTATTGATTGCATCATCTGTTGTCACATAATATTATCATAATTACTTAATTCAGTCTCTTACATGACTACCAACCCATTTATGGTTAAGAATAAAAGGAGTAATAGCTGCAAATATTCTCTTATTTCAAAATGAGAACTATTTAATCAAATTTATTAATGTTATTGGAAATTTCATCACAGGTTGTATTTTCTGTGAATTTTTGAAGATTCAGTGTTTCACATAGAATCATCAAAAATGGACTGTAAGTAAAAGATTGAATTTTAATTATGAAATAATAATGATTTTTGATTTTTATTGGTTAAAATTATTCTCTTTTTGTCTTGAAAGTTTCAGAGAGATTAATTCAGAATTGTATTTTTAATGAACTTTTGAAGTTTTTACCTTATTTCTATGTAGAATTGCAAATAGCACAGTATAGCTGGTTTCCATGAAATAAATGAGTGGATACTAGTCCAAAAAGGGTTTTAATTACTCTTTTAAGGTTTATCCATGGAAAATAACTAATAATTGACATGGTTACAGGAGTCAGAGTTGCTATTTTCCTCCTTGTAATGTCAAAATAGCAGCTTATTTACAATTTTCTTATGATTTAATGGCACTTTAACTTGATAACCAAGTTCCCAAAAGTCTTTAGCTTACTAATTGGGCCATAATTAACCATGGATTCAAAATTAAGAGCTGTCTATGCCTCAGAGGCCTCAGAATTTGGGTACCCTGGCTCTCTTTGATGTCTTTTGTCCCCCTTAGCTATTTTCATGTCAAAAATAGTAATTTAAGCTTAGACTGATATCTAAAATGGGTGTACCAAAACTGTATTTAAGGATACTATATTTTTAAGTACTACAAAAATTCATAACACTAATCTTAGTGTATATGTAATATAGGATTTCTCACAATCCCATTATTTTGGCAAGAAGTTGAGAAAAACAAAAAATTTCCAAAATTATTTTATGTGGTATTGATAATGTGGTGTTAAATTATTTTCCATATTACCACCTCATAGAGTTAATTTAAGATTATTCACTCTATTGAGATACCCTAGGTGAATTTTTTTGTGTAGAATCCAAACCTGCCCTTAAACTCATGGATTTATTTACTCACAAAAAAAAGTTATTCATATTTTCTTAAATCAAAAATGCTAAATTTGAGATCTATAAATGACTTTTTGGTTATTGATAGTTAAGAATTTGTTTTTATATTAATTGTGGCCTATTTGGGTATGTAAAATATGACTCAAGCCTCACATTACCTCACACCAAAAAAATAAAATTTTACTACAATTTTATTAATGATATGAAGAAGAAAGAGGCCCCAAAGGGGGTTGATGTCCACTTTCAAACCTCTTTATATTACTAATATCAAGTAATTTAAAACAAATTTATGGATATATCAAGTCTTGCGGCCTTCTTTCATGTCTAAATATTGTAAAAAGTGTATCTGAGTCAGGTATGTCTGATTCTTCCAGCCATTCATCTTCATGTACTGGATTTAAATATCTGACAAGATATTCTCTTTGATTTTTACCCCAATTCTCTTTTCTCTCATCAGTTTATTTATCTTCTTGTATTAATTATGTTCCACTTGTGGTAAAGTTAAAGGAGTTGGGTTGCTTAAAGGAAAAAATTCCTGATAAGAAGGTTAATAAGGTTTTATCAAGCTGACTGGGAAGGTGGGGTGTTTATTTTCTAATTCACCACTCAATTCCACTTGAACTGCATTGGTTTCATGTAAGGAAACAATAACAGAAGGTCCTTTATAAAAATCTTTGAGTTTATTTGGGCCTTTGATATTATTAAAATTAAAGGTTGAAACTAGAACTAAGTCCCCTACTTTGAATTCTGGTACTTTATGACTCTTGTCCCACTTCTGTTTTTCATAGTCCAAAGAATAATTCATGATTTGTTTTACATGAGTTTTCACTTTATCAAGCATAACTTTCAAGTTGGAAGCTGTATGATGGATGTCAATCATGTCTTTCCTCAGTGTTTCTGCTGAAAGTCTTGGATTCCATCCTTTCTCCAACATAGCAGGAGTTTGACCTATGGAAGAATGAACTAATGTCTTATATTCCAGCTCTAATGCTAGTACTACAGTGAACCAGTAATGGGTAAAGCCATCTGAGTATTCAAATTCTAAACCATAGGCACAGAATCTCTGTATCATCTCTTCTAAAGCTTGAATAATTCTCTCTGCTAGCCCATCAGTTTGAGGGTGATATGCTGTTGAAAATGATAATTTGGTCCCAAAAAGTCTATTAATATTAGTAAAAAGTGAAGATGTGAACTTAAGGCCTCTGTAACTGATGATACTATTAAATAACCCTGTATGAGAAATAACTCTATGCCATAGAAGGAGAGCTGTATCCATAGCAGTGTCATCTTTATGAAATGGTAAGAATATAGGAGTTTTGAAGCATCTATCTAAAATGACTAAACAAGGATTATATCTTCTACCACCACTTGGAGGAAGTTCTGTTACACAATTCATGTGAACAAATTCCCAAGGGGATTTTGGTTCTTGAATATAGATCATAAATCTAACTTCCTTTCCTGTACTCCTATTTTCTTTTTGGAATCTATCACAGGTATGGCAGTATTCAATGGTGTCTTTTCTCCAAGAAGGCTACCATTCACAGTTTTAAACTTTTACAAGTGTTCTGTCTTCTGAAAGGTGGCCACAATAGATTCTATCATGACATTAATGAAGAATGGTATTAATATGCAATATACTGCATAATGTCATTACACAAGAATTTTTGGTTTTGTGGTAGATTATTCCATCAAACAAGTAAAATATTCCTTAAGAATAGGAAGTTTCCCATATTTCATCAAGTGAATTGACCAGAGCTGTGTCTTTATGGTCTTTGTCTAGCAATGATGTCAAGATATGGAAATTCTTGTCTTGCTTCTAAGACTCTCTGACCTCTTCAAAGAGTTTAGTCCCAATATCAGTTATGCTAATGCCTTCAATTGGCATATGTGGTTCTGCTTCCAAAGTTACATAAGCTGAATTATCAGGAGTATAAGCTAATTCCCACCTACTAAGTCCATAATCATTCTTATTAATGTTTCCTGCTTTATGAACTATAGTCATGTTACCTCTATATTCTTGAATGGCTATTTGCCATCTCAACATATTTCTGTTGGGAGTTTTCATGTTAAGAAGTGATTTCACAGCATTACAGTCAGGTATTACTTTAAAAACACAGCAATAAAGATAATAGTGTAATTTCTCAAGTGCCCATACCAAAAATAAGCATTTCATTTGGCTTGCACCATATCTGGCTTCTGTTGGTTTAATTTTCTTTAGATTTAAAAAACCTGTCCTTCTGTAGGTTTGTCATAAGTAATTTGGACTTGATTTAGGGCTTCCCCTAATCCATCTCAACATGCATCAATGTAAAATTTGAAAGGTATATTCCAGTCTAGCATAAGGAGTAAAAGTACCTCTGTAAGAGCTCTCCTTATCTTCCAATAGGATTTAATTCTTTCCTGTGTGATCTCAAATACTTTTTTTTAATCAAAGATTCTATAGAGTGACTTGGCTAGAATTAAAAAGTCTTTCAGTTGTTGCATTTAATAACTGAAAAAATCCAAGAAAAGACATCATTTCTTTTTTATTCTGGGGTATTGGCTTAAGTAACACTTCTGACACTTTATTTTTGTCAATATCAAAGCTTAAAACAGAAAAAATATGTCCTAAAGCTTTAAGTTCTTCAAAGCCAAAGTTAAATTTCTTGAGTTAAATCTTCATATTAACCCCTGTAGCTTTGTCAAGTACTCTTGCAAGTCTTTTTTTTTTTTTTTTATATGGTCAAGGTGAAAAAACCATGAGTCAGAACATATGACAATATAATCAATATAAATGATAAGCCATCCTTCATATAATTCTGTGAGGAAGATGGTATTCATCATTCTTTGATAATGAGATGGTGAATTTTCAATACCAAATGGCATTCTAAGAGACTAAAAAATTTGGCAGTGAGTGATAATTCTAAGTAACTTCATGGATTTGTGCATAAAGAAGTTCTTATTAAAGTTTTTCAATGAATCCATGGAGGTTATGTACTTGGCCTTGGATAATTTAGTAAAGGTTTTTTGATTTTTGGGAATTGGATACCTATCTGGAACTGTACAGGTATTCAGAGCTTTAAAATCTTGAACCATCCTTGATTAATCATTATTCCAAGAAATAATAACAGGAGTTGTCACTTCAACTTCTTCATTATGGCCTACTTTTCTTAATAAACCAAGTTGTATCAACTTTTATATATGTTTTTCTAAGGCTATTCAAGGTCTAGAGCTTACTAGATAAGCTTTCCTTTTAAATAAAGCATTAAGATTAAGTGATTTATCTCTTAATTTCTCTATAAAATCATTTTTTATCAATATAAATAATATTTTTATTAAATTATAAATTTAATATTGGTAATATTTTAGTTTTAATTTATTATTTATTAATAAATATCAACTCTTTAAACATTTATTATTTGTTTTTAATAATAAGAAATCACCTTAATATATTGATTATTGATTTATTAATATATATATTTATTTAATTATAAAATTTCTTATTTATAATTAATATAATCTATTTTACACAAAAAATTATAATAATTTATTATTATTATAATTATTTTTAATTTTATTATTCATTTTTGTATTAGGATATTCAGATTAAAATAATTAAAATATTATTAATTTATAATTATTTTTACATATTAAAAATTTAAAATGATAATTAATATGTTTAATTCTTAAGTTATTTAGATGAATTTTGAAATAAATTTAAATGTTATAAGTTATTAATTTTGAAATTATTATAAAAAAAAAAAAAATTCAATTTGAATTTATAATTAGTTTTTTTTTTCTATTAATAATATTAGTGGATGATAATATTTCTTCTTGAATGAACTTAATGGAACTGAGAAAAAAACTCATTATTTAATTTCATTCCAGAAAATATAAGATAATTTTTTAAATTTAAAATTTGAATTTATCTCAATTGCTAAGTAATTTTTTTTCTTTCTTATTATTAAAGAAAAAAAAATAATTATTTGATAAAAATTTCTAATTCCATTTGTAATTTTGTTCACTTTAATTTCTTTAAAAACTAAGAATAGTAAAAAAGAAATCATATTGAAGATTTAATGGATAATGAACAACAATTTTGTGGAAACCTTAAAGTAATTTATTGGGATTTCTGGAAAATTTTTCCAATCATACAGAAAGGAAAATGACCAAGTTAATATTAACGTTTGAAAAACTTTAATATTTTAAAGCTTTTATCAAATATGCATACTGAACAAGACATATAATATCAAGAGTTTTTTTGATAAAAATTGTAAATGAGTTTCATGAACCAAATTATATCATTGAGTTTCTAAAAGAAGTGGAAATGAATGAAAAAAGTGACAAGGAGGAATTTAATATTTTGATCCAACATAAATTTCCATATATTGAAGAAAGTTATAATGACAAATGTTTTTCTTTAAGAAAGGGAAATTTTGACTCCACACAATGTCTCAGTGGACTTACTCAACCAAAGAATACTTGATACTCTCCCTGGGAAAGGATTTAGATAAACAAGCTTCAATTAATTTGATGAAGATCCACAAAGCCTATACCAAGCTGAATTTATAAGCTCACTCACAATTTCAAAACTTCTATCAAGCTGCCTAAAGCTCAAGAAAGGATTTCCAATAATGCTTTCAAAGAAAATTCACAAAAAATGGCCTCTGCAATGGAACACATTTAATTTGTAAGAAATTAGGAAGAAATATGATTGAGGCTATAGTCTGTTTTGGAATCAAAAGAGGTGAATTAGTATATATTCCATGTATTCCATTATTATCTGAGCCAGAAAAATCAGGATTACCATTCAATATGCAGCATAATTAATTTACAATTTAGCTATCATTTGCCTTAAAATTGAACAAATCTCAAGGCCAAACTCTGGGAACAGATGGAATTCACCTCCAAGAGGAGGTAGTATCACATAGGCAACTATATGTTGTACTTTCACCAAGTAGATCAATAGTTGCAAAGAAGTTTCTGATTTCACACAAAAAGAATACTATTACAAAGTCAGAAACAAGAAATGTGGTATTCAAAGAAGTCTTTATGAATATTTTGTAAATAGATATGGTTCATTTGATCATCTTATGATTATTAACTTATAGCAATTTTAGGCAGGAAAATATATTCAGGGCTAACTGAAATTTATTTCAAAAGTATTTTTATTTATTATTTAAGCTGAAAAAAAATTTATTTAATATTCTATAAAAATCCAAATGTTATTTCCCATTCAAGAATTGATACACCTGGGCCACAAGACCAGGCAGTGTTAATAACTCAGTAAATAAATAAATAAATAATTTTATTCAAATCTTTTTGGTTATTAAACTTATTAATTAATAGTTGTTTTTATTTTTAAAAAAAAACAACCAAAAAAAGTTCTTCAAATAATAATAATTTAAATTTCAAAAAAAACTTTTTTTTAAAAAAATATTATTTTTTAAATTTTTTTCCTTAAAAAAATAATGAAATTCGCAAAATTGTTCAATTTAGAAACTCAAATACAAAAATAATAATAAAAAAAATCTTGAATATATTTTATCATCATATATAATTAAAAATGAAATCAAATATAACAGGTTTTTTGAATACTTCAGATTCCTCGTAAAATTTTTTGAAAGTTAATTAACTCAAAATTTTTACAAATGATTGATTTTGTTGGCTTCATGGTTTCAATTATAAAACCATAATTCTTCTAAATTTTGACCTTTAACTATACTAAAGTTTATCAAACTTAATTAAATGGAAGCTTAGGAGGAGTTCTTTGTGACTTTGTCAGTTCAACATTGGTCAAAGTGCGCTGTTCTACATTATCATCCCAATGTTTTTTTCTTAGTGTTTTGTTGACAGGGAGCGTTAGAAGCCAAAAGTTGTTTGGTGGGAAATCCAATGCCTACATTTCAGAGTTTACAACTAAGGTGCCTTTCTCGATTGATTTTGAGCTTTCTTTTCAGCATAAAGAATTGACATTAACCAGTGTACGATTTGAAAGCCTTTGATCGATCAGGCAATCAATTACTTTTCAAATGCTTAGACTTATATTTGGGCTTGTAAAGATCTTGAGATTTCGTAAAAATTTCCTTTACTTGACATGTCCAACATCAGCCTTTGTCGTAGCTTGTGATCTTTTATTGGTTCGAAATGGCTCAAATATTTGGGTAACATCATAATTTGAAGTGATTACTGAACGTATGAACGATTAAACTCAATCATTTTCACAAGAAAAGGTTACAATGGGTTAACTCAATCCACCTCAATCTACCTGAACTGTTGCTCCTACACTTTCCAAAGCTTTTTTCAATTTTTCAATTTCATCTTTCGTTCCGTCTTCTTTCAATACTTTTGGCAGACTTTCGACGAATTTTTTAGCCTGGATCACAAAAAGAGTAAGATAAAGTAGTAAGTATCTAAGCAAGTCGATGGGACTGTGGGTATTTTTCATTTATTTATTTAGATTTTGTTCTATTTCATTTCAAGGACATACCTCCACTAAGTTCATATTGGGCATGATAGTTTTGACCTCTTTAATCACTTTTGCTTTCTGAGTTGCGTCAATCTGCTTGAGTGTGAGATTAAAGGTTGTCTTTTCCTTTGGCTTTTCTGGTTCTTTCTTTTCGGACTGTGTGTCAGATTGGGCAGTAGCGGCAGCTGCTTGGTTTCCAGCCGCAAAATTCGATGGAAGAGGGAAGGCTGTTTCAGTAATATTGAGTCGAGACTATTGAAGCCGAGAGGATTAGTCGATTGCAGGGCGTTGTCTCTCATCTAGGTTCTCAAAGACGTGAGGTTTACCTTGAGTGCATCTACCAGGTCAGCCGCCTCCAATAAGGTCAGTTGACTGATTGACTTGACGATTTCATCAATCTTGGGAGTGAATGTCTTTGCTGGCCCGTCTGATCCAATTTTTGAAAGGGCTGACTGAGGCTGTGATGAATTTGAAGGATCAGGGATCGGAGCCTGGGTAGCATAAGCAGCCCCAACGCATGACGGTCCTGGGCTCTGGACGACACGCCGGCTGATGGAAGGGCTCAGACACCCAGTGGGCCAGCTTCGTGAGATCGTTTTGGAGCAGGCGGTGACGGTTCGGGACTGGCCATGAATGGGATCGAAAGTCAAAAATGCAGTCGAATACTACCCAACATCAGTGAGAGGATGCTCACCATTTT
The DNA here is from genome assembly GCA_023105745.1 of Austropuccinia psidii. Lineage (NCBI taxonomy): Eukaryota > Fungi > Basidiomycota > Pucciniomycetes > Pucciniales > Sphaerophragmiaceae > Austropuccinia > Austropuccinia psidii. Next base: position 12,422,937 of record JALGQZ010000017.1, read on the forward strand.
GAACGGACGGAGCGAATTTGTGATTGCTGTTTCCCGAAAACCTGGATGGTCTGATCTTGCGAAAGTTGTGATGAATTTTGGAGATGGCGAACCTCGCAGATCTTGCCGGAAAACAAAAATTAAATGCAAAATGAATTTAAAATGAATAGACCAAAATATCCAGACTGAGCTAGGAGTGAGCTACTCTGCCTGGATACTGAGATGGCAGCTTATGCTGAGCCAATGTGGTCTGCTCTGAAGACATGAAGCATCAAATTGGGTGAGATTATCAGTCATGGGTGGGTTTTGGCCCAGTCTGGTGTGCCACTTCCATTGGCTGATTTCAGAGAAACTGTCTTGAAAAATGAGGCATTTCCCTGGGATGATGGAGAGAGTTGATAGCTGTGCCTTGGTCCAGAGAATGTTCAGCATGCCAGAAGCAGCATGAGGGCCCTGAAGGTATCTGTGAAGGAAGACTGATATTTTCTGAGGAGAAAGATTGTGAGACTGCCTCATGGGAGGTCTTGTGAAGTGGTGATTTTGAGAATTTGAAATGAGATCATCAGACTTTTTTATTTTCTGGGGATCCTTGATGGAAATCTCAGCATATAAAGTAGGAATGAGTGTCAAAGTAGATTCTGGATGCCAAGAGAATTTGGGTTTGACCTTTGAGGGAAAGCACTTGATTGTGCATCAATCCATGTGGTTTGGCCAAGAAGCACTCAATTTTATTGAGATAAGGCTAATCTCAGCTTGAGGATTGGGGTCAGATCTCATGATTTCTTCCTGGCAGGCAGCTAAATAAATACTAATAGCTCAGTCAGTGTGCTGGCAGGTGTTGCTGCTGACTAGAGGAGTGGAGGGAAGAACCATGCTGCTGTTTGAAAGAGAGTAAACCTTGAGCTGGACTCCAGCATGAATAAGGCAATAAGCCATAAAATTATTGCTGGCCATTAGGAAGCAATTTATCATCAATCTCAAATTAATCAGGCAAGCCAAATAGTTTGCTTTTAATACACCTTATATTCTGTTTTGGTTAAAGGAAGATATTTTGAGTTTTAGTATGAATTTTACTTTACAATAACTGAGTTACTTAATTTGATCATCAATCAGTCATAAGAAAGCAATTAGTCTTTAATGATAAATAAATTTAGGGTTAATTCAAAAAGATTTTCACATTATAAACTGTATACATTCAATTTTTATCAAAGAAAAAAAAACAAGATTTCAAGACAATATATCTCAAATTCTTCAGGTTTTCTTTTTCTTAAGTTGATTTTTATTATTTAAAAATAAAATATAAAACTTAGAAATTTATCTGAAAAGCTAATAGTTTAAAATCAAACCTAAGAAATATTGAATAAGCAATCTTAATTAAAAAAAATCATTGCATTTGAAATTTGTTTCATTAAAGTTGATCTCAAAAAATATTTTTTTGATTGAAAGAAAAACAATAAATTTAAATATTCCAGATATTGAAATATCTTCATTATAAGACAACTAGTTTATTTGATTTTAGCTCTGTATCTAATAATTTCTTGTAGGGCTTTGAGATTTAAAGGCATTAAATTAATAAATTGTCATAATTCTATTTTATCTTAGCATTTCAAATGAATAATTGAAGAGATAAAAGTCATAAATTTTTATTGATGATTATAATTGTTATCATCATTCAAAAGTATAGCTTATTTTAAATAGTCATTAGAAAATCATAAGATTGAAGTGATAGGGGTATATCAAATATTCCAAATCATGAGTTCCCAAACACTGATTTTTTTTTACTAAAAATACTGAATTTAATTCTTTTCTTTCTCAAAATAACACATGTCATGAGCTGTGGTATTTTAAGTCACCATAAACCTGTTTATTTTGTTCCTAAATCTTTAATCATTTCTCAAAGATCCCAATGATTCGTAAGAAATTTTGTAATCATAGCTTTTTTCTGAAGATTTATTTACTTCATCATATAGCTCAATACAATTTCATTTTCACATACTTTTCAATCATTAATCATTTTTTACTTTATTAATATACACCCAAAAACAACTAAAATAAGTGATTTAAGATTCTGTCACAACCATGGAAATTACCCTCCTGGACTCCATATGGCATATCAGTGCCATATCAATCTTATGGAAATTTGGCCATATCCCCATAATCACTTGCCAAATTGGCCCTCTCATCTTTTCTGGCCTTTTATGGTCATTTCACTCCTGGGGCCAACCTGGCCTTTCTCTGCTTTTGGGCACTCTTTGGTATTTTCCAGTAAACAGGGAAAATACAGCCCAAAAGCTTGTATTTGGCTTTTTTAAGCTTTAAATACAGTTTACACACTTTTTCACATTTTTGCTGTATTCAGCTCTATATGCTATTTTCCCATGTATTATGGGAAATATGTCCAAAAGGCCATATCAGGCCTTTTGGTGCTTAATTGCCAGTTTTGTGCACTTTCGTGCACTTTGCGCAAATACAGTTTTTAAGCTGTATTAGCTGTATCTGGCCAAAAGACCCAAAAGACACTTTTTCACCTCTGAAGCCTCCAAAACCCAAGCTTTACTCTTATCCTCGTGGTATCATTCCAAAAGACCTTTGGCCACATTCAACCTCCAATAACCAAAAATGCCATAAATGGTGTTACACACCATTATGCACCTTTTCTCACCTGCAATTCAATGGTGCACAAATCAAATGGTTATTTCAACTTTTTATTCAGGTCATCAAGGAAGCACATCACCCAGAGGATTCATCAAGTATCAAGGACCAGTATCAATCTCAAATACCAATGTTTTCATCAAGCAATCATTGGCTATTCTCATTCACAGTATTCCTCCAAGGGAATACTGTCAATATATTCTCTAGGGATATTCAAGAGGCAGTTCCAAAACAAGTTGTCAAGTGTCAATGCTCCATCAATCCAACTTGGCAACCACATTCCTTTCAATACAGTCTGGATTCATCAAGACCTGTATTTCAATCATACATCATGGGAAAATCATTCAACACCGTTCATTTCCCAATCTGGCAAGGTATACACTCCATCAGACAATCAATAAAGCTTCCAGTATTCAATACAGACCAGCTTCCAGCCTGAAGGAGTCAAGCTCTCAGCCTTTCACATATACCAGCCTCTTTTGACCCTGGAGAGTTTTTCCCCCAGTTAATTAATATATTTTGATTTTATTTTATCTTTATTTATCTTACCATTTTTGTTAAGTGAATACTGATATTATCAAGTCAGTCATTTAGCACCTTTTCTCTTTTCTTTCTTCACCTTTCAATGGATATTTGGTGGTCATAACCTTACTAATTCCATTGTTAATTTTGGAAGGTTGAAACAGTGATTAAGGACTTACTTGGTTGGCTCTTTGGCCATTTGGATTCTCATTTCTCTTATTGCATCTCATCCTTCCAAGTGAGTTCCCTGATTTCTGAATGCCAGGTCATGATTGTTTTTCTGTCCAAGAGCCCCTGTGACATTATATTAATTAACTAATAATTTCTTTTCATTTTCATTAACTCATTTCATTGAAATTATGACTCTCTAATACTTATGAACTTTATTATTTGTTGTCACCTCTCAATTTTCTCTCATTCATTCTTCATTTTGAAAATTGAAAGCTGACCCCAATTTTATTTTTTGCTTCTCTTTTTTAAATCTTATTCAAATCATCAAATTCTTAATTCATTCATAATTCAGGCATAATCTTAATTTTCATTTGATTTTCAAATTTTTCATCAAGTTATTCAGAAACATTCTTCACATCAAGATTCATATTTGATTCATTCTTAAAGAATTTTGATTTTTAAAGAAGGAATCACTTGATTTTGATTTGATTGATTTATTTGACATAAATTGATATTGAACTCAAGAAAATTGATTCACCTGAATATTTAACTGATTTTTCTGATTTTTCATATTGAGAATTTTGAAATAAATTGATTTTGCCTCATAAATTAATTTGATTGATTGATTGATTTTGCAAGATTTTGATTTTAATTGATTTGACTTATTGATTTATTAACTTCAAGATTTCATTTGAAATTGATTGATTGATTTTCCTAAAGTTTTCATTTTGACTTATTTAATTCATTGACTTCAGGTTTTAATTTGATATTTAATTGATTGATTTACCTGAAGATCTCATTTTGATTTATTGATTTTCCTTCAAGATATTAATTTTGAATTTTGACTTCAAGCTTTATTTCCAATTGCCTCAAGTTTTCATCTTCAAATCTTAATTCTTGTTCATTTTATTTCTTTTTTATCCTGAAATCATGCCCATCCAACACTCACCTTCTGCAAGGAAGAAAAGATCTCAGGCCAGAACTCAAGCTGTTCTCACTCCAACTCCAAGGGCTCTTCTTGATGGAACCCCAGAAGTTCCTTAACTGAGGGCCAAATTGGACAGAGGACCCATTTTGGAAGGAGCAACACCATCCATCCAGGAAGGAAGAGGGCCAAGAAGATCAACTTCATTTTCAGGAGTAGTTGGCAGATTTCCAGAAACTTCAAGGACCATTTTCAGAGGTCCTGGGGAAGATGGTGAAGAGGAGGAGGAGAATTCTGTGGAAGAGGAAGAGTCTGATGGTACTGAAGGTGTTCCTGCTCCTGTGGGGGCAACCCAAGTTACTGGAGGACCAACTCTAGCCCAGTCTTATCAGACTTTCTCTCATCAGTCTGAACCATCTTTATTGTCCATCATGCAGCAAATGACTCAAATTATGGCCAACCTTCAAGCAGTTTCATCCTCTGAAGCATCAAGACCACCAGCCTTCAATAATCCATCTATGAAGGCACCAGAATGACTTGATGGGACTCAACCCTTCAAAGTTAGAAGTTTCATTCAGTCTTGTCAATTGATTTTGCATAATGATCTGGCAAATTTCTCTCAAGACATAAAGAAATTTATCTATGCCACTTCATTTCTCATTGGCAGGGCTGCAAAATGGATTGAGCCTTATCTTTCCAATCTCACCAATCAAGACTCAAATTACCTTCTCAATTCTTGGAGCTTATTTAAATCTCAACTATTTACTTTATTTGGGGACCCAAATGAAGTTAGAAAAGCTGAATCAGAGTTGGATTCTTTAAGAATTAAAGAAGGTGGCCATGTATCATTATAAATTGCTGATTTTAGAAGTTTGGTCTCAAGAATTGGAGATTGGGGTGAAAGGGCCCTTATTCATCATTTCAGGAAGGGATTGAGATCAATAATTTTGGATCAATTGGCCTCCCATTCTTCAAGAATTGACTCTCTTCAAGACTGAATGGATATTACCCTGAAGCTTGATGCCAGGTACCATTAAAGGCAAAATGAAAACAGTCATCACCAAGAGAAGAAGCCAGAAGTCTCAAAGTTTAATTCATCTCATCCCCAAAATTCTTTAAGCTCAAGTCAAAAGAAGAAGAAGAATTTTCAGAAGAGGGACAAGCCCCATTCTTCTTTATTGAATAAGTATTTCAAGTTGATGAATTCTGAAAAAGAAAGAAGAATCAAGGAGGGTTTATGTACCTATTGTGGTGGGAAGCATAGTCTTGAGTCCTGTTTCAAAAGGCCTCAAAACAAGCTTACCCAACCGTCAGGAAAATTTCCCAGCCAGGAAAAAGCCTGAGTGAAGATCATGTTGTGTTCAATGGTCTTCACTGTTTTCCATCTAGAGAACAATTGTGCATTCTAAATACTGGTGTCAAAAATTCTCCTAAATTCTTTGTTTTTTCTTCTCTCTCTGATATGTTTTACAGTATTCTCATTGATTCTGGTGCTACCAACTCATTTATTGAAAAGAAGTTTGTTCACAAGCATTATTTGACCATATCAGAACTCCCAGAAAAGATTCCTCTTATCATTCTTGACTCCTCTGAGTCTCCTTCTTAATTTGTGACTCACCATACTAAATATATGGTTGAGCTCCCTTCTTTCCCAAGATTTGAATGGGAGCTTTTACTTATTGATACTCCCAAGGGAGAAGACCTCATATTGGGCTTTGACTTTCTCAATCATCTTAATCCATCTATTGATTTGAGGAAAGAGCTGATCACCTTTAATTCTGATCATAAGGACTATTATGATTCTTCAAAATCCTTCAGTAATGACTTTTCTTATGCCAAATCATGTTCAGCTCTTGTTGGTGATTATAGAACACCATCCTTTCCATCTTCTGTCCATATTCCTTCCCTTAATTCCCATCATTAATTACTATCATCTAGAGATGAAGTATTCAAAGAGATTCAAGATGTTGGAGAAGATAATTCTGTATCTTAACTTCATCTCTTCTTTGGGAATATAGACCTTCCTCCTTCATCTTATCATGACTCCCTGGAGGAGTTGTGGGATGAACAGGAAGAGCCAGAAGAAATAGAAACCATGATGAAGGTTGTTCCTTCTGTTTATCAAGAGTATTTGGATGTATTCTCCAAGGTGAAAGCAGAGAAACTTCCTCCTGACCATGCCTGTGATAATCATATTGAGCTGGAGGGGTCTCTACCTCCAGCTGGGGTGATCTACTCTTTATCAAACCAGGAGTCAGATACACTCAGGGCCTACATTTCAGATAATGTAGAGAAAGGTTGCATCTGGCCAAGCTCCTCTTCAACAGGAGCACCTGTCCTCTTTGTTGAAAAGAAAGATGGTGGCCTCCATTTGTGTGTTGATTACCACAAACTCAATGCTGTTACTAGGAAGAACAAGTATCCTGTTCCTCCTATGAATCAACTTCTTACTGTTTTCAATGGTTCTTCTATCTTCTCCAGACTGATTTGCATGGTGCATATAACCTGCTCAGAATCAAGGAAGGTGATTAACATTTGACATGTTTTAGAACTAAATATGGCAGCTATGAGTATTTGGTTATGCCATTTGGGCTCACCAATGCTCCTGCCTCTTTCCAAAACCTTGTCAATGATAATTTTTATGATCTTCTTGATATTTATGCTGTGGTTTATTTGGATGAAATTATGGTCTTTTCTAAATCTGAAGAACAAAATGTCACTCATGTGTCCACTGTTCTTTCCAGACTCAGAGCCAATATCCTCTTTGCTAAGGACCCCAAGTGCCTGTTTCATGTTTCTAGTGTAGAGTACTTAGGTTTTGCTGTTTCTTCTGAAGGCCTCAAGATGGACCAAGCAAAAGTACAGCAAATTCTCAATTGGCCACCTCCAAGAAACCTCAAGGCACTTCAATCATTTCTTGGCTTTTCCAACTTTTACCGCTGTTTCATCAAGAATTATTCAAAGAAAATTAGTTCACTCACAAGTTTCCTCAAGAAAGATTCCTGTTTTCCCCTCAATGAGGAAGCTCTTAGACAGTTTCATCAACTCAAAGAGGCATTCAACATTTCTCCAATCCTTTCTCACTTTGATCCTTCTCTACCCACCATTGTAGATACTGATGCATCAGATTATGCCTTAGGTGTTGTACAGAGTCAGATTTCTGACTCAGGAAAACACCCCATTGCATTTGATAGCCGCAAGCTTCTCCCAGTTGAGCTCAATTATGAGATTAACTACAAGGAACTCCTTGGCATATTCTGGACTCTCAAGTGCTGGAAAGCTTTTCTCCTGTCTCTTTCTTCCTCCTTTGAAGTTCTCACTGATATTCTTCACTTCAATACTTCATGTCATCAAAGATTCTCACTTGCCCTCAAGCCCACTGGGCTGAGTTTCTCTCTGAATTTCATTTTTTGATCACTTATGGCCCTGGCCACCTGGCCACCCTTCCAGATGCATTATCACATTGGGACAACGTTTACCCAGAGAGGGGGGAAGATTTCATCAGAAAGAATCCATTGAGTTATCAAAATTTTTTAAGCGAGATAAAATTCAAGCCTCAAAGCTCTTTGCAGTCAAGGTGGAATGATTTTCAAGCTTTATTGACTAAATTCAGAAAGCATTATGGCAAGATTCTCAATATAGAAGTATTATTAAAGATTTGGGTAAAGGTAAATCCTTTCAAGATTATTCTCTTGATTCCTCTTCCCAACTTCTCCTGTTAAAAGATTGGGTGGTGGTCCCAAATGACCCCACAATTCAACTTAGTATACTTTAAAGGAGGCATGACTCTCCTCTAGCTGGACACCCTGGCCAAGAGAAGACTCTCAAACTTGTCAAGCGGGATTTTCACTGGCCTGGCATGACTCAATTTATCAAGGATTATGTATCATCCTTTCAACAGTGTTCAAGAAACAAAAATATTCATCACAAGAAGTTTGGACTCCTCAAACCTCTTCCAATTCCAAATGGTCCTTGGATTTGTCTTTCAATGGATTTCATCACTAAATTTCCACTGTCCAATTCTTTTGACTCAATCCTTTCCATAGTGGACAGATTCCCAAAAATGGCAGCTTTTATTCCAAAAATGTCTTCAATAACTTCACTGGATTTGGCCCATTTATTCATCAAGAATATTTTCTCAAAGCATGGCCTTCCTTCAAGCATTGTTAGTGATAGAGGTTCTCTTTTTGGACAAATATTTGTCAGCAGCTCCAGATTCCAAGAGATCTTTGAGCTGCTTACCATACAGAAACTGATGGACAGACAGAGAGGGTAAATCAGATACTAGAACAGTACCTTTGGATGTATTTCAGTTATCATTGAGATGATTGGAACACCTGGCTCCCTCTGGCTGAATTTGCCTACAATAACTCTGGCCACTCTTTAACAAAACAATCACCGTTTTTCACTGTTTATGGAAGAGATCCTCATTTTGACTCAGTTCAAATTACTCAATATACTCCTGCTGGAAAGTTATCAACAAAATTCCAATCAGTACAGAAAGATTTCAAGAGAGAACTTGAAGTTGCCATAAACAGGTTTAAGAGGTATGCAGATAAAAGTAGAGTAAGTACACCTGTTTTCAATCCTGGTGACATGGTATGGCTTTCTTCGAAGAACATCAAATCAACTAGACCCGCCAAAAAACTGTCTGAAAGATGGTTGGGTCCCTTTCCAATATTGAAGAAAGTCATCACTCATGCCTACCACCTCAAGCTCTCATCTCAATGGAAGTCCATCCACCCTGTCTTCCATATTTCACTCTTAGAACCAGTCAAGACATCAAAAATCCCAATTTGGCATCAACAGCCTCCTCCTCCAATAATCATTGAAGAAGAAGAGGAATGGGAGGTCTCTCAAATACTGGACTCAAAGCTTAAGAGAGGCAAATTATGGTATTTGGTGGAATGGAAAGGTTTCAGTAAAGACTCAGAAATATCTACTTGGGAACCAACTGAAAACCTCAAGAACTGTCCTGAACTGGTAAAGGATTTTCATTCTTTATATCCTGACAAGCCAGGACCCAATTCTTCAAGAGCTTGATTCTTTATGGTGCTTGGTGGGGAGAAAAATTACCAAAAGTAAGTCTCACTCCTGGTATGCACCTTTAGAGGTATTATACCCTTTCTTGTTGTAAGCATCACCTTGGCCACTCTGTGAGCACTCTGCAATTTTTTGCAAACAGATATTGGCTTGGCTTTCAAAATCAATTCCAAAATTATGGCCATTTTCACTTAGGCAAATGGACCTTTCATTTTTTAATTTCACTTCCAAGTCTTTATAATTCCATTTCAATCTTTCAGCAAATTTGTTTTATTTCTATGGCACTGGCAGGAGTGGTAATTACCAGAAGTAATTTCCTCTCCTGGTGTGCACTTCCCTGAGGGGTCTACAATCTGTCAATACATCACCTTGGCCACTCTGTGAGCATCTGGCATCAAATCTTCCTTTCCAGGTCCTTGGCCAATTCCAAAATCAATTACCAACCTCTATGATGAAGATTGTAACCTCCTCAAGATTCATTTCTCTTTTATTTTTGCTTTTGTTATGTTTAATTTATTTTCATTTCAAATTTACTTTATTTACGTCAAAATCAATTCATGAATCAACATCATTCATTTTAAATTTACATCAACTCTGAAGCCAATGTCAAAAGAAGATCAAGCAAGTCCTGTATCACATGCCAAATTTTCAATATCAGTTTCAAATTATTTTTCTCTTAATCAATCCTCTTGAATCCCTGTCTCAAAAGTTTCCAGTTGCCTCAACAGGCTTCACCTTGTCTTGGTGCTCAGGAGCTCACCATTCCAAGGTGGGGGGTACTGTCACAACCATGGAAGTTACCCTCCTGGACTCCATATGGCTTATCAGTGCCATATAACTCTTATGGCAATTTGTCCATATCCATAATCACTGGCCAAATTGGCCCTCTCATCTTTTCTGGCCTTTTATGGTCATTTCACTCCTGGGGCCAACCTGGCCCCTTCACCATCATCAGGCCCTTCCTGGACTTTCTATGCTTTTGGGCACTCTTTGGTATTTTCCAGTCAACAGGGAAAATACAGCCCAAAAGCCTGTATTTTGCTTTTTTAACCTTTAAATACAGTTTGCTCACTTTTGTGCATTTTTTCTGTATTCAGCTGTATATGCCATTTTCCAATGTATTATGGGAAATATGTCCAAAAGGCCATATCAGGCCTTTTGGGGCTTAATTGCGAGTTTTATGCATCTTGTGCATTTCTGTGCATTTTGTGCACTTTGCGCAAATACAGTTTTTAAGCTGTATTAGCTGTATCTGGACAAAAACCCCAAAAGACACTTTGTCACCTCTGAAGCCTACAAAACCCAAGTTTCACTCTTATCCTCCTGGCATCATTCCAAAAGACCTTTGGCCACATTCTGCCTCCAATAAACAAAAATGCCATAAATGGTGTTACACACCATTATGCACCTTTTTCCACTGGCAATTAAATGGTGCACAAATCAAATGGTTATTTCAGCTTTTTATTCAGGTCATCAAGGCAGCACATCATCCAGAGGATTCATTAAACCTCAAGGACCAATGTCTATCTCAAATAACAAAGTTGTCATCAAGCAATAATTGGCTATTCTCATTCACAGTATTCCTCCAAGGGAATACTGGCAATATATTCTCAAGGGATATTCAAGAGGCAGTTCCAAAACAAGTTGTCAAGTGTCAATGCTCCATCAATCCAACTTGGCAACCACATTCATTTCAATACAGTCTGGATTCACCAAGACCTGTATTTCAATCATACATCATGGGAAAATCATTCAACGCTGTTCATTTCCCAATATGGCAAGGTATACACTCCATCAGAAAATAAATCCAGCTTCCAGTATTCAATACAGACCAGCTGCCAGTCTGAAGGACTCATGCTCTCAGCTTTTCACATATACCAGCCTCCTTTGACCCTGGGGGGTTTTTCCCCCAGTTAATTAATATATTTTGGTTTTATTTTCTCTTTATTTATCTTACCATTTTTGTTAAGTGAATACTGATATTATCAAGTCAATCATTTAGCACCTTTTCTCTTTTCTTTCTTCACCTGTCAACGGATATTTGGTAGTCATATCCTTACTAATTCCATTTTTCATTTTGGCATGTTGAAACAGTGATTAAGGACTTACTTGGTTGGCTCTTTGGCCATTTGGCTTCCCATTTCTCTTAGTGCATCTCATCCTTGTACTTGCATTCTTCTTAGAGAAATTCAATGATTTATTTTAATTTTGCTTTATTCTTTTGGAGTCTTCAAAGTGAGTTCCCTGATTTCTGAGTGTCAGGCCACTCTTGTTTTTCTTTCCAAGAGCCCCTGTGACAGATTAAAAAACCAAAAATTCCAAATGTCTCATCAATATCTTTACTAAAAAGTGATATTTAAGAAGCACAATTAGCACAGCCAACTGAAGTTGAATCTAAAAAATATCTTGAAGTTGATATATGGGTTTTGAATGAAATTTATCAAAAGTGGTACCTAATATAATTGGGGTTCTTTGTCTCCTTATATCTTAAAAAAAAGATAATCTGTAGAGTCTCTATCACAAGGGCTCTTAAGAATAACAAGAGGGGCCTGAAACTCAGGAATCGGTGATCTCACTTTGAAGATTTCAAAATATTAAAGAAATAAAAATAAGAATTTATTTCTTTAATATAAGAAGATATAAATTAAAAACTATTCAGAAATAAGAAGATGAAATTAAATGTCTAAATGTCAACCAAGTAAATCATTTATTCAATTTTTCAGCCTTTCAGAAAGGAAAAATGGAATTAGTAAAAGGATATTACCACCAATATTTACTGAAAGTCAAAGAAAGAGGTGAAAATTGCTTACTTAGAAATATCATTTTATAATTTTAAAAGGAAAAGAAAAGAAAAATAAAAAATAAATCCAATAGATTAATCAAATGGGGAAAAAGGCCTCAGGGGATGAAAGAGTGGTCAGTATATGTAAAGAGCTTACAGAATTTTCCTGGAAGATTGGAAACCCAGCTTCATGAATAATTTGAATCTGTATTGACTTTTTTGGGAAATACATCTTGGTAATCTTGGGAAATGAACTGGGTTATTTGAAAACCAAGAAATTTGAATTGAATTTACCAAAAATAGTCAATTTCATACAGAACAAATGAGTACCACCTGTATGGATAAATTGAGGTGTCAAGGGAGTGTTGGAGCTTTTACACCTTCAAAAACTGATGTAAATTACTTCCTCTTTAATATCCTTTAGAATACTTTACCAGTATTCCATTGGGGAAAATACTATATGAATGAAAAGTGCCAATACCTGAATGGGACAGGTGATTGGTGTCATCAAATGGCATTATTAAAGTACTACTAATTAGCACCATTAGAATATGGATTGATGTCCTTGAATATCTTCCTTTGAAAATGGGATTGGGGGATGGTGATTTATCTTCAGACAAAGAACTTGGGTCCTGAAAATGGTGCCATTGAGTTTCTGAGGAAAATTGATGCATAATGGTTTATAATATCATATATAGAATTTGTGGGTCTTTGACATTTTGGCCTTACATGGATCAATGGCCAAAGGGCTGGTACCATTTCCCCCTTTGGCATCTTTGAAATTGGGCCAAAAGGGGCCTGAAAGTTCTTACAGGATGCAGTCTGTGAAGCATAGAATTACAGCCCATGGATAATGAGGGCAAAACTCTCCTAATGAAAGGGGTCAGGACAAAGGGGCATATGATGGGGGTGTGCCCTAGGGCCAATGAACAGGATAGGGACATAAGGCCAATATGGCCAGAATCAGTGAGTATGGCCCAAGGGCCAAAGAGCCCCAAAATTGCCAATTAGCTATGAGATGGTTATTATAGGAATTTCCATAAATCCATCCATGGGGGGTATTTCCTATGGTTATGACGGTAAATCAGATAGAAATTTAAGACAATTATTGAATACATAATAAATCTCATTTTTCCTTTATTATCTCTTTTAAACAATAAATTATTCAACAGAAATTAAACCTATAATCATCATGTTCCAGCTATTCAAAATTGCAGTTCCCCCTGCAAGACTTGGTTGCAATGGTAATGGTGCATCAGTTGGAAAACTGGGCAGATTTTTGGTATCAGTAATGATGCAGTTTTTCTATAAAGATAAATGTTGATTTTATGCTTGATGAAGTGGAATAATACATAAATTTCATTCCTAAATGAGCAAGAAATAATTGAAATTTTAAAAGTGATGAAACTTGAAGGCTTTCTTGCTTTTATTGGTTTTATTTATAGTGGTATAATTTAATTATCCAAAAGGCCAAATAATGATTAGAAACTTCACCATTCTGTTAAGAAGAAGTATTTTTTGGCTTTCTTTCTGACTCATTACTATAATTTAAAATAAAATCTTTTTTGATATAGGGTATGAGTGAAATTGATAATGGATTTCTATTTAGTTATTCTATCTAATTCCAGTTAGTATGTGATACCAGAAATTTTTTCACTTCATTTCAAGTTGGATTTAAAGGATAAATGCATGAAAAAAGTATATATCAAGATATTAGGCTTCATAAAAGGATTGAAGGAGTACTTTACAGAAAGAAACGTTTTTTCCTGATCCAGACTATGAAAGCTAAATGAAAATTGTTTCAGAATACAAAATAAGTTTAACACATAGTCCATATGGTAGTAAGCTCAGCTTCTGCCTTTCAAAAAGAAAAGTGTAAGAATTGAACATGCAATCAAAATAATTAAAGTTAAATTTCCATTCCTCAGAGAAATTTGAAATAGATGCAGAATATAGTGCAAGTCCAATTATTAATTGATTGATTGGAAAGTAGTGTAGTCTTTCAAGAATTCATGGGAAAGATTGGAGATAAATAGGAAATGATTTATGAAGGAAATAATCCACCAGCCCTGTAAAATTTAACTAATTTGGTCAATAATGGACAGCTCTTCAAGATGGGGGAGAAGATAAAAACTTTTACATTGATGTGGAGTGAAATTGTTAATAAAAATTCTGAAACCTTTTGAAAATGCTTTTGGAAGTGGGATTTAATTTAACAATAAAATGAAAGAACACAAATTGCTATTTTTTTCAATATTGTTTAAAAGCAATATGTACAATGAGAATTACAAATTGAATTTATAGTCAATTTTTTTAAAATTAACTTTATATTTTACTTGTAATTTGAATGTTTAAAAATGAATATTATTCAAGGATAAAGACAGCCATATTTAAAATTAAACTTTGATGATCAAATATTCATTTGTATAGTGAGTTTTGTGATATTTTTTTTAATATTCAATTTCAAAGAGCCAATGGAAATTATTTGGAAGTATAAGAAATCTTGATTAAAATGGAGTTTTGATTATCAAAAGTTAATTCAAAAAGTCTTCCTTAATCAATTTCTTTGAAAGTATTGAAGGTTTAGTTTGGATTTTTTTTGTTGATATTGAGAGTCTGACAAAGTTTAAACTAAATTCACCATTGGTATATGAAGTGAAGTTTTATATCTTTCCAGAATGCCATTCCATTTGAAAAATTACAAGAATATGACTTTTTAAATTTAAATGAAAAAGATAATCTGAAAAAGGAAATTATTGATCAAACAAATAATAATTTTTAGGAGAAAGATGACCAGTTTGTTTATTGAGATGAATGGAGAGAAAACATGCCCATTTTAAGGCCTCATTATCAAAATGAGGGAAATTAAGAAATTTATCAAGAGTATAAGTCAAGGGAGTAGAAAAATATCAATTTTAAAAGAAATCAGAGATATTAATGTCTTTAAAGACAGGTATTTGATATCTTAGAGTGATTCCTTCATTTTAGTTGAATTCTGTGAGGGAAAGCTTTTTGAATCAATTCTTTAACAGAATAAAGGGTTATTTGGGCTAAAGAAGTAACCTTTATATAATACTTTAACTTTGAAGAAGTTTTCTTTGAGCAAAAAATATTGACACTCCTGGAAAAGGTTTCAGGCTGAGTCTATTTGGAAGCTAAAAAAACGTAAATACAAGCTGGTACTATGACTGTGACATGTCAAAATTAATCGAATTCAAAATCAAAAGGTCCTACTGTTATGTGGTAAAAGTGGTGATGAGTCTACTGAGGACCTTGATTTCAATAATCTAATATTTCTCAATTTAAATAGTTACTAAAATAATCACACTTTAATTATATCTAAAATTATTCTAAGGACACTACTGGTTAATAAAAGTTTTGTCATGTACGAATACTAGTAAGATAGCAAGATGGGTGTTTTTCCAGTGAGGAAAGGCATGATTTTATCTCTTCTTCAGACTTTGAAGGACTGGTAATCTCTTCACACTTCTGAAGAGTCAAAATCTTCACTCTGGAGGCTGAATTTTGGGTCTATACAATCAATTGTGACATCAGTATAGTAAGAAGTGTGGTTTTGAGACCTCAAATGATCATTATGGATCAATACAGGGTGGCAAACAGTTTCACAATACAAATGAGAACTTTTATTAGATTTCCCCAGTTTTTAAATGACCAATTTGAGTCATTCTGGAAGTCTATAAGCTTTAAACTACCATTATTTTGGGTATTAAGCCAGTATTGGTTGGTACTGGTTTTGTACAGACCAGTATTGGTAAAAAACCTTCCAATACAGATATCTCAGTCAGTTTTAGAGATATCAAGGATTCACAAGAGCAGAATTTAAGGGCTTAATGATATCTTCAATTTAATATGCTTTGTGATTGCCCTTCTTGGAAATAGCAAAAGCTATAAGCGTTACAAGTTTTTTAATGTATTTTTGTACATCAGTATGTGGCTTCAAAAAGTTCCAAACCACATATATTTTCCAATTTAGGAGAGATGAGTATTCCAATAATAAAAGATTTTAGGGCTCGACGATCTATACAGTTTGAAATACTTCACAGTACGGCTGTATTAATATAAGGGGAAGATACAGGGTTTTTTTATATTGCTATTTTCAGAAATCCTGTATTTTGAGTAGTAAACCTTTGCACAAAGATCCCTTTTCCAATTTTGGGGATAAGGAGGTCTAAGATATATAAAATTGAAGATCCTAGTCAAATATTTAATTTGGTTGTATTTCTTTACAGTTCTGTTTAAGCTCTCTTGGACATTTGAGGGGCTTTAGTGAGAAAGGAGGTATAATGATATCCCCTGAATTAAGAAAGATACCAAAAAATGGATGATGCCATTGGATAGCTCTCTTTTAGAGCTTTAAGAAAGTAAACATTTTGATGAGGTTTTCATTAAATATGAATAAGCTAGATGATAGGTGAAAATAAGTGCTTTTGCTTATTTGATCTTATCTTTGACAGGGCATATCTTTGTCCTTTCTTATGATATATGGGTAAAGTTGGTATATGTATATTTGGGAAGTTTCCCACTTTACATCATACCTGTATTGGCTATATTTTTTCAATAACCTTCACAAAATTATTTATGGTATATTGGATGGTATGCTGGTGCTCTGTTTAGAGTCACAGGCTGACATACCCTCTCTCAAAAGAAGGTTAATCACTTATGAGACTTCACTTTCCTCCTGGAGGCTCTTAATATTCAGAGGTGAATTTGTTCATCTGGGATGTCTTTCTCAGATAGCCATTTATCTTTATCTGATGGTTTATTTTTAAATCTAACCAGGTATTGTCTGTTATATTTCCCATTGATTTTTATTTTACTGGCTTTGATGATTTTCTTCACTGGTCCAGGTGAATAATCCCCTTCTACCAGTTTCCCATGGGTGATAATTTTCTTTCTTTTGGGAAATCTCTCATCATTTGTTTGATAATATGGTTTCAATAGGCTGACTGGAAAAACTGGGTGTTTCCTGGAGAACTCCTCAGTGAGCCTGACATCCACTTCATTCTTTCCCAAAAGTCCGATTATGGTGAATTGTCCTACAAGCAAGTCTGATTTTTTAGCACCTTTTAGGTTTTTGAAGTTTGATATTGAGATAAGTACTTGGTCCCCTTCCTTGAAGTCAGGTTATTGGTGCTGTTTTCCACATTTTCTGAGAATATTTAGCTGTAGTGTGTACTGAGAGAAGGTTTTTCTTCAAGTAATTTACTGGTAACAGTGGATTCCATCCTTTATTTCATATAGCAGGTGCCTTTCCTTTCACTGAGTGTACACTTGTTTTGTATCATAATTGCACTGCTGGTAGAAGGGTTATACATTAATGGGTGTATCCTTCATGGTATTTGTATTACATTCCATAGGAACAGAATCTTCTGATGATATTTTCCAAAGTCTTGATAATCCTCTCTGCCAGGCCATCAGTTTCTGGATGGTAGGCTGTTGAGAATTCTGATTTCTTTCCTAACATCTCATATAGGTTGGTCCAAAATCCTGATGTGAATTTTAGGTCTCTATCACCAATTATGATCATTGGAACACCACCATTTGCTATGATGTTGTTCCAGAACATAATGGCTGTGTCCATTACTGCATGTTATTTATGGCAGGTAAGACATCTAAAAATTTTGATATAATTGTCTACTAATGCTAAACATGCATTTAATATGTCTTTCCATCCAGGGACAAGTCCTGTAATGCTGTCCATGTTTATAATTTCCCAAGGGTGCTTGAGTTGCTCTATTTTTTGGAGTAGCCCATATGTCTTTCAATGGCTCTTGCTAGCTTTGTGACATCTGGTGAAGGTATTGATATATTCACTCAAGTATTTCTCCCACTTTGGCCACCAGGCTGTGCTAAAGATTCTTTCTTTAGTTCTTTCTTGACTAATGTGTCCCATATAAGGACGTTCATGGAATTCTTTTAGTATTAGAGAAATATATTCTCCATATAATATTTCTAGGGAGCTTGTGTGCTTTACCCTGTGGCACAGCAGCTCATCTAGAAGGAAAAATTTGTTATCCTTACAATTCATAAGCCATAGTTCTTTAAGCATTTTCTCCATTTATGAACTTCTGTAATTTTGCTGTAAAATTTGTGTCAATATACTGAATTGTTTGTGTTTTTTTGTATTATTACTGCACTACCTTGAATAATTCTGTATTAAAATTGGAAAACCTGATTCCTAATATGGGCATTTATTTGTCTTCTTCAAAGCTCTGTTCTGGATTTGTTGGGTCATTGTGTAATGCCCAATATGAAAGTTTAAAATTTCTTCTCCTGTTTATTTCCATTTATTTTATGGATCATAAGCTGGATTTTCTTGATCATTGTTCAATGGTCATCTGAATTTGTATTAGTTTTACCTTTGTAGATAATGGTCATATTTTTTCTATACTCTTGTATAGATATTTTCCACCTGAGCATGTGTCCATTTGGTTTTTTCATATTAAACAGTTACTTTAATGATTTTAAATCAGTTAAAACTTCACATACTGCTCCTTCTAATTAGTAATGAAATTTTTGTAATGCCCATACCAGGAAGAGAGAATCTGTTTGGATATGTCCATAACTAGCTTCTGAATCTTTCAGTCATCTGGATATGTAGCATACTACCCCTTTTCTGGGTATCCCATCCACTAACTGTCTTTGGTGGATTTCTGCGCCTAGTACTTGGCTACATGCTTCATCTATGTACAGCGTGAATGGTAGCTCAAATTCAGGAATCATTAAGACACCTGCATGAGTCAGTTCATATTTAATCTTTTCAAATGCATCCCTCCTTTTTTTGGTAATCTCAAAGACTGCATCCCTTGAACATAATTTTTACAAGCTACTTGTGATATCTGTAAATTTTTTATGTGACTTATGTAGTAACTAGACAAACCTCAAAAACATTGCATCTACTTTATGTTTTTGGGTCCTTTTTTTTTCAGCACTTCAGCTACTTTATTCTGGTCTATGGCTAAACTCAAGCCTAAAGCCTCATGTCCTAGTTCCAATAGCTCCTATTGAACAAAGTTGCATTTTATGAGAGAAATTTTCATATTGATTGGTGTGCATTTGCTCAATATTCTGTCAATTTGTCTCACATGGTCTTCCCATGTTTCTTAGTATACAATGATGCCAAAAATGTAAACTACCAACCACCTTTCCATTATTTTATCTTGAAACATGCTGTCCATCATTATTTGAAAATAGGCTGGTGCATTTTTGATGCAAAATGGAATTCCAATATATTCATATATACCCATATGTCATATAATTCTTATTAATTTGATGGAGTTTGGTTTCACCCAGTCAATCTTTGTTATGAGCTTGGCCTTTGAAAGTTTGTCCAGTGCATGGGGTACCTTCCTGCTTTGGTGTAGTTGTTCAGGGCTCTGAAGTCTCCTCACAGTCCGGAATTTCCATCATTCCAGGTTATCAGGACTGGTGTAGTGACTTCTACTATCTCATTGTTTCCTATCTTTTTTATTAACATCATTTCTAAGAGTTCATTTATGTTCTCCTCAATTTCTTTCATAGCTTCCAGGATAGCTGGATAACGTTGTTTTCTGAGCAGAGGTTGATGGGGTATTTCCACATCCAATTATAGTTCTATATAATGTCCTTCAATTTTTCCTAGGGGCACATCCCCAATTTCAAAAGCTACTCCGTGCTTCCTCAATATTTCAAGTAAATTGAGTTTCATTTTGATAGTGAGCTGCGTTCCATATTGGTATTCCTTGAGGTCTTCCAACAGGTCCTTGAGGATGTTGGCATTTGGCATGTGATATATGTCAAAGGAGAAATGTTTATCCTGATTTATTCATATACTAAGATATATGTTCTTACTATTACCAATGTTCATACCATACATTTTTTGGTATTCTGTTCCCAGAAGAAATGCCTGCACTTGTGAATTTTCCAAGACTAGAAATCCAGGTTTCAGTATAATGTTGCCTTTTGTATGTGGGAGAATTTTGCCTTTGACACTTGTCCGCAGGGAGCTCATTTTTCCTGATTCACTTTTGAAGGTACTTTCTTTTGTTTTGATCAGTTCCCCTTCTCATTTGGAGAAGTGGTCCTTCAGATATTCTTTCTCCACTGTGGAGCAACTATCCCCTGTGTCAATCAAAAGTGGGTGTTTGCAGCTTTCAATGTAAACTGTCACTTTTGTGGGTGTTCCATGAATAAATAAAATCCACTTATTTGGTGTTACCATCAATGTTTGTGCATCCTGTGCATGTTTCAAGAGCTCTGTTTTCTGTCGTTACTTGTGGGATTCTGGAGTGCAATTCAATATCTTGTATTTCAAGTGAATTTTCTTCACTACATTCCACTATATATTTTTCTATGTGTTGAGATTCACTTTGTTCATATTATCTAATAATATTTTCCATTATGTAAGAAGAAGATTTATCACCCAATGTTTCTTCTTGTGATTCTTAATCAACTGCATATATATTCTTCCTTGGTTTTGTAAAATTGTTTGCATAATGGTCAGGTGCTCCACAGTTGTGGCACACATATTTCTTTCTGGGGTCTATTTCACCTTATATTTATGAGTTTCTTTTACTTGAGACTTATTTTTATCTCTGAAGGACATTTTGTAAGAGATGTACCTCCCAAAAGATGTCTTTTTTCTTAGATCTTGTATGAAATTTGCTATGTCATCAATGCTTCTGGTTTTTCTGTGTCTAAATTTTACTGCATGTTCCAAATCTTCTGTTAGTTTTGTCAGGAGTTCATGGTTCATAATTACAATTTTCATATTGGGATCAATTGATTTGAGTATTTTTGTTTGTTTAAGACAAAATTAATATGGGTCTTTATCTGTGAAGTATTTATCATTTTCAAAGTAAATGGTCTTTTTTCCAGATCCAGGTACCATTTCTTTACTTCTGTATAATCCTCTTTCTCTACCATGGCCAGCTTTTTTCTGTAATCTATTTTATTCATGTCAGTGTTTCATATGTTTGCATGGCCTCTAAATGCTGTGTTTAGTCTTTTTGTGATCCAGTAGTCTGGTATCTTTGTGAGATCAACAAATAGTCCATAGATATAAACAATGATCTCAATGTGAATATATTCTCCAACTCCTTAAAATATTGTCCAATCAGCTATTTCTTGTAGCTTCTTAAGTGCCTGTTTTCTGATTAGCTGGGATAGTAACCATATTGTTAAATTGAATCTGAACTTAACCTTGGGTCCTGGTATTCAGGTTCCTGTTTATTTGATCTATCCTATTCTTTTACTTGTTGATAGGAATTGATGATGGCTTCATCATCTTGTGTTGAGGGAAAAATATTGTCCTCTTGTTCCTCTTTTTCATAGAGGTACTCAATCTACTTTACAAGACTGTCCTTCTGCTTCTGGACATTTCTCATATCCCTCCTTACAGTCTGTTGTTCCTCTAGTATTGAGTTCAATTGTTTGTTAGTTTTTTAAAATTCTGTCAAAGCCTTGGACAGATTTGTGGTTAAGTCTTTAATTACTGTTTCTTGGAAGGAATTTTCCTCCTTTAATGTTTTCAGTTCTGTGAGGTTTCATGTGTCCACTCTATGAATTGGACCAATCTGGCTCATGTGAACTTATGATTCACAGGCTTATTGATGTCAAACTCATGTTCATGAGCTGTATTTTCAGTCATTAGTTCAGGATTGATCCATTTTGAACTATTAATACTATTTGTAGGCACAAATAGTTTTTGCTTTTGTGTACCTCTTGGACTAAGCCCATCAGTTTCTTAATTAAGGGGTCTTCTTCCTTCTTCCTCTGGCTGAAAGAAGTTTTGTTTTCCCCATGGGCTCATTGTCTTCTTCTGGTAGCTGAAAAGGATGATTGGGGAGCCTTGGATGAATTTGCCTTTGGCTTGTAAGGCCGGGAGCTGGTGGATTGTTGTGGGGAATATGGGACTCCTTCTTACTTGTATTGGGGTGCCTTAATCTAACTGGCCTATTCCATGTGAAAAGAGTTCCCTATGCCTTTTATAGATGCCTGGTTCTCTCTAACTCTGGTTTCTCTTTCTTCTAAGAGTTTTAAATTATTTTTGGGATTCCAACCTTTCATTTCCTCAATGAGTTCTATCCAAGTCATTTTCTTGAGACAGATATTCTGGGTTTTTATTTGTACTTCTGCCCATGATGCTGCCATACTGGAAATTTTGTTGTCCATAATCCATGTGAAAAGGTCTTTCAGGAGTTTGTGGATTTGTATGACTTTTTCTGCATCCGTGAACTCTCCTGGTTGGGATTATGGGTTGAATTTGCTCTTGAATAAGAATTTGGGAAGGAGTTCCCAGTTGGTGAGTTCTTTTCTGGTCATTTGGTCCAGTGATTGGCTGTCTTCTTCCTTTGTTTCTTCTTGCCCAGTGTTCTGGTTTATTTCTTGGGAATCCAAGATCTCTGAGAAGTGGAGGTGTCATGTTAAAAAAGTAAAAATATGACAGAAAACAAATTTCTTGGTATTATTGAAGTTTTATTAACCTTTAGCAGGTCCTTGTACAAATTTATGCTCTATAATCATTGGAAAATTGACTTGAGAGTGTAAAATAGGGTTAATAGCAGTTATATTCTGTTTTTTGACTATTTTTGGTGGTCCAACTGGCTTAATTGATTCTTTTCTGGGTTCATTGGCCCTTGGTGCAGCTATTAGTGCCCACTCTTTTGAGCTTATGGGAACCTCACTGTGTCTTTTCTGTTTGCCTTTGGCTTTTAGCAGCACCTCTATTTCTTCAGTGGAATGTAATTTTTTTCCACTTATTCAGAAAAGAAAAATATCTTGTAAGTCATTTTTTGATCAAACAAGAAGATTTTATCTTAATTCTGCTGTTATTATTTGTGGAACTTAGGGGTTTTAAGTAGGTTTTTATGGCTATTTCAAAAAATAGCAGTTTTTAAGACTTTTACTTATAAATTACAAGTAAAATTAATATTCAAGTCTTTTGTGAATGATTCACTTGGATATTATTTTGTTCTTTATTTTAAATATAGAAAAAACCCCAAATTTATTAATTTTTAATAAATTTGGTGGTTATAAATATTATAAGAATAATATTTATCTTAAGAATTGCTTATTTATCAAAATATTAATTTATCATAAGGTTTCACATCAATTTTAATAATATATTGTTTTTTTCAAAGAAATATTTAACCAAATTATTTTTTTAAATAATAAGTGACTATTTTATTATTTGTATTAATGAATGAATTATTTATAAATATGATGTTCTTATTAAATTTCACACACTTTGGTGAGAAATAATAGCTGAAATATTCAAATATAATTTTTTTATATTAAAATAAGTAAGAAACTCAATAATGAAGATTTATTATTGATGCTTTCCATGTAAATAACAATATTACAGTATGCAGAGTATATGTACTCTTATTCCAAAATATATCTTTGAAAGATAACATTTACGTCTTTTTATAACTTATAATAATGTATTATATTTATAGTACTAAAAACTGATAAGATATAATAAAAATTTGAAAATCACTCACTCTTTATAGCGAAATACCTTTAACAATAGTAAGAATATGCCAAAATAAGTCCAAAAATGCGTCCAATAGGTTTGAAAGAATGCTCAGGCCTCCAAATTGTCGGGTTTAGCCTATGTAGCAGCTAAAAAGGTAAATAAAAGCTGGTACTATGAATATGACATGTCAAAATTAATTAAGTTCAAAATCACAAGGTCCTACTGCTAAATGGTAAAAGTGGTGATGAGTCTACCGAGGGCCTTGATTGCAATAATCTAATATATCTGAATGTGAATAGTTACTACAATAATTATGCTTTAATTGTATATAAAATGATTCTAAGGACACTACCGATTAAAAAACGTTTTGTCACATAAAAATACTAGTAAGATAGAAAGATTGGTATTTTTCCAGTGATGGAAGGAACTCTTTTATCTCTTTTGTAGACTGTGAAGGACTGGTAAAACTTTCACACATCTGAAGAGTGAAACATTTCACTCAGGAGGCTGAATTGTGAGTCTATACAATCAATTCTGACATCAGTATAATCATAATTGTGGTTTTGAAACCAAAAATAAGTGTTCTGGATCAACACAGGGTCAAAAACATTTTCAACTACCACGTAAGAACTTTTATTATCTCTCCCTGGTGTTTGAATGACTAATAGTAGTCATTATCAAAGGGTTTAAGCTTCTAACTACCATTGTTTTTAATATAAAGCCAATCCTTGTTGGTACAGACCAGTATTGATCAAAAAACTTCCAATCCAGAAATCTCAGTAAGCTTTGGAGATATCAAGAATACAAGAGAACATAATTAAAGGGCCTCATGTTCTCTTAGATTCTCTATGCTTTATGTTTACCCTTCTCAAAAATAGCAAAAGATATAAGGGTTTTAAGTTTTTTGATGTATTTTTGTAAATCAGTATGTGGCTTCAAAACCTACAAGCCATATACATTTTCCAAGTTAGAAGATATCAGTATCCCAATGATACAGAAGTTTGGGGCTTGATAGTTTTTAAAGTTTGGAATACTTCACAGTATGGCTGTATCAATATATAGGGAAGATACAGGGGTTTCTTCATATTGCTAATTTCAGAAATCCTGTATTTAGAGTAGTAAAACTTTGAACCAAAATCCCTTTGAAAATTAGGAGATACATAGGTCTATGATATCCAAAATTCATGCTCTCATTCATATCTGTGATTTATTTTTACCTTTGTACAGTTTTGTATAAGCCCTCTTGGAATCTTGAGGGGTTCTTAGTGAAACAAGGAGATCTCAGCCTGTGACTCAAAGCCAGAGCACAAGCATGACAGCCAAAATATCATAAAACAATGGTAGAGTAAAAGACCACCAAAACATGGATCTTAATAAAAACAGCTGAACATTTATCAAAGGAAAGAGGAGACTATCTTCTTTGCAAATATACAACTCCCATAATAATAGGAAAAAAAATAACAAAGGTATTCAGGCTCAAAGAAGTTTCTGAGCATAAACCTTACCTTTAGCCTCTCATTTAAAGTCCAGAAAACAAGGCTGAGCCCCATAGAGTGGGTGTTCCAATTGAAGCTCTCAGTCATAGCTATTAAATGGTAACATCTAAACTGAGCTAGCATCAAAACTACAGAAGTTATGTCCAAATTAAAGCCAAAGAAGGGTGAAAGGAATATTCACTTCTCATCTAGCTTTTGAAGCTTTAGTGTGAGATACCTGGAGTGGGATCATTTTGGAAAGAGAAGAATCATAAATATCTGATGTTTCCATTCATTTTTCCATAACCCATCTGGAACCAAACTTAGGCAGAAAACAAGTTCCATACAGGATTTGAGAAAAATTCATATTTGGATAATTGGAATTAAACATGGTATAGCTTTTCCATATTCAATGTCACACATACAGAATGAGGTACTATTGTGCATATTCTATTGGGTACTATATGATGAACCAAATTTAAGCTCAATATTTTGAAAACTGACAAAGCTATGGTAGCTTCAAGGTTAAAATCCCACAGTTAGTCCAATAAACCTTTACTGTAGGATACTTTCCCATATCCTTAAATCTGATGCTGCAATTTGAAAAAAGAGACTTCTCATCCTTCAATATTTCATATATTTCTCAATACAGGGGTCCCATACAGGTTTTGTGCAGCATTCTATGCGTCATACATGTCAGAAGAGGGCTGTATAGTCCCCAGATGAAAATTCCACCTTGTATTGGTGAAACCTGCCCAGATGTGGTTTCAAAGCCACATATGAGCCCAATACAGCCTATAAAGGCTTTGTGATGAGAACAAGCCAGTCCTTGGAAGGGAAAAATCTTCACTTCCGCCACATGAACTGTTCTAGAGGACCTTTTAACCCATTTCCAGCATAAAAAGGGATGTTTTTCTTCCCAAAAGAGAAATCATCATTATTATCCAAAATGCCTACCTAGTACAACTTTAAAAAAAATATATACTCTTGAAAAATAACCAGGTATAATTATAATTTGATTATTTCAGTCTTTTATTACAATAAACCAATTGATGAAACTGCATCCACGGCTTTTGATAGTGCTTTCCACCACTATTTCTTCATTGTAAAGCCCTGAAAATATTTTATAAACAATTTCAAGCTTATTCTGCTATGTCAATTTCATAGTTTGAGCTGTATATACTATTATTTATAACTCCTTCATAGACTGAGCCTGACATTTTGGTGGCATGGCTGTGTTTTTGTGGACTTTTTGGCCTAAAAAGTGATTATCTCTTTATTTTTATCATATAATTTCTCTTCATATTACTATTTTTTACATGAAAAATGCTTTTAACAAAAATAAATCATATAAATATAATATATTAGTTTTGACCAAGTGGTATATCATTTATACCACTGTGGGTTTTTATTAATTTTTGACATGGCTTAATTATAATTTAATCACCACTGACATAATTGGGCATGTTCTTGATATCAAGCACTAATATCCTTGGAAATTTTTCTCTTTTACATAAAAAGGAGACCCCTGTAATGTAAATAACAGTTATAGAGGCATGGTTGGACATATTGATGATTGAAATTACCATTGCAGAACCACTTGTTAATTAGATGTTAATCTATGAGATATTGGAATACAAACAGTGTACCATACATCCAAAAACCCATATTTTTGACATGTAATTACTAATATCAATTATACATCATACTAAAGTGGCATAAAATAGAAATATATTTCCCCAGAGACCATTATTGGACATGAAAGTGGAATTCCAAGAAGTCTTAGCTGACAGATACCCTCATAATTCTGCTTCAGTGGAAGAAACCTTCATACCACTTGAGACCCATTCACAAGGCAACACACCTGTGGTGCCCTCAGACACAGAATTGCAGAAGGGGAAAGGGAAGATGAACAGTGAAAGCCTCATAAACAACAAGGAGTGGATTCCAATTGCCACTCAGAGGAGTAGAAAACCACAAAGCTCTGCATCAATAAAAGGTAAACCAGCCTTGATAATGTTTAAATGGAGGATTACTATGATCAACCCAGTTGTAACCTCTAAAGGAAAATACTCCAAAGAAGTTGATAAAAAGTGTGTACAAGGCGGAGTCAAAGGTAAATACCCTAAGAAAATAAAGTTTTTGACTTCTTGCAACAACTAATGTGTCCCCTGTACACCTAAGAAACCAGCCATAGGACAGACCAGAGCTGTTCAGAACCAGAAAACCAGGTTGTGGAAACCATAGTGGAGGGAAGTACATTGAGGGAAATCATACCAACACTTCCATTCACCTTCCAATTCAACAGATACCTCAAACCAGATGACCAGAAGGATGTGGATCAAGTTCTTCAGCTCCATCAACCCCTCAAAGATTTACCCCAATGGAGCATGGACAACAAGATGTTCAACCTAGCTTCACACTGGGAAGAATTTGGAGCAGGTTTCCAGAAGATATTTCTCAAAGAGATACCCTTCAAAAGGTCTTATGATAATCACCAAAGGATGGAATCCCAACAGGTAGTTCAAGCTCCTGGAGAAATGCGCAGCCAGGATAAGAGAGAATCAAGCCACTATCCAAGCCATAGAAGAACTGAGACAGACAGAGCATACTCTTATTCCTTCAGGATCACAAGGAGTAAACCAGCCAGACTCTGTGGTGGCTTCACATCATTCAGGATCCAGAAGATCAGTGACCAAGAGCAACCATTCTTCACAATAACAGGTAATTTCCAGTAGAAGACAAGGATCAAAAGGGAAAAACAAGACTTCTTTCAATAAGAGGCAGAAAGAGTCAGACCCCATGATCCAGAAGCTGTTGGACTTGGTGAAAAAAGTACACAAGAGCCAGAAGTAGGTGTAAATACTTCTAATAGAATCAGAAGCACTGCTAATAGAAACATTACCCCCAATTATAATGAACATAGTGTTTTCACACCTGAGAGTAACATAAACAGAAATGAAATAAGGTTACAAATGTCCCAGTTTTCAGAACAAGCTCAAGAAAAGCTTTAAAGGCTCCAAGAAAACAATGTAAGGTGGAAAGAACTGAAACCCTTACAACAAAAAACCATCCAAACTCTTCAAGAGGGCTATGCTAAGCTAAGAAAAGCCTCAGAAGAGACTAACAGAAGACTAAACCAAGTGTTAGAGCAGTAATACCACTTCAAAAGGGCCAGGGAATGTCTGGATCAAGAAATAAACAAATTGTTCAATGTCTGCGACAACGTACAGCCTCAATCACAAGGAAATGTTTTGGATAGCACTCCATACCACCAAGGAAGCATCAAAACAGATGCCTTGTTGGAGAATAAGCCAAGATCCCCATTGCAACACTAAGATAGAGATAACATGACTTATTCAGAGAATCAAGCACTGAAAAAACTTCCAGAGGTCTCAAATTGGCCCAAGCTCTCTGTTGTAGGAGAATATGATTATATGGAGCTCATTGATTATATTGATTGACTATTCTTTGATGTGCTAAGCATACCAGGATACTGGATTACAGCCAGAATCAATACACCATTAAAAGAGCTTGCTAGTATTTGGTACAAAGCAATTAAAGAAATCCATTTCAGAAGAAATCAGCTATGGTGGAAGAGTCAAATAATCCAAAAGTAAAGTAATGGTACTTGAATGTGGCAAAAGACTGTGTCATATGAAAATTACAAATACTCAGTGGACAAAGATCCTTATGATTGGTGTCTTTAAAATTCTAAAAGACTTGAATCCATTGATCCTAATATGAGAGTTCAAATGAGGAATCAAAAAATCTTGAAACAAATGGAAAGAGAACTAGAGCATGCAGTAAAATTCAGATGAAACAAAAGATGTACTCTAGATTAAATTCCAAAGTCATTAAAATATGTAAGTAAAAGGACAGATATATGGAAATATTTTCCATATAAAAGCAACAGTTTCAGAGCGAAACAGCCTTTCAGGGCTGAAGAAAACCAACCTAGAGAAAAAATGGCAGAAGTGGCTAAGGAGAAGAAATCCTGTCACAATTGTGGGTCAACAGACCACTATGCTAACAAATTCCCAAAGGAAAAGATGAAATCTATCCCATTGAGAAAGTCTCAGAGGAATAAATCCAAGAAGGGGATTCTGAATCCAACTCTATGGGTGATTTCATCAGAGAACACTCTGATAATGATCAAAACCCAATAGAGGAATTTCTGGTGGAGTACAAATAGGAAAAACAACTAGAAATTCAGGAAATACAGTTGGAAGCAGGCCTACCACAAGACACT
Source organism: Austropuccinia psidii (assembly GCA_023105745.1). Lineage (NCBI taxonomy): Eukaryota > Fungi > Basidiomycota > Pucciniomycetes > Pucciniales > Sphaerophragmiaceae > Austropuccinia > Austropuccinia psidii. The sequence goes on from JALGQZ010000017.1 coordinate 12,452,217, forward strand.
GCAAATAAAAGTTTGTGCAAAAACACACAAGATGCACAGACCTTCCTAGTCACACCAGCCAAAGGAATGGCATACATTCATGGGACAGCAAATAAAATGACTGCTTTTATTTACAATGATTGACATCCATTGATCATTGATAGTGGTGCACACTTGTCAATAGTGGCCATAGAATATCTTGACAAACACCTCCAAAATTGAGAGAAGAAGATCTTTCAAAACAAGGGAATGAACTTTAAAAGTGTAACAGGTAAGATGACATACATTGGGAATATCATCAAAGAGATGATTATACACGACAGGAAAGGTAATATCAGACTAAACCCAGAGTTTGTAGTTCTTGAATCTTCCCACATCCAACGTTTTTTACTAGGAAAGGACTACCAAAGGATTTATGGTATTTATATTTACAATAGTAAAAACAGGCATATTACCATAGATACAAACACAGGAAACAAATTTTCATTTGATGTATACTCAATGTTTAACCACGAACCCTTAGAAGAATTACTTAATGAATTCAAAGAGAAAGAATATAGTGATAACCTCACTACTAAACAGAAAATCAGTTTACCAAGAAGTTAAAAAAAGGATAGACCAGATTTTGACATAGGGGAATAGCCCTAGGGAAAGATTAGAGGCCATGATATAGAGCTATATCTAGATGTGGAAAGACATTATCCACCCATGCTTAGTAAAAGTTCATATCCAGAAATCCTGGGAACAAGGAAAAAAACTAAAGAACATGACAATGAACTCCTGGATTGTATGTTATCAGAAAGATAGGACACAATAAAGTAGTGGAAGTAACCACACCTGTCTTTATTACTTCAAATAATGGAAAGTATATATTGTGTGGAGACTTTAGAGCACTAAACAACTGCACCAAATATGACAGCTACCCTATATCAAGGTTACCCCATTCTCTAGACAAGCTGGCAAAAGCCAAATACATCACCAATATTGATTGTATGAAAGGCTTTGGCCAAAATTGAGTTAAACCAAAATCCCTGAATCTACTCAGAATTATATTCCAAATGGGTACATATGAGTACAAAAGGTTGCAATTTGACATAAAAAATGCACCAGACCACTTCCAAAGAATAATGGACACAATGTACACAATATTTCAAGAAGAAAAATTGGCAGGCTGGATGGTAGTATATATTGATAATAACATTATATACTCAGAAACATGGCAAGACCATGTGCAGTACATAGACAGAGTCTTAAGTAAATTCACACCAATCAGTCTGAAAATTCAACTTATGAAATGTAATTTTTGGCCAACAAGAACTATTGGAACTGGGACATAAATTCTCAGGCCTTGGCCTGCCCATAGATAAGAACAAAGTAGAAGAAGTACTGAAAAAGCCAGTACCAAAGAACATCAAAGAAATTCAATCTTTCCTTAGATTTTCTAGCTACTACCAAAACCACATCAAACATTTTGCCCACATAGCTAGTAACTTATACAGTTTATGTTCAAAGGATGTAGCTTTTGAGATTACCAAGGAGAGGATGAAAAAAATTAACTCACCAATGCACCTGGCCCCATTCTACCTGACATTTAATTAACATTTGTGTTTTACATAGAGGAATCTTGCAGTCAAGGATTGAGGGAAGCCCTTCACCAAAGAAAAATTGTAGATGGTGAACCTAGGGAAGGGATAATATGTTTTATCTCCAGGTAGCTGAAATATTGAGAGGCCAGATATGGAGCTATCCAGAATGAATTCTTATGTTTGGTTTGGGCCCTATAAAAACTCCATTACTGTTTGGAGGATGCAGTATTTGAGGTTTAAAAAGACTGAACACAAGACACATGTTGAGATGGTAAATAGCCATCCAAGAGTACAGAGGCAACATTATCATTGTATCAAAGGAGGGAAAAAGCCCTAATAATTCTGATGGCCTCAGTACATAGCCATTGAGGAATGTCAAAAGAAACGCATACTATGAGCCAGAAGTAGCTTCCAAAATTCCTATCAACTTCATTAAAATAGATAGGAAGAAGAACTTCAGATTCTCTGAATGGGAACCAGGAAGTGGTACCCCAGAGACTAACCAGAGTGGACCAGAGGAGACAGAAATTCACAATGGAATTTCCTAATTTAGTTAATAAAGACTATGCCAAACACAAACAGTGTAGCATGTTGTTAAAACTCCTTCAACAAAAATACAGGAGCCCAGAACTGGAATTCAAATTAGAAGAGACCTGGTTGAGGGACTATAAAGGAAAAAAAATTTACTTATAGATGGACTCATTTATCACCAAGAAAAGAATACTAGTGACCTAACAGTGAGAGACAGGGACCATATCTCCCTGATCCTGCAAGAATGCCATGACTTCCCCTACATAGGATACATGAGGGAAGAAAGGACAAAAGAGAGGGTAGCAATTACAGCTCAATGACCCCAATGTGAACAATAGTTTAGTGAATACATCAACACTTGTGAAAGGTGCAAGAAGGCAAACAGAAAACAGGGGGAAAGGTATGGGCTACTCCAAAGCATGGAGGAACCCAAGCACCCATGGGAAACCATCAACATGGACTGGGTAACAGGACCTGTACTAGGAGGCAAAGAGAGCTTCAATACCTTCCTAGTCATAGTATGCAGGTATAGCAAAAGTGGCAGATGCCTACCATGCCACAAAGAGGAAACAGCTTTGGGAACAGCTTTGTTATTCTGGAATAACATCATACCTACATGTGGAGTCCCTAGAATCATCATTAGTGATAGGGACCCAAATTTTACATCAGAAATTTGGACTAACCTCTATATTATGCATGGAACTAAACTTGCATTTTCTACAGCTTAACATCCACAGGCAGATGGCCTAGCTGAAAGGATGATTCAAACAATGGAGGAAATCATCAGAACATTCTGTGCATATGTCATGGAATACAAAGAAAGACCATGAGGGTTATACCCATGACTAGGTTACACTTCTCCCAGCTACCAAACTGGCTTATAATACAAGTCAGCACTCTACCTCAGGAAAATAACCCTCACTGGTAGAAAAAGGGTGGAATCCCTTATTCCCTGTGCATCACTTGAAGAAAGATCTTCTTACTATCCACCCCACAGCCAAATACTTCTGTGATATGTGAAAGAGGGCATGTTATACAGATGAAACATGCATAGCTGAGGAAAAAAATACAAATGAAAGAAGTATGACAAGGCCCACAAGGAACCAGACCTCAGAGAAGGGGACCAAGTGTTAGTGTCTACTTTGAATTTCAGCCACCTCAAAGGCTCAAATAAAATTATAGACTTATCTGTGCAACAATTATCTATCATTAGATTGATAGGGAAAAATCCAGTTGAGGTAAGACTCACAGAAGAATTCTCAAGAAAACACCCAGTATTCCCAATGAGTTTAGTCCAACCTTACCACCAAGCAGGAAAGGACAGGTTCCCCTCCAGAAACAAGAGTCACACTCCACAGGACATAGTGGAAGTAGAGGACTCCCCTGGACCAGTGAAAGAGATCATGAAGGCCAGGAAGATCAGAATCAATCAAAAGGACCATAGAAAATATTGGGTCAAATTTAAGAACCAAGCAGCTGATGGGGATAAATGGTTGGAAGAAGATTCCATAACAGATGGTGACCTTCACCTGAGAGGATACAGAGCCTCTAGGAGGAATTAAAAGTCTCACTCATGATGAGCCTTTTTTAAAGGGAGGGTATGTCAGCCTGTGACTCAAAACCAGAGCACAAGCATGACAGCAAAATAGCCTAAACCAATTTTAGAGTAAACTATCACCAGAAATTGGAGCTGAGACAAACCAGCTCAAAAGGTGTCAAAAGAAAGAGAAAGATTTTTTATTTTAAATCTAAAAGTACCATAATTATAGGGCAATTAATGAAAAAGTTATTCAGGCTCAAAGTGGTTGCTGATCATAAACCTTCATTTTAGCCTCTCATCTAAAATCCAGAGAACAAGGATAAACCTCAACAAATTTGTGCTACCATTGAAGGTCTTGGTCAGGGATATCCAATGGTACCAGCCAAACTGATCTAGCATCAAAACTACAGAGGTTATGGTCAAATTAAAGCCAAATAAGGGTCAATAAACTATTCACCTCTCATCCAGCTTATACAGTTTTAGTGTGAGATACCTAAAAAGGGGCCCCTTTGTAGAGAGAAAAATCATGGCTATCTGATTGTTCCATCCATTTTGGACATACCTCATCTAGAACCAAAGCTATGGAGCAAACAATTTCCACACAGGATTTGAGCAAAATACATATTTGGATAATGGGAATTGAACATGGTGAAAATTTGCCATTTTTAATTCTACCCATACTAAATGAGGTACTATTTTGTAGGTCACATTCAGGGCTACAAAATGTACAAATTATGAGCTCAATATCTTAAATTCTGACAAAGGTATGGCAGTTTTAAGGTTAAAATGCCAAAATTGGGCCAATACACCTTTACTGTGGGATTCCTTGCCATAAACTTTAATATGAGGTGTCAATTAGACAAAGAATCCTGTTTATTCTTCAATACCCCATAGATTGATATATAAAGGGGTCCCATACAGGTTTTGTACACCATTCTACATGCCATACATGTCAGAAGAGGGCTGTGTGGTCCCCAGATCAAAATTTTCACCTTGTATTGGTGAACATTTCCCAGATGTGGCTTTGAAGCCCCATCTGAGGCCAGTAAAGGCTATTCAAACTTTTTGAGAGCAAAAATTCAGTCCTTGGAAGTGAAAACTCTTCACTTCCTCCCCATGAACTGGTCTAGAGGACCTTTTCACCCATTTTCAGAATAAAAAGGGACCTTTCTCTTCCCAAAAGAGAAATCCACATCCTTCTGTTTAATTTCTGTGTAGTAAAGCTATAAAATAAATTTATACTCTTGGAAAATAACCAGGTATAATTTTAATTTAATTATTTTAGTATCTTATTATAATAAACCCATTGATATAGCTGCATCCAGGGCTTTCAATAGTTCTCACAACCACTATTTTTTCATTGTAAATCCCTGAAAATCTTTTCTAAACTCTTTTTAAACTTATTTTACCATGTCACAGTCATAGTTTGAGATTTATATACAATTATTTATGACTCCTTCATATACTCTACCTGACAGGAGGTATAATGGTATCTCCTGAAGTAGGAAAGCTACAGAGTTATGGATGGTACCATTTGATAGCCCCCTTTGGGAGCTTTAAGAAAAATACCATTTTGGTGGGGCTTGCATTAACTATGAGTAAGTAATTTGAGATGTGAAAATAAGGGTTTTTCCTTATTTGATATTATCTTTGACAAGGCATATCTTTGTCCTTTCTTATCTTATTTGGGGAGTTTCCCTCTTTATATTATACCTAAATTGGTTATATCTTTCCAATACTCTTCATACCAATATTCATGGTATGTTGAATGTCATGCCAGTGCTCTGTTTATAGTCATAGCCACACAAAGAGTGCCATCTTTTTTCATACATGGAACCATAAAACATTTTCTGTCACATTGTTGAATTTTACAAATAATGTTGTGGTAAGCTATACCAGCTTGTTGGTTTGGATTAATTAAGAAATATCAGTAACATTTTATTTAAAAATTTAAATGAGGAGGAGTTTTTTAATCACATTATATTAGGAGGGGAGTAAAATTATGGAATTAGATGGATATTTTGAAGTTTGGCAAACTTAAAACAAGACAGGCTAAATTTAAAGACCAGATTAACTCTAAGAAAATCGTTGAGGGCATGTTTTAGTTGGAATTGATTGGTCATCAATTAAAATTTTGTTTAGTAATAGGAACATAAGGGCACAGAACTTCCCTACATTTTTAGAAGAGAACAGTTCAAATATCAAAAATGATATCATCTCCACACAGAAACCCACAATTGAAAATACAGGTCACCTTGAAAAAAAGCACATATCTCTCAATTCAATTACCACCAAACCTTGATTTCACACAGCATGTTATTCAAAACCCAAAATTGGAGATATTAAAGACTTCAAGTCCCCTTTTTTTAACACTCCAATGGAGTGCCCAAAAATATAAATGGAGTCCATTTCCACCATCCCATGTTTATTTTTCTTATTTCCAAAAGTGTGGTTCATGCAAAAAACTAAACTTTTAAATATTTTTCTGAAAATTTGGGTCTAAAGAGAGTTCCCACTGTGAGAAAAGAAATACAGTGTAAGATGTGTCTATAAAAATCTTGAAAATATTAATATTAGTCAAAAGTACTAGGACTATTCTTATTAAATAGAAGAAAAAAAGTTTTATAACCCCAAAAAAAGAATTAAGTTCTTAATTATTCCTTTTACTTGTTATATGCTAAAATTGATTATAACAATAAGTAATAATTTTCTACTCAAATCAATTACAATTACTATTATTAAAATAACTTATTACATCAATAGAAAACTATTTTGATTGATAATTTTATTTAATTATCGAAGAAAAGTTACAAAATTTTAGAGATAAAAAATCTTTCAGAATTGATCAAATACTCACTAATACTCCAAAAATACCTTGAAGAAATTGGCAGGGAAATTTGACAGATTCTTTATGGATTTAAAGGATAAATAATTTATTGATGGAAGTAACACAACAGTTACTAGTTAAAAAATATTGGAAAAAGTAATCTTTTACAATTTCAAGTCTTCCTGATAGATTTGGAAAGTTCTAAATTCTCAAGAATGATTATAACTAGTACTTGTTGGTATTAATGATAAAGCTGAATAATTGGATGATGATTGGAAAAAATAGCAATAGTACGCCTCTTTTAAGCCTAAAACATCTCCAAGAGGCATAAAATGGAGAAATCTAAAGAGCTAGTGAATGAGAAAAATCTTAACTCAATTGGTTTAATTATAAAATCACTTGTAGTCATGTCAAATTTTCATAATTAATTCATTACGTCAGTTAAAATGACTACCAACCCATTTATGGTTAAGAAATAAAGGATTAACAAGTGTAAATATTCTTGAATTAAAGATAAAATAATTTTCTCAAATTAATTGATGTTATTAGAAATATCATCACAGATGGTATTCTCTGTGTATTTTTGAAGATTTGGTGTTTCACATGAAATCATCAAAAATGGACTGTAAGTAAAATTTTAATTTTACTTATGAAGTTTTAGTTATTTATGGTTTTAATGTGGATTATCCCTTTCTCCATTAGTCCTGAGAATATCAGAAGAATTAATTAAGAATTGTATTTTGAATGAATTTATGAAGCTTTTACCTCACTTCTATGTAGAAAAGCAAATGGTACCTGCACATATTTACTTCCTTTCCATACATTAATTGTAAGTCATCAATCTGTAACATATGTGTCACTTTTTTGTTAATTATCAATCAGTAGGAAGGAGATTTTAATCATATGTATGTCAATGTTAGCACACATAGAATTTAGAATTTCCTGATTTTGATTGTTTTCACAGATCAATAATCTGGGCTTTTAAAGAATATTCAGTCTTACTCCTTATAATAATATAGATATTCCAAAAACTGACTAGTTTAAATGATATGTGAATGTTTCTGAGTGTTGAATCTTATATAATTAGTGAAACTTCAAGAGTTTGTCAATATTGAGTTCACGTTTCTTTATAGATTACAATGTAAGATCAGCTTCAATTCCCAAATGGTGGACATAAAGAAGCCCAAAAAGCCCTCCATTAAACTTGTTACTCATTTTTTAAATAATCTATAAATATTCTCATTGCTATTTATTACACACAGAATAGAGCTATCAGGTTTCTATAAATCCTGAAAAATTGGCTCAATGACTTAGCTGAAGAATCTCAAATATTACTTCCTTAATTAATTTTGATGGTATTAACTAAGTGATCAAAATAATCCTTCTATTATATAAGTTTTATTTAGATTCTCTAAATAAAAGACTTCTCTTGATATCTCATTAGTATATTAAAGTCTTCAAATCTAATGAAGTATACTATGAACTTAGGGCTCAGATATTAGATTGGAGATTTCATTAAGTTAAATTATATCAAAATACATTATTTTTTTGAAAAATTCCTATTTATTTCTGAATAGAATTGGTGATATTATTTCTCCTCTAAGAAAAGATGAATCAATGCTGTAAATATCTAACTAGAATATTAATTCCTAATTTTGCAATTGCTCTTTTGTGAATCTATATTTTTTGAAGATAAATGAATAAAAATCTCATTGGGCTATTATATTCTCTGTGCAGAGATATGTCTAATGGATGCAGGTGAATTATTGATTAAAGGCCCTTTGCCCTTGAAATGAGTTCAACTTAGAACTATCTTATTTCCTCTTTTTAAAATATAAATATGAGCTGGAGTATATATGAAAATCTCATACACAACCAACCCATCTCCCCAGTATTTTCAACTCAATTTTAGTTGATTTTTTTCTTATTTGATCTCTTTCTTTGCTACATAAATTGCAGTTAGAATGAAATATTTTTCCCAGTACAATTATATAGATCAACTCATGTGAAGAAAGAAGGATCTCATTTAGCTGAATAAAATCTCATTTTTAACTATTCAAACTCTAATTAGTGTCAGAAATATAAATAACATAAAGTACCTCAAAGCTGCTAAATAATGACCAGATAATGGCAGGAATGATTTGTTATGCAATTTTCTAATAAGAAATTCGGGAAAGAACAATGGGAAAGAAGAAGATTAAGCTACTTTAAAGTAAATTATGCAGGGATTCATCTGTCATGAACAAGACCCAGTTTATTTACAAGGCAAAGAGATGATAAATATCTACCCAGGAATTGATCTTAAAGGGACCATTAATCTCTTTCAGAGCCTTGTAAATGGTGGCAATGCAAACCAGTAAATAGAAAAAGATCCAAAAATATATGCATCCAAGAATAACAGGTCTCTTCCTGGTCATTTAAACTTACCAAGGGATCTGTGAGGCACCCAATTTACTAACAAGATTTGTTGCTTATGCATAAAAAACATAACTGTATGTGGCAGTTCATGTGGAAACCTCCTTATGAATGTCAATATATAAGTATTTGCAACTATTAATATTTAAGTGAAGAAAAACAGGTCTTTGTATAAGCATAAATATATATTTATGGAAGTAAAAAGAAGTCAATTAATTTTCCAAATTCCATGGTTTTCAACTAACAAAAATCAATGTATATGGTGGTACAGGGGGAAACCTCTTTGAAAGACTTTGCGATATGAGGCTTAACAATTGTTACAATTTCATGAAAGGGTAACTGATATTGCCCTTGAAATCTCAATGTATTCAGAAAACTGACAAAAAACCAATTGATTTGACAAATTCCATGGTTATTTATGAATAATAATCAATATATGTTGTGGCACATAGGGGAACGTCCTTCACAAAATGTTCAGAAATAGGGATTTGAAGTAATGATGATTTTGTAAAAGTGGAACAGGTCTTTCTCTGATGAAAAAATCTCTCCATTGAGGTAAAAGATTGAAAATTAATTTTGCAAATTTGACAGTTTTCAACCAACAAAAATCAATGTATATAGTGGTACAAGGGGAAACCTCTTGAAAAGATTCTGAGATATAAGTCTTCAAAATTGCTAAACTTTTATGAAAGACTAATGAAGCTTTCTGTGGTAGTTTAAGATCACTCAGGGAACTGAAAAACAGTCAATTGAATGGCCAAATTAACTATTTTTTATCAATAAAAACCAATGCATGTGGTGGTCTAGCAGGAAATCTAATTCATATTTTTTGAGATATAAAGCTTCCAATTTCTCACACTAATGTATATGGAATCAAAGGGCAAAACCTCTTTCAAAAATTTAGAGATATAACACTACTTAATTGTTAGGAATTCATTAAAATATGAAATATTCTCACCATGGAATTGAGATGTACTTCCAAAAAAAAATAATAGAGAATTAATTGACAACTGCATACACTGAAATGAATTTTTATGGAATCATTGGGAAACATTTCTAGGAAAATTCCACAAAGATGTTTTTTAATATTTTTCTTTCTTAAATAAAGAATAAGCACCTTCATTAAGGAATGATAAGCTATGTAGGGAATCCAAGAAATTGTATATGATATCACATGATTAAAAACACAATAAATTCATTGATTTTGCGGTAAAAGAATTCTACATTTTCCAATTCTTATGCATACAAAACCCAATTGATTTTATTTCCTAAACCTCAGATTTTCCACTAAATTGTTTCCCTATTCATAGATATCTTCTAAATGAATTATTCCTAATTTGTTTTGTGAATTTACCTTTTGAATATTTTATACTATGAATACACTTCTTCTAACAAGTTTCATAATTGGTTAGAGTATTGTTTATAAAAAATTAGTAACTAAGTAGGTTGAAATTAAAATTTCATTCATCATAAAGCCTAACTATTCTTTCATGTAACCAAAATAAATAGAAAATATACTTATTCATATTTGATTTTAGTTTAAGAACTCTAAGTATCTCTCTAAAAAAGGGAAGAGCTATCCATGACCATAAATATATATTTACTCAAATAAACCCTGATAAATCCTTATATTTAAGGCTATATGACTCTTTCTAATCATTATAGTTTGTCATTTTATATATAACCCCAAACAGATATCAAAGGTTATAAGGTGAGAACCTACGTTTTCACAGAGTTTTTCATGTTTTAAGCCCTTTTGATGAAATTTATGAGCTATTCATTTCTTCAAAGGAAGTGGAAACATTATTTAGTTTCGTTATGTGTTGTATCTTTATGTGAGGTAACCCTGGCTTTTCTTATCCCTCCTTTCCTTATAAATGTGTTCATTTTAAATTCTCCCATACTTTCTTCCTCAAAATTTATACTTTCCCGTTCCTCTTTACATAAACTTAATCAATATTTATTATCAAAAGATTTTGATAAATGAGATCATAAATTATAATTATTATAATAAGCTTCTAATGGGGTATATATTTCATTTTAATACAAAAAGAATTCTTATACTTATACAGATAGGATAGAAGCCATGTCTTTACACCCAAGGCTTGATCTACTGCTGAGGTGAATAACCTGTGACAGGAAAGTGACTTTGGTATTATTCCTTACACATTTGACATAATTTGAATTCACTTCACTTTCCAGAAAATGACTCAAACTTTTCCCAGGTGTGGTATAGTAACAGCTAGTTTCTATGAGGTAAGTTCATGGATACTAGTCCAAATAGTGTTTCAATAATTTGTTTTGGGTTTAACCATGGAAAATAATCTATAATGTACATGTCTAGAGGACCCAGAGCTCCTCATTTTCTTCTTTTCAGGTCAAAATATCAGCTTATTTGCTATTTTATCATAATTTAATGACATTTCAGCTTGGTAACCAAGCTCCCAGAAGGTCTTAGTGGACTGATTGGGCCATGATAAGTGTGAGTCTCAGAGGTATTTTTCCATATACCCAAAAGAAAACAAAGAATAAAAATAAGTTATAATTAAAAACAATAATTTCATTTTCAATATAAAAACAAATTAAATATGTATATGAAATTTAAAATAACATTTTTAATGAAAATATATCATCAAATTTACATTGAAAATTAAACATGTGAAAATGAAATTTTACATGACAAAATTAAATAAAAATAAATTTTTATGAAAAATAGCAAAATTACAATATGTTTTGGAAAAAATTTAACAAAAATTATTATAGCTTTTTTTCCAATAAAAAAACTTATGAAAAATATTTCATCATTGCATTCCTCATAAAAATGAGGTGGGTAACCTCTGAGTGAAAATTCTGTAACTCAACTCTAAATAAGCTCAAATTAAGCTTTCAGTATTTTATGTGTGGAAATATGGAAATACTCAAAACCTTAATTTAATTCATACCACATGTGGTGTTGACCATCAATTTTTGTGCTAAAATGGAGGTGTGATGTGTAACTGAGAAACTATGAGTAATCTGAAGTATTCTCAATTGAAATGTCAACATGTGCACATGTCTTACATAAATTAACTTCAATTTAAATATGAGTAATTTATAATCCAGTTGTGTAATATAATCTACAAATTGAATTAAAGGTATAAATTCTAAGTATAATACATGATGAGGAATTATAGAAGAAAAAAATTGGAAAAATTAATTTTGGGGGGGAAAGGAATCTTGGCTCCAAGGGTGAAAGACTCCCCCAAGTTTCTTGCTGACAGGTGTGGGATTTCAAAATTCATGCAAAGGTTCATCACTTTTGGCCTGGAATTGAGTCACAGGGTCTGTGACTCAATTGATTGTGAGGTTTTGATACCAACTAGGGCAGTTCTAACTTTTACCAAGAAGATAAATCTATCCTAAATTTAAAATAAGCTTAGTAAAATCAGTTTTGAATGATTCTAAATGCTCTTACACAAATTCTGAAGTTTTTTGAAGGCCTTAAACCAAGAATTACTATAGAAATGGCTGATTTAAGGGACTAAAATGGTTAAAACAAGCCCCTTGTTGGTCTAAACCATTGTTCAATGATTCCATAATTAAATTTTCTATTGTTAGTGTGTTCCTCAGGACTGATTGGATTAAATTTAACCTCTGTAGTAAGACATTTGTGGCTATAAAAAAATTTCTTCCTTCCCCCACTTTCCTCTTCATGTTAGAATCTTTTCCTATCATAATTAGCTTAAACACTGTTAAGCCAATAAATAAAACATTCCAAAAACAAATTTTAGTAGTTCTAAACATTTTAACCACATAAAAGAATCATCATAATAATTTTTTGTAACTCCTATAATCATTTTTACCCTTTAACCACCCCAAACGTTAATTAAAGAATCTTTCTTCACTGTTGGCTTTGTCACTTTTTTTGAAACATCATTCTGGTAACTTTTGGGAATCTGTTCTCTTGAATAATATTCTTAGAGACTCTGTACTCATATTATCTGCATGAAGTTCTTTGCTCAATTAATTACAATTGAAATTTTTCTTGAAGAAATTTCTTTTGTAGGAATAAATATTTCTTATGGAGTATTTTTGGATTAATTTTCAATGTTGGTAAAACAATAAATCTTTATAATACCTTTTTTTTATACTAAGAGATTTAAAAACAATAATTTTGGCCTGTTTTTCATTGAAACTCTAAGAATTTACTATTAACCTCTGAGAATGTTGAGGGCAGGGAAAGTATTTGATTTTGAATCAGAGTTTCATATCCACACCTTACAATAAGTCATTGATCCAAGCTTTAGAGCTGGCCATGCCTTTAAGCCTCAGATGTTGGGTACCCTGGCTCCCTTTGATGTCATTTCCTCCCCTTAGCTATTTTCTTGTTAAAAATATTACTCCAGGCTTCAAGATTGATATCTACTATAGGTGTATCAAAATTGTATGCAGTGATACAGTCACCATGAAAAAGCTATCCATACCAGCAGGGGTAGAAGGTCCAACCCAGGTCCAACCTTCTTTCAACCAGAGTCTAAACCTTGGTTCCAACCTTGAAAACCTTTGGCAGATACTTTCAGCCACAGGTTTGGTCATTCAGAAGTTTTCTCAATTAAAAGAGAAGATCATGAATTTCCCATGATTTTTATTTGTACAACCTTGCATCCCATATAAACTACTCACTATTTGAAAATATCCTTGCGCAAGAATTATTCCTGGCAGTTAAAAACACTGCTTTATAAGGAATCTGTGGAGTAATTTCACCACAATTCCAGTATGGTTTCTACTTCAAAACCTTTTCCTGTTTAAGATGTGCCCATTATTTCAAAATTTTAACATGCTTCTATTTTTGGAAAGAAAACTTCAATGGTTAAATAATTATTTATATAGAAAGAAAAATATCTTTTAGCTGGATTATCAACCACTCAGTTGTTAATTTTAGCATATTCTACATATCTTCAAAGAATTATTTCCATATTTTTAAATTATTTTCTCAAAAATAAATATTATTTCTGGTCTTCATTAGCTATAAGACATATTTATTAGGAATATATCATTTCTTCTGGCTCTTAGAGCTAAGGCTGAGCCATCAATTCATATGAATGAAAATGGAAAGATATTTTTTTCAAGTATCCACACAATTCTCCTCATTAGAAAATGTGAGCCTTGAGGTATATTTTAAATACCTAAATAGGCCAGAATTAATATTAAAATACATTCTGAGCTATGTATAACCCATAAGTCATGCATATATCTGGAATTCATCATTTTTGATTTAAGAAAAGATGAATAACATTTTTGTGAGTAAGTAAATCCATGGATCCAAGGCCAGATTTGAGTTCTACACAAAAATTAACCTACGGTAGTTCCATAGAGTGAATAGGCTTGTATTAACTCTATGAGGTGGTAATATGGAAAATACTTCAATACCACATGATCAATATCATATAAAAGATTTGTGAAATTTTTTGTTTTTCTCAATTCAACACCAAAATAATGGGAATGTGAGAAATCCCATGTTACATATACACTAAGAATAGTGCTATGCATTTTCTTGGAACCTAAAAACATAGTATTCTTACATAAAGTTTTGGTACACCCATAGTGGATATCAGTCTTGAAGCCTGAATTACTATTTTTGATGTGAAAAGCTCTAAGGGGGACAAATGACATCAAAGAGAGCCAGGGCACTCAGCTTCTGAGGCCTCTGAGGTGTGTATAGCTCTAAATATCAGATCCATGGCTGATCATGGCCCAATTAGTATAATAAAACCTTTTGGGAACTTGGTTACCAAGTTGAAATTTCATTAAATCAGAAGAAACTTGCAAAAAAGCTGCTATTTTAATGTGACAAGGAGGTAAAGAGTAGCTTAGACTCCTGTAACCATTTCAATCCTTAATGATTTTCCATGGATAAACCCTAAAATCGTAATCAAAAACCTTTTTGGACTAGTATCCATTGATTTACTTCATAGCAACCAGCTATACTGTGCTATTTGCAATTCTACATAGAAATAAGGTAAAAACTTCAAAGGTTTGTTAAAAATATGATTCTCATTGAATCTTTCTGGAAACTTCAGGACCAATTAAGAATGTTATGCTCTATAAATAAACCAAATAGAATTCTGGTGTCATAAGTAAAATTCAAAGGTTTACTTATAGTCCATGTTTGATGATTCCATTTGAAACACTGAATCTTCAAAAATTCACAGAAAATACAGCCTGTGATGGATTTTTCAATAAAATTGATAACCTTGATAAATTAATATTTCTTTTGAAATAAAAGAATATTTACAGTTTTTACTAAAAAAAAATCATAAATTCATTAAAAATACAATTCTTAAATAATGTTTCTGAAACTTTTGGGACCAATTAAGAACTGTATAATTCATATAAAAACCAAAAGGAATCATACTTTTATAAGTCAAATTAAAAGTCTTACTTACAGTCTGTTTTTGATGCTTCCACGTGAAATACTGAATCTTTAAAAATTCACAGAAAATCCACTCTGTGATGAAATTTCAAATAACATTCATAACTTTGAGAAGTCAATGATTATTTCAGAATGAAAGAATATTTACAGTTATTACTCTTTTTATCATTAACCATGAATGGTTTTTGTTCATGTAAAAGCCTTAATTAAGGAATTATGATCATCCTACGTGACAACAGAAGATGCAATCAATAATCCAGAAAGGATAATGGCTTTCTAACTCACTGGCTTTTCAGTTTGTTCCACTGAATGCCTCTGTGAGCTGTTTTTGTCTTAAAAGGGGTCTCCTCTTTCTTTTTTTCCAGATCATCTTATTATCCAATTATACCTTTATTACAAACAAGTAAGTATTAGTTAAATCTTTTTTCAGTGTTTTGATCTTTAAGTATCAATCAGAAAGACGTGAAATCATAGAAATAAACTATAAATTGTTGTAATACTGTTAGAAGTCAATTTTAATCCTTTAAACTAACAATTTATCTATCAAACCTCTCTACCAATTATTTTTAAGGTTTTATGAGAGTATTAGTGACTGGTTTTAATTAATTCTTAAGGTTTTTCTCTAGTATTAGTTTTCTTCAAGAATTACATTTATAATTATTTTTGAAAAAGATAATTATATATTTAAAATATTTCATTATTTTAATAAAGAAGTTTCATTATTAAATACTTTCTGTAATTGATTCTTGTAGAGAATTACTGCTTATTGTTATAGTAACTAGTAGTGTATTCCAAGTAAAAGAAATAATTAATTAATCATTTATTTAATTGTGGTTATAATGATTTTGTTATTATATTTAATAAGAACACTAATAGTAGTGTTGATTAATAGTAATATTATCAACAGTTTCATAGAAACATCTTACAGA
Organism: Austropuccinia psidii; assembly: GCA_023105745.1. Lineage (NCBI taxonomy): Eukaryota > Fungi > Basidiomycota > Pucciniomycetes > Pucciniales > Sphaerophragmiaceae > Austropuccinia > Austropuccinia psidii. The sequence goes on from JALGQZ010000017.1 coordinate 12,468,436, forward strand.
AAAAATATTCCTTGAAAATGAACATTTTCTTATCAATCCAATAGGCTTTCATATTGTGATCAGTTTCTACTGAGGTTCTGAAAAGGTATTATTAGTAAATTTTTTTGAAATTTGAAATTTATTTTACTGTGAGGCTTTTTAAGTGTTTCAATGATAAAATCTGCTCTTTATGTAAATTTTCTTAAACTTTTTTCAAGTTATTTTAAATGAGCTTAGGAAACCCCCAGAAATTTTCCAGCTTGTGCTTCTAAACATCATCTATGTTTGCTCAAGAAAGCTGAAAATACAATCTTGACAATTCAAATATGTTGGTTTGACCTCCATCATAATTTTGCATATTTGAAAGTTCCTTGCTATTTTTCTTATTCTTTTTCAATATTGGAATAAAAAGGCAAAAAAATAAGAATAATAATTGAAAATAATTTCTATTGAAAACAGAATCAAAATTGTTTTTAAGATTAAATTTTCCTTTTTTGGGATTTGTAGTTTTCATTTATTTATTTTATTTTTTGGATTTTTCATTAATGTTTTTTTCATTTTCCTTTTTTTGTATTATAATGATTTTTTATAAAATATTGTTTAATTTTTTAATCATACTTTATGAATTTTTGTTTTGTGTCATTTTATGTGATTTTTTCTGTTATTTTATGTAATTTTTCCTATTTTTTGTTAATTTATTTCTTGCTCATTCATTCATAGAGTTTTTTGTTATTTTTTATTTTATTTACATTTTTGGAATTATTTTTGTTTCTTTTATTTTTTCTTGTACATTTTTTTTACATTTTTTTGTTTCTGTTATGTTTTTTGTATTTATTCATGTTCTTGTTTATGGGTTTTTTTTGTGTTTTTTTTTATTTTTTTTCATGTTTTTTTATTTTTCCTTTTTTGGTGTTTGAGGTGTAGATACACTGGAATTGGTGTGATTACACTGATTCCAATGTACTTGTAATTATTTGTTTTCAATGAGCTTAGAAAAAACAAATAATTACAGATACACTGGAATCAGTGTATCCACACCCCAGAAACCCAAAAAAATAAAAAATAAAACACAAAAAAAATGAAAATTAAAATTAAAAAGAAAAAATTGAAACAAAAGATTCAAAAGAAATTGAAAAAAGAAATTAAAAAAAGTAAAAATTGAAATAATAAAAAAATTCAAGAAACTAAAAACAAAAAGCTTGACAACAGTCAAAATTAAATTAATTCAAAATTGAGATAAAATTTCAATAAAAAATAAGAAAGAATGAGAAAAAATTAGAAAAAGTTGCAAATTTATTTCAAAGAAAATGGAAATATAATTAAAAAAATTAAGCCAAATTCACAGGAATAAAATTGAAAAGGTAAAAATAAGGTTTATTTTCCAAAAATTGAAAGAAAATACTGAACATTGAAATCAAGAGCCAAAAATCAGAAAAAAGAAATTGTGGGAATTTAAAAAAAAGAATATTAACAATGAAAAAAATGAAGAATCATAAAATCTAAATTCTGATGAAATCGGAAAATAAAGGAATGAAAAAAACAAGATGATAGGAAATCATACCTATAAAATATCAAAATTAAAGCAGAAAATATTTAATGAAAAAAATCCAATGAACAGGTTAAGATTTCTATGAAAAAGAGATAAGACTTCAAAAAACAACTTAGGATGGTAAGAAAGAATGTGATTTTGGAAATTTTTATAAATTTGAGAAAACATAACTTGAAGCTTAAAATTTTGTATTGGATAGAAAAATGATCAAGTTGAACTTGATTTGGAATTTGGCGGTTTGTTATCAACCAAATTATAACACCTTCCAAAAACGTTGAGGGCAAGATTTTATATAATTCTCACAATAATTATTGATCTGATAAAGGATATCTCTTTTAAGTGATCTGATACATGACATGCAGAAGCTGTTCAGATCAATTGCCCCAAAGGCACTCAAAGATATTCAAAAGCTATAGGTTGTATAAGAATACTGAATGATTAAATTCTCACACATACAGTTTGTTTCCAACTTTCCTCTAACAAAGGTTCGCCCCAGCCAGTAAGTGTCAGTTGGAGAAAGGTTTGCACAGAAATTCAAAGAATTTGAACACAAGTTTCATCCAGAAATCAAAACCAAACTCAAACCCCTCAAAGAGGGTCCATGATTGTTTTTTATGAAATTATCACTTATGAATGTATCATTTCTTCTGAAAAGAAAGGAAATTGTAGGAGAGTCAGTTCTGTGCTGAAGCTTCTCTGTGTTAAATCTTGAATAAAAATATTATTCTCATTGAATTAGACAACTTAATATTCTACACTAAGTCTCTTCCTTAATATAAAGGGTTTTGAATCAGATTATAAATTCTTAGATTGATAAATACATCAAAATATTACTTTACTTGAATCTTCCAAATCAGAAAATCTAAGGATGCCTTCAATAGTTTTTATGCCAATATTTGCAATTAGGAGCTATAAGAACAATAATTTAATAGAAATTTTTATAAATATCATGAGCATAAAATGAGTTTGAATATATAAACAATTAATTTTGCAATTATTTCTATCAATAAAAGGCATAAAATGTTTCCACACATTATTACCATTAAATAATTGTTTATTTTTTCCTCTTTAAGATAGAATGTCTCATAGAACCAAGTTCTTTAGAAGAGAAAACCAGCTTTTGGAATTTATGGAAGCATAATTGAGGATGAATGAGTTTAAGATATCAAAAGCTATGCATTAAGCTTCAAGCTTTCCATTTCAAAAAAATAATAGGATAGACTTCAAATTAATTAAAAGAATACTTTTCATTTTTGAATTTTCATGTCTTCAAGGAAGATGGGATTAACCCACATTTTATGTAAAGAAATTAAATAAAAGATTAGTTGGAAATTAAATTTTCCAAGATTTAGGGTAAAAATGTAAATAAATGTAAGTGTATTAATATGTTTGAATATATAGAACACACTTTGAGGAGATCAAAACTCCCAAAATATCTGGTAAATAAGTCCATGGGCGAACACTGTTTTAGAGCTTTGAGGTTCTAAAGTTAAATATTTTACCAGAAATATGCAAAAAGTATTTCAATTAATGAGCCATTTTAAATGAATCAGTTTAGCCATTTTTTCTTTTTTTATTTATATATAGGTCTCATCAATGGATATTCATTGAAATAGGAATAAGAACTGGATTTAAAATATAATATTTCTTGAGTAGAGGTAGTAAATCCAATTTCTTATATTGACCATACACTCTGATGAGAGACGTATATTTAGATATTATTATTAATCTTTTTATTAATCCAAAAAATTTCTAAAGCTGGTTACATTGACATGATTCTTGATTGAATTTTTTGGGGGTGATTCATTTTTTTGTTTGAAAATGCACATATAAAATATTACATCAATGTTGAACAAACAATATCTCATTGGCTCTTATATTCTATATTATTTACAAAAGCAATATATCAATCATAAAATATTACAGTGATAATTAGGTTGTAATCCTTAAAAACATGAGAATAAGAAATGACTTGAAGAATGAATGTGAGCATCTTTTGGAATATATAATTTTTATTGGACAATTTATTATGTGATAATTCAATATCTAAGGTAAGGCAGTTGATTTTAATCAAAATTTAAGCATGAAGGGATTTTGAAATTAAACTCCCATCATTCATTTGATATGCAGTTTGGTTCAAAATTTTCTTCTGAATAAGATTATTATTTTTATAAAGAAATGAAGTGTATAAAAGTGAAATCGATTCAGAATTCCTTATTTGCATGGAGGAATAGTAAATTATTCCCTGTTTTGATTGGCAAGATTTATTATTATATGAGTCATTCTTCCCTGAAAAATGAAATATATTAAGAAAGTGAAATCATTATGCTTTCCACACATAAGAAATATATATGGAATCATTTTTTGCTGATAATTTATGATGAAAATAATAAGATTATTAAATATACTCCTAAGCTTTAGTTCACTTTGATACTTTTACATCTTTTAAGTATCATATGACATGGTAAAAGATAATCTTTAGCAACATTACATCCCAGGTTATTTTCATCAATTGAACAAGGCATGAAAATGATCAAATAATAAATTTTAAAAAAACAAAATAGTGTTTCCTCTGAGGTTTGAAAGAAAAATCAAAACTTGAGGTACAAAAAAGTAGAAAATTATAGCCAGTGAATGATTTTTTGGAAGAAATTAACTTCAAAATTAATACTTAAAAGGAGATGAAAAAATATTCAAATGGTTTCAAATGAAGTTCATATATCTTAATTTATGTGAAATTTCCTTAAATAAGGATAAATTGAGCTTTCAGGAAAGAATAATGGTGAAAAATACAAAATTTTATTATTTTTGTGAGTTAGAAAAACCAATTATGGATACTTATTTGGAAAAACATTTGTTTGACTTTGGAAATCTCAAAATCTGATGAGAGAAACCATTAAAGGTCAGATATGATAGGAAATGGAAAAATAGCATAGTTCAATTCTGAATGATATACTATGACATTTTTCATGCTTATTGGCCTTATCTTGATTGGAAATTTCTTTCTTTTTGAAGAGAAGGAGTTTTCATAATAAAGGATCATTCAGGATTGCAAGAATATTCATAGTTTAATTCATTTTTTTTAATTATGTGTTCATCATGAATATCCGGCTTGGCAGACAGCTAAATAATAATAGCAAGTTTGAGCCAAGTACAAGGCAAGGTGGAAGGATGGTTATAGCTTCTACCCTTGCAAACAGGATAGCCTTTTTTCATGGTGAGTAATATTAAGTTCCACAAACATGCATAACACTATTATTAATGTGTATGTAACATGGGATTTCTCACATTCCCATTGTTTTGACACAAAATTGAGAAAAATAGTTTTCACAATTCTTTTTTGTGGTATTGATGACTTTGTGTTGAAATGTTTTCCATATTACCACCTCATACAGTTAATTTCAGCTTATTAACCCTATGAAGTTACTGTAGGTGAATTCTTCTTTATAATCCAAATCTGGCCTTTTATAAACAGGTTTACTTACAAAAGTTGTTCATCTTGTCTTGAATGAAGATTATGGATTTTGGATATATGCATTACTTATGGGTTATGAATAGTTCAAAAGTTATTTATATATTGATTTTGGCTTATTTGGGTATAGAAGATATACGTCAAGGCCCACATCAAGCTAGTAGCTGTAGTTACTACAGTCTCAGGCTTTAAAAGTAAGTGGTAGTGAATAGAAGCCGACCCAGCTTTATACTTAATTTACTAACTTGATACATATATCTGTTGGTTTATATATGACTTGTAGCTCAGGTCAGTCTACATTATATTATAAATTCATTCAAGTATTATTTAATAGTCACAGCTTATTTCAAGTTATTATTACAACTAGCTTGTGAGAAATATATTATTGTGATGATTTTGTAAAATAAACCCTCATGGAATATAGTTTAAGTAGTAAAAGCACTTTACCACTGATTTTAATTAATCCATAAAATTAACTTTCTATTCTATTTACAAGATATCAGGATTTCTTTTATTTTATAAATAATTATTGTAGTTATATCATAATTCAAGTTTCATTATGCTAAAAAAATAGTTTCAAAATCATTAAGTAATTATAAAAAAATAGTTTTTATTTACTAAATATTTATTATACTATCAATGATGTAGTCTGATGCATCTTTTTTATTTTAGGAGTATCTCATATCTTGAAATTTTTGCAGTACTTATTGGTAGTATTCACCCAGGTTTCTGGTTCTTATAAGATATGATCTTTGAAGGCTTTAATTAACCATTTTTCTAAGACCAAGAAAAGTCTAATCAGAGATTGTTGAATATAATTTTCTGACTCAGCCACCAATAAATAAATTGAATTGATTGTGAAACTCAATTCAAGATCATTCATCATTATTAAGAAGGTAAGTATAACTTGATCTAGCACACAAGCAGAGAAAGGGTTACAGGTTTTTAAAGCAATTAAAAAATGTTTTCCTTTTAATTTGAAATTCCAGGTACTGCCTCATTTATCCCACACAGAGGAGTATCCCCCGACATCTTTCTGTTTGAAGAGTAATATTGAAAGAAATTGTATTTCATATCTTTAATTATAAGTTAACTCAAACATTGAAGTTATAAAGCTGGAAAAACATTCTCATAATTAAGATTTGATGATTTATCAAGTAGAAAATTTGATCCATCATCAATTATACTGTAGGTGCTTTTCATATAAGATGACAACTGCTTTTTCTTGGTCATCCAAATGAGACAAAATTCCCTTCTTGTTTTCTCATTTGTAGTAATTGGAGAAAAGTATCAATTGTAGGAAAAATTTCCTTTTACATTCACAGGAATATTATACTTTGTTTGTGATTTAATGGGTTCAGCTCTTAACCTGATTCAAATGCCACAGCAATGAATAAGTCTATTTACAATGGGATCTTCCGGCTAATTTGAAATTTAATTCAGGCTATCCACAATCTTACTCTGGAAGGTGTGTGATGATGAATGGAGTGTTTACTAGGTAAGATCCCGTTTTGTGGGTATCTGCAAGAACATATTATTGAAAGACCACAGTTTAAGGCCTTTCCCCCATTTCTGGATACAAAATTAACTGCCTAATAAGTATCCATATAAAACGCCTATGATCTGTAGGTGGAGTTGTAAGATAATCCGCATAAAAAAAGAGGAATAATAACAAGAAAGATTATTGATTTTAATTTGTTTTTATTTCTATTTGCCATGTTCAAAGAATGATTATTTTGAAACAAGTTGTAAAAATATAAATCTGAAAAACATAATATATCCCAAAACATTTTGGCTTAGAAATTCTATCACAAGAAGGACCAGTTAGATTTAGATTAAAAAAGAAGGGGAAAGAATAATTATTTTTCATAATAGTTTGATGAAATATCTAAGAAAGAAAAAATAAAAAGGGTTCAGAAGTTAAATTGAAGTTAGTATTCAACCCAAAAGGATCAGAGAAGGAGTAATGATAGAGGAAAATAACTTCAGTAGCAAATATAGCCCTTAATTTCAGCCGAAAGCCCTATTAATGTAAGAGAGAAAGACTCATAAGTGTGAAAAATAGTCACTTAGGGCTTGAAAGAGAAGTTGTCTTTCCAAAATTTAGAAGCTATTATTATGATTATAGAATTAGGTCAGATGAATTATTTCTTTTTGTGAGATTATTTGAATGATTAATGTTTCTAAATTAAAATAATCTGATACATGGAAAGTAATTTTGAATTGAGTGAATCTGATTGGCTTTCATTACATTGAGAATAGAGAAAAATAACAAGTTTTGACATTGAATCTCATGCTGTATCTCTATTTTACCATAACTTGAAGAATTCTGACTTTATGGTAATTTCAATTTCATTGTGACAAATTTTTGAACAAAATCATGATTGATATCTAATAAATTAATAAATGATTCGGTATTAATCAGATAAAAATTACAAATTAGAACTAATAATAAGCCTCATAATTCTTTCCAGCTCTGATTCAGACCTTCCTGAGCTCACTATGGCCACTATCGAATCAAACTGTCTGTTTTTTTTACTTCAAGCCCCTTTTTCCACTTATGCTTCTAAAGTTTTTCTTAATTTTAAATTTTTATTCATAAAATTCTCTCTGCGAAAAAATTTTCTTTTCCTTAAAGTGCAAATAATTGTTGCTTTTCTCTCTCTCAAAGGAGATCTCCAATTTCTTCTAGTTTTCTCCTTGATTCATTTTAAGAAGTTCAGAATATCTTTCCTACTTGTTAAATTCCCCAATTGCAAGTGTGCGTTGAGGTTTTTATCAAATACTAAAGCTTTTTCAAATCGGATTCTGTATATATCTCCAAGAAATCATTTCAAGGAAAAACTAACCTTGTCGACAGGCATCTATCAAATGAGTGTATGTTTGTGATGATGGATCATATGATTATTTACCTGAACAACTAAGAATATTAAAATTTTTGGAATTTATGCTTGAAAGGCTGTTCGTTGTAATTTTTGTTTCTGAATTGTTCTAGCTTTTGAATTATTGGCCTAAGGATCTTTCATGGATTGACCATTTATATTATTCTCCTTATGTTAAATACCCTTTGAACCTGCATTTTCTTTAATCTCCTTAAAATTTCATAGTGATGATTCAGTATTATTAAAATTTAGATATATTAATTATTCTTACAGCCTATGAAAAAAGGCTATTTTACTCCATTCTCACAAGTTCTGGATGAATATCGCAATTGGAGAAATGCTGCTCTTGGTCCTTGCTCATCCTCCTTTCAATCAAATAAACCTAAAACAGCTAATTATCAATTAAAACTAATACACTCTCCACTGCACAGTTTCTTTTCTTACCTCTTTCCCAATTATATACTCTTGTAGTGAAACGGAAGAATTCGAGCCTTCATAGTTTTCATCTGATGAGGCTAAAGGAGTCATATTTTGCTTTCCCTATATAGAAAATGAATTTCTCTGATCTAAGGGAAAACAGACTCAAGCTTTTTAGGTATTTTTTAAATAAAGTTTTTGTCATAATAATGATTAATTCAAAAATATGTTGGTTTTTAAAAAGAATTTTTCAATGATATATATTCTCTTTTATATTATCTATTGCGCACGTAGGTTGGTTGAGCTAAGATGAAATTGAGTGAAAGACTTTTTATTCACCTCAGTTTCTATCTGGTGAAATCCTTTTTTTAAAGGAGGGTATCCAGCCTATTGAGGTTATTCCTGAGGTTCCAAAAAAGGAATCAAAGTTGGCGTTTGATTAAAGCCAATAAATCATGCCAAGTAATCAGCATTTTCCAAATGACCTAATTATTTCGAATCAGGTTTTATTTTATTTTTTAATGAGTGTAAAATCAAGAGATATTAAATATCTTTATCAATTTTTTGAAGAAAAAATACCAATGAGTCAACTAGGTATATTGGGTATTGGTAAAAAAGGAATATATAAACTAGATTTTTACTTTTTTTTAAAGAATTTTTTTATCTCTTTAAATAAATTTTTAAGAGATATTATTTAGGTTTTTAATCTTTCATAATGAAAGAAGTCAAATTCACTTCAAAGGAAATATGTACTATATTAATCAATTATTTTTCAATATATTTTTTTGTAATAATAAACCTTACTAATATTAATCTTCAGTAAAAAGATTCCTCAATAGAATTTTTCCCAAATTACTTAAATTTTGATGTTAAATTAGAATTAAATTGACTTATAATTGAAGAAAGCTTAATATTGTCGAATATAATTCAATTTGAATCAAATTAGTTCTAAAAGAGACCAAGATACTGCATAAATCGACTGATAAATTATTAAATAAGTGAAAAAAGAAAGAAAACAAATTTAATGATATTAAATGAAAATTTTAATTAGTTGTCAATTTAAATTTAAAATAAAGAAACAAAATATCAGCTAAGCAGAAAGTCTCGCTAATTTTGTTAGAAAACAATTTTTAATATTTAGCTTTATGTTTGATAATATGGTTCAATAATTAAAAAATATAATAAATTAATGGATTAATTAGAAATGAAAAATGATCAATTAAATTTATTAAAATATAATAATGATAACATTTAACTGTATGAAATAAAAAAATTATGAGAAAAATTCTATTTAAGATTTCAATTTATTATTTTCTTAACTTTACCTAATTCTGAGGTTATTATTATTATTAAAATATTATTTTATTTTTCCAAAAAATTGTTATTAATTTTTATTCTTCAATAATATTAATAAATTAAATTAAATAGTGAACTTTAGAATTCTGATTGAATTTTCCTCCTTTTAAATGATTTTTCATAATTCAAACCAGATTTTTTTTTATAAAATCTATAAAAATATAATAGAATGAGTTTTTCATCTCATATGTAGTTATTTAATGTTATATTTTGAGCTTATTATAGAATTTTCCAATATCCAATGAAGAAAATTCTTAATATAAGTAGCATATTTATCGTTTTATTAGCATTATTTCCCTTTAAATATATGTTTGAAGTCTATATCACAAATGTAAAATCAAAATATGTTATGTGATACGGTATACCTAAGATCTTAAGTGATAAAAACATTCACTGAGAAATGAATCTAAAGAAAGTACTACTAATAAAGATAAGAGCTTAATATTCAATAATATTTTATATATATTCATACAGGTAAATAATCAATGGAGTCATGAGAAGTAGAACGTTTGAGCTAGTAAAAACATATTTTTTTTTATAAATTAGACTTTTATTCATGTATTTCAATAGATAAAGGACAAAAAAACATTAAGGGAGCCGTATTGAAGATTTAATTGAGATATTTCACAAGGTACTAGTTCAATTAATCCATTACAGATAGAAAACCAACCAATTTAACTTAAATGATACAAATCCTGGGCATTGGAGATTCCTCAGCTAAACAGGTATAATATAATTCTTGAGATAAATCATCCATGTAGATCTTTATATTAAGATCCTTGTAATGAATCTATATTCATGACAAAATGATATGGTTTTGGTATGTTTTGGTTTTATGTTATACTGTTACAGTACATAAAAATTATTATATCATTTAATTTACTTTTTTGATGAGAAAAAAAAAGATCAAGGTATCCTTAAGGCATAAAGAACATAGATCAAAACTGAAATAAATAAACAATATGATTATAAAGGCAGATTGAAAAGAGGGTTTTGTCAAAATTTTCACCTCAAATCACTATTCAACTCATAAGTATAAGGACTAAAATCCAAGTTAAACAATTCCTTTGAAATTTTTCTTGTAAAGAATTGGATATGCTTATTTCTTTAATGAAAGTCTTAACAATGGGCAAAATGGTTAATTGATAAGTAACCATAACATGTGCTATAGTCATAGGGTCTAGGAAAGTCTTCAGGTCTGAACTTCACTACATTTAAAGGAATAATTTGAAGGATACTACTATATTATTTATTTTTTAACCAAATAAAAATAGGGTATATACACTCCATTTTCCCCTGTTCAAAACAATACAAATATATTTTTTAAGTTTAAATTAGAATCAAACTCAGTATCCATTATTATTTTAGAAGCTTATTAATTACTTTAAGACATTACCTTAGAAAAAACAATGAGATTTTAGTCACCATTAAAAATAACATATACCACTGGCAGGGGTAAAAGGTCAGACTAATTTCTAGCCTTATTTTGAGCTGAGTCTCCACCTTGCCTACGGATTTGTAATATATGTGCTGATATTTTTACCCAGAATTTTGTTAATTGAGAGCTCCATTTGATTACAATGGAATATTATTTATTTACGATTATTATTATTTTTTGATGATACGATAAAACCATGAGCTATTGATGAAATCTATTTCCAATTGAAAAAGACTTATTTCACAGAAATATGCTAAGCAGTTCCAAAGGGAATCCATTTTTTTTCAATTTAAATCATCAAAATACTTTATTCCTCATTTATATCCCATATTTATCTTGTAAAGATTCTTTCCAAAAAAATTTTGAGCTTGAATATTAGATATTAGCTTAAATACATCAGAAGTAGTTTTTTCTTTTGAATGAGTTTACTATTATCCTGTTTATTCAAGATATTCACCAAACATGCATAACTTTCATCTCGCAAAGGAGCTCTCAAATAGTTTTCAGGCTTCAAATTAATGAAAAGTGCTGATGATAGATCTTCTTTATAAATTTAGACTCCCATTTGGATTTAGCTTGAAGATTTTGAAATAAGGCGATATTCTCCATATAAAACATTTACTAAAGGTTTTATCATTAGTTTTGAATCATATTAAGTGAGCTGCTTTTTTTCTCAAAGTTGATGGCTTTTAAAAAGAATAACCAAAAATTTAATATTTAAAAACTGAAAGATTAAAGCTTTACTTTTCCAGTATTTTTTTCACCTCCTTCATCTTCCAGGTAAGCTATATGTTTCTTGGAATTCCGATTTATTGTCTTCCATTTATTTTACTATTTAGAATGATGTTGATGGATTTCTCTCTCAAGCCAGAAACAAATAACATAATTGAAGGTTATTTCAAGTTTTTATTTGAATTGTAATCTTGTTTGTTGCAGGTTTAAGGTATTTTGTTCTTCAAGCATTGAAAAAATATTTATTTTTCTTACTTTCATTAATTGATTTCATTTATTAGGTTTTTCTAATGCTTTTTCAATTTGATTTCTAAATTTCATTTCTTGATTTTGTTTCCTTTTAAATTCATTTTGCTTTATTTTTATTTAATTTTTATGTAAATTTGGTCTCCTTTTTATTTTATTTTTATTACGTTTCAGTTCATTTTGGATTCATTTGTATTTGGTTTTTATTTAATTTTTATTACAGTTTTATTTCATTTTATTTCATTTAATTTTTATTTCATTTTTATCTATTTTGATTGATATTGATGTACCTTTATATATTTTTATTTATTTCTACTCATTTCTATTTATTTATCTTTGTTTTTATTTATTTTCATTTATTTTTGTTTATTTTAATGTATTTTTATGTTTTTATTTTTATGTTTTTTTATTGTTATTTATTTTCATCTATTCTTCTATATTTTTATTTTTCTATTTTATTTATATTAATTAGGTAGGAACTAATAAATCAGAATAAACCAAAAGTCAATTAAAAGAAAAATAAATAAACAATAAGTCAAATGAATAAATAAATAAAAATAAAATAAAATGAAATGAAATGAAATCTCTTCTTTTTTTTTAAATAAGAATTCTTTTATCTTTCCCTTATTATTTCTTTCAAAACACTACACTTAATTGTTCAAAAAAAAATAGAAACACATTTATTCTTCTTTGGGAAACATCCCATTTTTTCCAAAAATTCCCCATTAGCTTAGAAAGTTCAATTTTTTTTACCCAAAATCCCTTAAAAACTTTAAAATAATATTTTCAAAAGAATAAATTTATCATATTTAGTCCACCCACTTAAGTCATATTCAAATCAGATTAATTTTCTCTTAATAATTAAATTATTTTTCCAAAACTTAAGCCTATGCAATATTCAAACAAAATGAATTTTATAAAGAAAAAAAAGAAGTGGAACAAAATGTGAAAGATATTCTTCTATTAGTCAAATTGGTCATGATTCAAGACACTATATGTGAGCTTGTCAGGTATTTATGATATACCAATAAGACCACAAATAGATTTTTATACCTTTGATTTAGCCATAAGCAAACTTATCAAATTAATTTTAAAAAAAGAAAATAACAAAAAAATAAGTGTAACTTTTTTTTTTTAAAAGAAAAGTTATAAATATTATGTGATTTTTGGATTTTAAACTATAAATCACCTAAGTTAGACCCAAAAAAGGGTCTCATAACCAAAAAATGTCTATTTCCTGTTTTATTGAAAATTTTAAGAATCTAACAGTAAAAATAAAAAATTTCAAAAAAATTTTATTGAGATTTATAAATTTTTAAATTTATACTTAAATCAAAATTTTCATAAAGTTAATTCAAGATTACAAAAAAATTCAATTGTAAATTGAGGTGTTTTGTATATTTATAGAATTGGTTAAAGATTTTCCATACAGGATTTCAATCCTTTATGAACTAAATTTAAATTGGCTTAAAGTCATTATATGAATTTAAATAAATAAAAGGGAAAAATTAATTCAAAAAAAGGTGGTACAAAGGGGAAAAAAGCAAAAAGAGCCAAGGTACTCAGCTTTTGGGATCTGAAAGAATTCAAGTGAAGGTTTTCCTTCTGTATTGAAGGAGTTTCAAAATTAATTGAAACTTAAGATTATAATTTAATTCAAAATTAAAGTTTAAACTTTTTTATTCCTCTTTTGAACAGAAATTAAAATTTACCAAAGGGTAGATCCCTATAAACAGGCTTGTAATCAAGGTTTCAAGAACTCAAAAACCTTAATCAAATTCAAATAATCAAAAATAACTTAAAACCAAATTGAAAATCAGCAAAATCCAATTCTCAATGGATTTACTTGAAAATTTTACAAAGCTTAGAAATTTATGTCATCTTTTTATGGATAAACTTTAAGTCACTTCCATCAGTATGAGGTTTTGGTATTAATCCATTAAAATAAATGTTTTAATGATTATAAAAGAAAATTAAGATTTATTTAAAAATAAATTCAACATCTTATTTAAAGAAATAATTTTTTTTCTTGAATTTTATTCTTAAGTTTTATATTTGATTAACTTCAATATATATATATATATATATATATAAGCTAACTTTATATTAAAAATTGAAATGAAAAAAAATTAAATTAGGATTAAATTTAGGGTGTTGGTAAAAACATGTAAGCAAATTGGTAAAAACACATAAGAGCTTACGTGTTTTTACTAAAAACTTACGTGTTTTGTCCATAAATTGGTGAAAACACGTAAGGGGTGCCCTGGGCCCATTTTTAATTAAAAATGAACCACAATTGGGCCTGTATTGGGCCAAAACATGCCCAAAAGAGGTTTTTTCCCCACAAAACCTCTCTAACTCCAAATTGTTTCAGATTCTTTTGCCCAGCCCCCCCCAAAAAAAAAGCCCAAACACCCCAATAATCCACATTATCCCCACCCCAAACCATTGTTTTTTTTTTGGAAAAACAGCATTACCAAAGCCATTTTGCAAAGCTTTTCACACTTTTTTTCTTTTTTTCCCCCAAAGACTGCATTTTCCACCACAACAACCTTCTTTCAAGCCTCTCAATTTTCAATTTTTTACCTTCCCTCATCTATTAATCCCACATTTAAGCCACTTTCTTTCAATCTTAACCACTTCTGTTCATTTTTCACACCTTTTTTCACCTCTTTTTCACATTTCGAAAGGTTCTTACCCCATTCCAAATCCCCCAATTTGCCCTTTTTTTCACTTTTATACATAATTTTAATTAAAAAAATGCTTCAACCCCCCACTGAAGGTGAATTTCAGACCCTTGAGCTTCTTTGGCAACATTTGCATGATGTTGACAGGGCTCAGGGGTATGCTGTGTCCACCTTGAGGTCCAATATGACCCACAACCAAATTGAAATATGTTTTGACAGGTCTGGCACCCCAAATCCCAACAAATGCCCCTCCAAAACAGTCACCTCAAGAAAGCTTGACTGTCCTTTTAGACTTTATGCCAGGAAATATACCAAGAGTACCACTTGGACTCTTAAAGTCAAAAATCCTGAACATAGCCATGATGCCACTGAAAATATCATGGCACCTCCTGCTTTCAGGAAATTCAATGAGCAAGAAACATCCCAAATTGCTCAAATGTCTGAATCACTGCTCATTCCAAGGCAAATTCAGGCCCAATTATGCAGCCAGAGGGAGTCTGACAGGCCTGTAATCCTTCAAGACATTTACAACCAAGTCAAGAAAATCAAGAAAGACAAACTGCAAGGCAGAAGGCCCATTGATGCTCTTATTGACACTCTCAAAGAAGAAAATTTTGTTTGGTCCTCTGCAAGGGATTCTGAGGGACACATTACCTCCTTGTTTTTTGCTCACCCCCTGGCCATAAAACTTCTTCATGGCTTTCCTCATGTCATTCTTATGAATTTTACTTATAAAACCAATAAGTACAAAATGCCCCTTTTTCATATTGTTGGATTCAGCTCAACCAATAAGACCTTTTCTGGGGCTTTTTGTTTGATGAAGAATGAAAATGAAACTTCCTATACTTGGGCATTAAATCAATAAATTGAAAAGGTCCTCGACAACACCAATCTTGTTCCCCCTCCAGTTATTGTTATTGACAGGGATCTGGCCTTGGAAAACTCTATTAAGAAGCTCTTCCCAGACTCCAAAGTCATGCTATGCATTTGGCACATCAACAAGGATGTATCTGCTCATTGTATGAAGAAAATTGGTCATGGAACTGATTTCAAAAATTTTATGGGCCTTTGAAATCAAGTAATATACTTCTTCACTTTATTTCACTTTTTTTCTTATTATTGTCTTTATTAATGACTTTGGGATTCATTTCTCAGCTTATGTATTCATCCACTGAAAAGTCTTTAAAAGACAACTGGAAGAAGCTTCAAAAGCAAGTTAAAAACCCTGAGGTCTTTCAGTATTTGGAAAATACCTGGCTTCCTCTAAAGGAATATTATGTGACAGCCTGGACCAACCACTATTGCTACCTGGGTGTGGGCTCCACCTCCAGAGTTGAAGGTGCCCATGCCATGGTTAAACTTTAGCTCCAAAGGTCCACTGGTACTCTCCTGGAGGTAGTCAGGGCTCTCCACATGGCATTCAGAAAACAATTTATTGAGATCATCAACAGAATCTCCAAAGAAATGATTGTCCATGTCAATAATTTTCCTCCACACATCTGTGCCCTCAATGGCAAGGTGTCTCATTACGCTCTTCAGATTGCCTTTGAAAATTTCAAAACAAAATTTCCTCCAAATGAAAAATGCACCAACAAATACAACAATTATAAAGGCATTCCTTGAAAGCATAAGACCCAAAAGGCATTTTCCAAGCGCCAAAGGCTTGAATTATCAGAATTCCATCCTCAATGGCATTCGAATTTTCCTGTGAGGTTTTTTTAATTTGTTATTATTATTATTTTCTTCTTAACTGATTTTTTTGTCATATTCTTCTCAGGCTGGTTTTCAAGGTGATGATCAAAGTGTTGAAAAAGAAAGAAAGAATGAAGCCAAGAAAATATTTTAAGACATTGGGGAAGACCTGTTTCAAAGACCAATGGCAGAAATCACTCCAATGCTTCAACATTTTCAAGATGTTTTGACTGGAAAAGTCCCATTTGATCAAATTCCCAAGAGTCAAGAGGATGACCAATATTATGAAGAACCTCTAGAATGCAATAATATCCGTGGAAGACCCCAAGGAGCCAAGAATAAAAACAAAAATCAAAACAAAAGAGAACCTTCAAGATTTGAAATTATTGAAAGTCAATCCAAGAGAAGAGGAAGACCCCCATCAAAAGTGACCAGCACAACAACATCAACATCCCAGTCAAATGTCCCCTCTCCAATTATGGAAGTGGACTCATCTGAAGATTCTGAAGATTCTGAGGACTCATTATCTAAATCCATCAGTTCATCAGATTCACTACCCTCAGCAACTGAATTAAATAAATCAGAAGTAACCCTTAGAGGTTCCAGAAGATTGGAAATTGGAAGAAAAACCTCACAAAGAAAATCACACAAGCCTGCCACCAGTTTGAATATTTATGATGCAATTGACTTGACCTGTGAGCATTGTCAAAGCAATTATCACACAAGTGATGAATGCTCCAAGCTGTTTGTGAGTTTCTGATTCTTTTTAATGTAATTTTCTGTTGTTTATTTTGATATTTACTCATTTTTTGAACTTATTTTATCAGATAACTGGCTCAGAATACTTGCCCAAGTTTATATTGAAATACACCTCCAAGGCCATCAATGTCCAGGGTGATGGAAACTGTGGCTACAGAACAGTATCCCACTTCATTTACGTGACTCAAGATCAATGGGCTGATGTCAGAGGTGACTTGGCTGAAGAAATTCACCAAAATCAAGATCTTTATGAACCCATGAACACCTTAATTCCCTCAGTATCCTCTTATTTGGAAAGAATTGAATGGTATGAAGATGTTGGCCAGGCTCCAAAAAGCAAGTGAATGTCCATGCCTGACATGGGGGATCCAATTGCAAATTATTATATAAGACCAGTTTTCTTTTATTCCACAGCCCAATCTTTTTCTTTTTTCCCTTATTTCTGTCCTCCCAATGATAATCCCCCCATTTTCATCTGCTTCTTGAATAGTTGTGCTCATTTTGTTCCTTTGGACATCATCATTTCTAAAGTTTATCCAGTCCCCCCCATTACTGTGAACTGGGATATTCATGCCCAAAAACAAGCCCTGGGGTGGGCTGATAAATTTAAGAAACACAGAATGTTGTATTTGTCCAATCTTCCTCCCCCCTCTCAGAAAAAACCCACTATTTTGGAGGTTGATTCTGATTGAATGATTTTTGTACATACAACTTATGCCAATTATCCCCCTCCTCAGTCATTTTTATTGCTTAAATCCCACCTCAGTCTCCTTTTTTATCAAACATGTGGAAGTTTTGTACTTGAAAATAGTCATATTACACACAAGAAAAAAAACAGTTGAAAAAAACACTCATTGCGCCTTCACTTGTTGTCCCACCCAAAAAATTTTCCCAATTCATGAGCTTCTGGTTCTTTATTTTCCAGATTGAACCCTTTAATTTAAAAAAAATTAAGGAAATTCATAAGTGGGAAGTTATTAAATTCACTTTGTAAAAATAGGCATATTACAATGACGGGGAAAGACATTTGAAAAAAAAACCCTTTTTGCGCCTTCACTTGTCGCACCCAAAAAAATTCCCAAAATTATGGGATTCTGGTGCTTTATTCCTCACATTGAACCCTTCATTTCCAAAAAAAATCAAGGAAATTCATAAGTGGGAAGATTTTAAATGAATTTTTGAAAAAAATATGCCATTTTGGCATATTGGCCAAATTGGTGAAATTTGGCAAAAAAAAAATTTTGAAAAAATTTGTGCTTATTGACATGCCAAGTCAGGAAAAATATGGCAAAAAAAAATTAAAAAAATCCTCAAAACTGAGCTTGAGGAATTTTTTTTGAAAAATAAGGTCACTTATGTGTTTTTACTAAAAGCTTACGTGTGTTTAACAACACCCTAAATTTAATTAGAATTAAAAATAAAACTTTTAAATTGAAATTGAAATTAAAAATAAATTAAATTACCATAAGAGACTTATTTTTTAATTTTGATCCTATTATTACCTCTATATCAATTATTGATACTTAGATATTCTTTGAAGGCGTAAAAAAAGTCTTTTCATCAAGTTTGTTTTCCTTCATCATCATTCATTGAATCAAATAGAAATTTGAAAAGTTATAATTTTATTTAATATGAAATATTAGTATTAAAAGGAATTCTCAAATTATTTTATTCTTTATAATTTTAAATAAATAATTAAAATTTTAGAATTCAAATTATATTGTTTTAATCACTCAAAAAATCTTGTTATCTTATTAATTTTTCTGTTTTAAATATCTTTTGAAATCCACAAATTCCTTTAAAAACCCTTAAATATTATTTTATCATGAAAAGTGTGTTTTATTCCTTTAAAAAATTAATTTTTGGAATTTTTTTGATTTATCAACATGAGTTAATACTATAAATACTGTTGTATGAATTATTGTATTAAATAAATATTTTAAGTAAGTTTTTATATGAATGTTTTATATTTTTTATCTAGCATTAGTTGTTTTTATTAAATATCTCTATAATTATTATCTCTTCACAGTTTATGTGATAATATCTTTTATAAATAATATTCTTATTATTTTCCACATCTAATTTTCTGATTAAGAGCTTTTATATTTCTTATTATTATAACTATCAGCGATTATAATAATAACAGAATAATATTAATTTATTATAATTTTTTAAAGAACTTTTTAATTATTGAATTATCTAATAATAATTAATTTCACCCTTTTTTATATATAGTTACTTTAATAATTATATTAATTTTTGGTTATAATATTTAATTATATTATATTTTATGCTAAGGATGGTAATATTATACCTAGATGTTTGAGTATTATTTACCTTAGGAGTTTTTATTGTAAGAAACATACCTCAAAATTTAGCTCAAGATGTTCTTCATTTTCAACCTAAAAAATGATTGATAAGTTGAGAAAAGCTATTCTCATCATTTGGGATAAAATATCTTTCAATCACTTAGAGGCAGTACTTGTGTCCATGCCTGCAAGAATGCAAATGGTTGTGGATAAAAATGGAGCTCCTAAGCAATGGTAGGAGCTTTATTTCAATAATAAAAAAATTCTTTTTCATTTGAAATATATTTGTAACATATTACTATTTCTATACACATTTAATAATATTATTTAAAACAAACACATGCAAAATGATACAAGAAAAATGTGTTTTTTTAAATCTTTCATTGAGCTTTGTGAGACATGAGCCAATTGTGAGAAGAAAAATTACCGAAAAAAAAGATAATTAAAAATTAAAAAAAATTGTTCGAAGGTTTGTTGGAGGGCACTGTACATTAGATTTTAAATGAAGTCGATGACTCACTTGTCATATCTTCATCGACTCTAATTCCTCTCACTTAACACTATCAGGTGTGCTCGTCACTGTTGTCGTCGCCACTTAGATTACATGAGGTATTAATGTACGGTAACACGCAGTTTTTTTATTTTCTAGCACACCTAGATAAGTTTTGGGATAAAACTGAATTTAGAATGACTTGGGAAAAGGTAGTCCTGCCTGATTAAGTTTTGATATTTATCAGTATTTGTTATGAAATGAGAAGAATCATCTCGGCAGTAATGGATCTTTATGATTAGATATTGCGTCCAACCTTGTATCAAGGTGATTACTACATGTTAGGGTAACTGGGAATTAACAACTCTTCGTTGGGTTTGTCAAGGAAATCAATAGATAAATAGACTACGCTCTATAGCAATAATAGACGTATGACTCTTTAGTTATTCTTTATTTTATCAATCATACTATTATACTAGTACTCATACGCGTTATTCTGGAGGAGTATAGGTATTATTCTCACTAATCTATCCACTAATCACGACGTGCTCACAGGTCATTGTTACTGCTTAGAACACTACATATAATTATAAGCGTTGGTTTCAGGAGTATATAAAGTATACATATTAAATAGTTTCCCATCAGGCAACTATATCTTTGTTGTAGTAATTAGTTTCATATTCGTTTAACGGTACTTACTTATAGATTGCTTTTGGTATTATTAACTACTGGTTAAATTATTCATCATAGCAATAAGATTTTAAACAAACTCTCATTGCATTATTTTCCCTTTCCAGAGAGTTTCTTCAGGATTCATTTTAATGCAAGGCTCTTGACGACGTCCTACTCAGTAGTCCCGGGCGCTACAAAGACATCCTTAAAAATTACAACGTGATTCCCTAACGTTGCCGATTGTGTGAAGCGCAATAAGATAATCCTATTGTTCGCAGCCCATGTAAACCAAATCAAGCTTGTTTGAGATTAGCAGAAATACTGAAAAGTTGCACTTACGATGGGAATCTCGTCGTTTGTGTAGATTGAGCAGTTTATCGCAGCATCTCCGCCTGAAACGACACAAGTAATGATTAGTGAATTTTAACTGCGCAAAAAACCGCGGTGAGTTAGTTTCACGTCCATCCTTCTTGAAGTTGAAGAAAAGGAGATTGCCAACCAACATTTCTTTTTCGAACTATCGACCAAAAATTATATGAGGGGAAGTTGAATTACAGTGAATGTGGGCAACTTCTGGCCCCTTTTTTCCTCTGCGTATATCACCGGATAGTGTTCGCATTCCACGCCCCCAGACATAACTTGATTTCAGGCGTGTACCTTTTAGAATGTGCCAATTATCTGCCAATGGGCCCCGAGTGTTGATCTTGAAGTTGAATTGGTCGATAGCCTTTTGAGACGCATCCGTAACGTTAACGAAATAAGTTTGACTACTTCCACAGTGCATTTTACCCGACTGAGGAAGATGTGTTTTTGGAAGTATGCATCACATTGAGCGCAACAAGATTGTTTCCTTAGTCTTAAGAGTTGTTTCAAAGTTGGGGAGATAATAAATTTGGTTTTACTAACGCGGATTTTGACGTTTAGTGTTCGGTGCTGCATTGGATTATTAACATAGGCGCTAAACCATTCCACTCTATCGTATCCAGTAACTATTCTGAAATCATTGTTGCCGTCGAGCGTCCAAGTCCAGTTGCCGTATTGGCTGCCCTCCAATTCCATTTTCGTAGTACTGTACACTTTGACCTTTGCCTTAGGATCATCTGGGAGTTCAACACCGGCGGTAGACTTTCTGAGAACCACCAGAGTAGGCGCTAAAAAGAAAGCGGAGAAAAGAGTCAGGAGCGAAAAGCTAAACATTTTTTGTTCAATTTATGCGTTTAAGCTTCAATGGGTAAGGATTGGAAATAGATAAATCAGAAAGCTCTATAAAACGAGTGTGTACGATGAAATACTTTCTTCACCTAAATATTTTTATAAGGACGGTAACGATGAGGTTTTGATTCTCAGCTACAACTTTCTGGAGAAGGTGGACTTCCAAAGTGCAACTACGCCCAGTGCAACTACGCCCAGTGCAACTTCAATTGGGATCGATATCATACAGCAATCAGAGTATTACGTACAGTAGACGCCGTAGTGGTACATTTTTGGAGACAAATAAGGGGCTTCATTCCTTTACTAATTTTGCTTTTTCGTTCGAAATCAATTATGAAAATTGAAGACTGATTTGATTTTTGATTTCCAGTTTTGGAACTGGCTGGAACAAGTAGAAGAAATATACTTTTTCTCACCCTTTTGGGTTAAGAAATTGTTTCTTTTTTGAATGAATTGCGAATGAAAGCGAAAACAGTCCTAGGGAAGATTTTTTTAATCAAGTGTGCCTACAGTATACTTTTGTGGCACAAAGTTGGGTGCCAATTGGTCAAAAATGGTCCAGACAAACAAAAGAAGTTGGAGATGGGATGGAAGTTTTGGAAGAAATCTAAGCCACAAATGCAGGCCAAAAAGTCCCAATTCAGTTGGATTAATATTAGTGTTGAGTCTGTTATATTCTTAGTTCAAATATTTGTATTCAACTAAATAATTTATTAATTTAATTTATAAACTTATATCTAAAATATATATGTAATTCTAAAAGTAGTTACAATAATTATTAAAAAGGTCGCTATTGTTTGGATCTCCCCTGTGCGTACCTATTAAGTATAATATTTATTTAAATATCAGTAACCTACTTCTTTGACATATATATAAAGATAAAAATAAAAATGAAAAATATTTGAGAAAAGGATCTCCCCTAAGGGAGATTCTTTGATTTAGAATCTTGAGGCTTTTATCTACGACTATAAGTGTTATGCATATTCAATATAATGTATCACTATTTCTAGGTTAAGTTATTGTATTATTACAACACTCCCCTCCATAACACTTCATTCTATCATAGCATTGTCAGTAAAATTCTTCACATTAATGTATCCCAATACTTTCGTCAAAATATCCGCCAACTGGTTCTTGGTTGATATCCACGATAAGCTCAGTTTCTTCATGATAATGTACTCATTAACAATATTAAAATCTCGTATCAGATGTCGGGTTTGTTTTCTGCTCATGGATTCTGTGGAAGTACCAATTGCTGTTTTGTTGTCCGATAGCAAGTGTGGTGTAATGTTCCCAAGTATCACATGAAATAAATTTGACATCCAGAGACATTCCCTTGAGGCAAAAGATAATGCCATGTATTCCGCTTGTGCAGTTGATGATGCTATAGTGGCTTGCCGTTTTGATTGCCAGCTTATTGGATTACAGCCATGGAACATTATAAACCCATGTGTTGATTGGTCACCTTCTCTGCCCCAATTAGCGTCCACATAACATTTAATTTCTTTCGAAGAATTCGCTGTGGATATGAAAATCCCCAATAGCCGCGTGTACCGTAGATATGCAACCAGATGCTCCAATGCGTGCCAGTGTGTCCCGTCAGTTCCCATGGAGAATCTGGCCAGATAGTTTACCGCATAAGCTATGTCCGGTCGCGACCCTTGAGAAATATATAACATCATTCCAATGTATTTCAGGTATTCTTTATCCATCAACTCTGAAGGGTTCAATTTGAGATTACAATTAATCGGTAATGGTGAGCGTGCGGTGACATTGCTGTCCT
The DNA here is from genome assembly GCA_023105745.1 of Austropuccinia psidii. Taxonomy (NCBI): domain Eukaryota; kingdom Fungi; phylum Basidiomycota; class Pucciniomycetes; order Pucciniales; family Sphaerophragmiaceae; genus Austropuccinia; species Austropuccinia psidii. Next base: position 12,492,111 of record JALGQZ010000017.1, read on the forward strand.
TCAATGAAATAACTTTATCGATGAGGTCAGTTTGTGAGAATTTGAATCCATTACCCATATCCGTAATAGAAATTCCCACCAGGCTAGAAACTTCCGAATCCCATTTAATTTTTAAGTGTTTGTCCAATTCCCCTGAGATCCAAGTCATCAGTTCCGTTGACGAGGCTGTCATAGCGCCATCATCCACGTGGATCCATAGTATGGCTTCCCCACGCTTACTTTTGTAGGTATATGTACTCGGGTCTTCGCAATTTGATTTGAATCCAATATCCATCAGAATACCCTTGAGATGTAGCCACCAACATCTTGCCGCCTGTTTCGTACCATATAAAGCCTTTTTTAATTTCAATACATTAAATTTTGGAACATGCATACCCTGTGGAGGCCATATAAACACCGGTTTATCTATCAAACTGTGTAGGAATGCGACTTTAACATCAAAAGTCGTCACCTTCCATCGATTCAAGCAGGCGATAGAAAATAGCAGCCGAAGAGCACCAAAGGTTGGTGTAGGTGCAAATGTTTCTTCGTAATTTATCCCATGGATCTGTTGAAAACCCCTAGCTACCAACCTCGCTTTGTATCGTTGAGGTTTTTCTTTCTTCACAAACACCCATTTCGTACTGCAAATACTCTCATGTGGCACCGCAGCTAAAGCCTCCTTTAGGCTTGTAACTTCAAATACCTCTTCTTGCTCCATACTTTCAAGTTCACTCTTTATCGCATCAGACCACTTTATTGATTCCTGCAAATTCATTGCATCCTTGTAAGAAGTTGGCATCAAACTTGTGAGATCATGTCCCGCATTCACCTGGTCAATTAACTTATCTTGCTTTTGTATTTCTTGAATCATTGACCCATCAAACAAATCCTTGGCCTGTATTTCCTGTATGCTTGGCTGATCATTTTGAAACATGGAAGATTCATCAAACTTTACACTTGCCGCTTTTGCTATCTTCCCCTTGTCTGGTATCCAAAACAACCAACCTTTGGAGTCCTGTGCCACCCCCAAGTGGAAACCCACAATCGCTCTATTGTATATATCTTTCCTGAAGTTATTATTATATAGAAATGCTTTTGAGCCAAAAACTCTCAGCATGTCCAAAGATGGCTTATGTTTTCCAACAATTTCATAAGGTGTCTTGGTCGAATCGGCATGTAATGTACGATTGAAGATCCATACAGAATGCCTGTATGCCCAAGGCCATAAATTTATAGGGAGATTTGCCGCACTTAGTGAAGTTCTTGCCATCTCGGATATAGTTCGATTAGTTCTTTCGATTTTGCCGTTTTGATGATGTTCATATGGTATTGAGTATTCGTGTATTATGACCTGTGTTTTCAGAAATTCTTCAAAGACAATATTCTTGAATTCACTACCATTGTCAGTCCTAACTATTTTCACCTTGTGCCCAGTCGTATTCATAAACTGAAGCATCCATTTTTGCAATTCCACCTTTGCTCCAGTTTTATCCAATAGAGGAATTGCAACAGTCAAACGAGAGAAACAATCTTGAATAGTCAAGACGTACTTTTTATGGTCTAGACTAGGGGGCAGGGGACCCATCAAGTCAGCCAAAATGACGTCCCCAGGACCCTCTACCATCTGTCGGTATATGCCTTGGAATGGACGGTGTTGACGTTTTGCAACAGAACAATGATGGCAAATGCCGATAGGGTCAAGTTTAACAGAAGAGATGCCGTCAGCGGCTTTGAATTGCAGTAATCGTTTAATACTCCTTATAGACAAATGACCCATACGCCTATGCCATAAAAGGCTAGTATCTACAATCTTGGACTTTGGCCTTGTGTTGAAGTTAGTTATTGGAGGGGTTTCAGAGGCTGAAAGAGGATTTAATGAGATATTGTTCAAGTTTTCAAAATTAATAAACCATCTACAGTTTTTGAAATAACTTCGGAAAATCAAATTGTTCTGTTGTAATGAGAAAACACCATTATAAAAATCCACTCCAATTCCCTGCTTCAATAGATGTCCAATGGACAGAACCACACCCGGGATATGTTTACAATACAAAACCCCATCAATGACCAAGGTGCCTGTCAATGTCTTCAATATAACTTGTCCAACGGCGACTACAGGATACATTTTCCGAGAAGCAACAGATAGGGTCATGTCAGCATCCCAGAGGCGACTGAATAGGGAGAGATCGCCTACGACTGAGTGTGTTGCCCCAGAATCCAACAATGCCTCGTTCTGCTCCAATGTAGGAACCACCCCAATTTCAGCAATTGATGCGCCTCTTTGGTTAGGCTTAGTCCTAGCCCTTGCGGCTTTAGCTCTTGTTGGACAGTCTGGTACCCAATGTCCAATTTCGCCACAATGAAAACAAGGATTTCTTGAGGTTAACCATTTCTTTCGCCATTCCATGTCTCTCTCCGCTATTGGTGAAAAAACTTTGTTGGTGTTTTTTGATGAAGAGCCGCTTTGCCGTGGTGGGGTTTGTTCTCTGTATCAACGCTCGTCTCGTTTGAATTCTTTCTTAGCGTACTCAATTCACGATAAATCAATCGGACCATTGGATGTCTTTCTGGCTAAGGGATTAGACATTTGTCGGATCATGTCAAGGATGTCTTCAGATTGAATGGCCATTAAAGGACTGGCAGCTAGTCTAGTGTCCAGCGCGGCAGTGATTTGTTCTTGCAGGTGGGGAACAGAGAAGAAAAGGGACAAGGTAATGATTTTGTTACCATCCAAAGGCCCAATTTGATTTTCAATTGCTTCAACAACTTCCCCCAATTCAATCGCATGTTGGTTGATACTTCTTAAAGCAGTCGTCTGGCGAAATATGGTGTTGGTGTGGTGTATGATGGAAGACCAGGAAGATTTACTAAATCAATTCCTCATTGCCTGATATATTGTTCTAGCATTCGGCATCACAATACGTTGGGAGATGGAATCAAACAGTTGTCTCTCAACACTGTTGCAAATAAAAGATAATGCAACAAGATTTCTCCGGTAGTCATTATCTTTTTCCGTTTCGACAAAGTATCCTTCATCTCCAATAAAGCAAGCTGTCCATGCATGAATCATATTTCGCGACCATATATTGAAGTTTGGGTTGGATCCTTTCAGCAATCATTGAAAAGTGGTGCAGCATTCCTGCCTGCTTGTCTGCACGAGACACCGCGTCATTGTCGAGTTGAAGTTTTGATAAGTCTGGTAATTTTGGTGAGTCACCCATTGCTTGAGAAGAGGAAAAAATCTTTCCAGAGCGGGTTCGGGAATAATCCAGGATGCGACAATTGATCCAAGTAGAAATAGAGGAGTAATAAATAAAAAAATATGGAATAAGAGTAGAAATCTAAGCGGGGATATAGACAGACGGAGCCCTAATCGTAACCAGAAGTTCCAGAATCTTCGCGAAATCAGAGCAACAGTACACAGCCCATAACCTGTTATATTCTTAGTTCAAATATTTGTATTCAACTAAATAATTTATTAATTTAATTTATAAACTTATATCTAAAATATATATGTAATTCTAAAAGTAGTTACAATAATTATTAAAAAGGTCGTTATTGTTTGGATCTCCCCTGTGCGTACCTATTAAGTATAATATTTATTTAAATATCAGTAACCTACTTCCTCAACATATATATAAAGATAAAAATAAAAATGAAAAATATTTGAGAAAAGGATCTCCCCTAAGGGAGATTCTTTGATTTAGAATCTTGAGGCTTTTATCTATGACTATAAGTGTTATGCATATTCAATATAATGTATCACTATTTCTAGGTTAAGTTATTGTATTATTACAACAGAGTCAGGCTTGCCAAAGCTCAATAATTAAAAAATACATAACTCTTTTGATTTTCCCCTTGTTTTAATCTTATTGATTGCTTTTTGTGATTTAATTTACAAAAATTAATAATGGCTTAAAAGTGAATGAATAAGGGCAAACTATTAAGAAGCAGTGGTGCAGAGCACTGCTGAAAGCCCTGGGTGCAGTCTTACCAGTTAGGTTACTATGATAAGAACTAAAATACTGTCAGCCTGTGACTCAAAACCAGAGCACAAGCATGACAGCCAAATACCATAAACCAATGGTATAGCCAAGATACCACCAAAACATGGAGCTGAGCCAAATCAGCTCAAAAGGTATCAAATAAAAGAGGAAACTCATCCCTTTCCAAATATACAAGTCCCATCATCATAGGACAAAGAATAACAAAGTTATTCCTGCTCAAAGTTGTTGCTGAGCATAAACCTTAATTTTCACCTCTAATCTGAAATACAGAGAAAGAGGCTTAACGCCATCAAATGGGTATTCAAAATGAAGCTCCAAGTCAGGGCTATCCAATGGTACCAGCCAAACTGAGATAGCACCAGTATTACAGAAGTTATGGCCAAATTCAGGCCAAATAAGGGTGAATAAATTATTCACCTCTCATCTAGCTTCTACAGTTTTAGTGTGAGATACCTAAAGTGGGGTCTTTTTGGAAAGAGAACAATCAGGGCTACCTGATGGTGCAATCCATTTCCCCATATCTCATCTAGAACAAAAGTTCTAAGGCAAACAAGCCCAATACAGCTTTTTGCCTAAAACACGCATATGTACAAAAATCTTGTACATGGGATAACTTTGTCATATTCAATGATAGCCATATCAAATGAGGTACCATTGTGTAGAACACATACAGGGCTATACACTGAACAAGTTTTGAGGCTGACCTCTCAAACACTGACAAAGGTATGGCTTTTTTAAGTCAAAATCCCACAGTTTGGTCAATACAGCCTTACCATGGGATAATATCCCATAACCATGATTATGAGGTGTCAAACAGACAAAAAAAGCTTGTTTTTACTTCAATACCTCATAGTTCATTCAATACTGGGGTCCCATACAGGTTCTGTACAGCATTCTGTGCGTCATACACGTCAGAATCAGGCTGTGTGGTCCCCAGATGAAAATTTTCACCCTGTATTGGTGAAAATTGCCCAGATGTGGTTTCAAAACTACATCTGAGCCCAATACAGGTAATACAGGCTTTTTTCAAAGCACAAGCCTGTCCTTGAGAGTTAAAAATCTTCACCTCCTCTATGTGAAAAGCTCTAGCAGCCTTTTCACCCCATTTCAGGATAAAAGGAGACCTTTTCACTGCCAGAAAAGGAATCCCAATCCTTCTCTTGAATTCCTACATATTACAACTTTCAAAAACAGTTATACTCTTGGAAAAAAAACACGTTGTACTATAAACTAAAGTATTGTAGTTCTTATTATTGTAACCCAACTGGTAAGACTGCAGCCAGGGCTTTCAGCAGTGCTCACCACCACTCTTATACAATAGTAAAGCCCTTTTATCATCATTATAACCCCTTATTATCATAAATAAAATCCTTTTTAACTATATTTACCATGTCACAGTCATAGTTAAAGTTTGTAAATACTATTGTGGGAACTCCTCTTGTGTGGGATAAAATGAGGCAGTACCTGGAAGGGGAAATTACAAGAAAACAGTTTTGAATTGCTGTTCAAGCTTGTAACCCTTGCTCTGCTTGTGTGTCAGAATAATCTGAACTGCCCTTCCTAAAAAAGGCTGAATTATCTTAACTTGAGTTCACAATCAATTTGTTTATTGATGGTGGCTAATTCAGAAAAGTGTATTCAACAGACTCAATCAGACTTTGCTTGATCTCAAAATATTTATTTAACCTTTTTAAATATAACACTATTTAATTAACCAAAAGAAATAAAAAACTATCACAATTCACACAAAATACTATTACAACAATAATTCAATATAATATTGAGACACTAGGCTAATAATAATACTGAATGAAACAATCAAACACTTTTTATTGGTTAATAATTTATTATTTATTTATTTATTTTTTATATAATGAAATTCTGATATGACCAGAGTAATTAATATCCACTCTTTGATAATTTAATTTAATAATAATTCTTTCTTTTAAATAAGAATAACACTAATGTATTCTTATAATAGATAATTCCTTTATAATTAATAAAAAAATGTCCTTGTAGTAACCAAAGTATGACTTTTATGAAATTAAATAATAATATTAGCTCCTTAAAAAAATAACTAAATGACCCTTCTTTTCCTTCTTCAAAGCTTTGATTGCTTATAATAAGGTGAAATTCTTTTTAAAAAATACTATTTTATTTGTTTTAAGTTCAATAGACTATTATATAAGGCCTTTTTTATCCTTTATATAATAAAATTCTATTATAAGGTTTTCTCTTTTTTTTTATAAGACTCTTTCTTTTATAAGACTGATTCTTTATTTTAAGACTTTTTTTTTATTATAAGACTATTATATAAGGCCTTTTTATCCTTTATATAATAGAATTATATATTTTTTTAGACTAGTTAACCTGATAGTCAGGGATGAATTTAAATCCACTTTCCACTTTTGGGGGGATAAAAGACATGAGGGAAAGAGGAAAATTTTTGGGGGAGAGGCCCTCTATTTATAATTTTTGGGCTCTCCATGGGAGGTGTTCAAAAAGAGGGACTTAGAATTTTTCAGTTTCTTTTGGCTGGGAAAATTCTTTTCTGGTGGTCCCACCTAAATGATGTCATTTATGTAAATCATTGCATCATTTGTTTGGTTGATGATATCATTTGTTGGGTTGCTTACTAATTTCAGGTATTTTTGCTGGTTCTTATTTGAGCTTTATTACTAATCCTTAGACTTGCTGACTAATCCTCCATGGTACCTGTATCCCTTAGCTCCCTAAGTATTAATAATCAAGTAATCTGATTACTAATACTTTCTTAACTCCTTCCTGCTTATGTAATCTAGAATTTTTGATTTTTGAGGCCAATTTGTGGGTTGAAACCTAATTTTATTTTAGGGTTAGGTTTCAGGTATTTTCCAAACTTTAAAAGGATTTTCCAAAATTTTGACTTTCTTTTTTTTTTTTTTTTTTTTTTTTTTTAATGAATTTTTTTTTATATGTCTTCAATGTGGCTTGAACCAATGACATGGCCATTTTCCTTGACAAAAGGCATCTCCTCACCAACTGAGACAAGTATTCTTCTCCTTTTCTTTCCAACAGAAGCTACCCATAGGGGTACTTATACTTTTCATTCCCCTAAAAAAAAAGTTTATTAAGCTGATATGGTATGGCATACCACACTATCATACACCTTTATCATAGACTCAGCCTGACAAATACTAAGAATTAAAGTATACCTGACTTGTTTTCCAAGAGCATAACTGTTTCTTACAGTTGTACTACATAGGAGTTTAAGAACAGGATGAGGAAACCTTTTCTGGTGGAGAAAAGGACTCCTTTTATCCTAAAATGGGGTGGAATGGCCCTCTAGACCATTCACATAGAGGAAGTGAAGAGTTTTTCACCGCAGAGTACTGGCTTGTGGTTTTCAACATGCCTGTATACATTGTATTGGGCTCAGATGTGGTTTAGAGGGTGAAAACCTTCATCTGGGGACCACACAGCCCCCTTCTGACATTTATGACGCATAGAATGCTGTACAGAACCTGTATGGAGCCCCAGTATTGAATGAACTATGACCTATTGAAGTATAAACATGCTTCTTTGTCTGTTTGACACCTCATAATCATGGCTGTGGGATATGATCCCACAGTAAAGGTGTATTGGCCAAATTGTAGGATTTTGACCTTAAAACTGCTATACCTTTGTGAGTTTTCAATATATTGAGCTCAAATTTGGTTCATTTTGTAGCCCTAAATGCAATCTATACAATTGTACCTCATTTTGTATGGGTAAAATTCCATATGGCAAAGTTATGCCATGTACAAGGTTTGTTATTCATACATATGAATTTTTTCTCAATATCTGTATGGAGCTTATTTGCTCCATAACCTTTGTTATAGATGGAATATGAAGAAATTAAATGCACTATCAGATAGCCCTGATTGCGCTCTTTCCAAAAAGACCCTATTTCAAGTATATCACACTCAAATTGTAGAAGTTAGATGAGAGGTGAATATTTTTTTCACCCTTATTTGGCCTGATTTGGGCCATAACTTATGTAATTTTGGTGTTAGCTCAGTTTGACTAGTGCCTGTGGAGAGCACTGGTGTAGAGCTTTAATTTTGATACCCATTTGCTGGGGTCAAGCCTCTTTCTCTGTGTTTCAGATGAGAGGTGAAAATTAAAGTTTATTCTCAGCAGCAACTTTGAGACGGAATAACTTTGTTATTCTTTTTCCCATGATAATGGGACTTTGATATTTGGAAACATGTGCCTTTACTCCTCCCTTTTATATATTTAGAGATTTTTTGGCTCAGCTCCATGTTTTGATGGTATCTTGGCTTTACCATTGGTTTATGGTATTTGGCTGTCATGCTTGTGCTCTGGTTTTGAGTTACAGGCTGAAATACCCTCCCTCCAAAAAAGTCTCATCATTGATGAGACTGTTCAGTCCTCCTAGAGGCCCTGAATATCCTTAGATGAAGGTTCCCATCTGGTAGGGCATCCTCTGCCAATCATTTGACTTTGTCTCATGTCTGGTTTTTAAATCTGACCAAATACTGTCTCTGGTCTTGACCATTCAGTCTAATATTTCTGGCCTTGATTATCTTCTTCACAGATCCAGGGGAGTCTTTCATTTCCACTATTTCTAGTGGGTTGGTAATCTTATTTCTGGAGGGGAGCTTCTCCTCTCCTGTCTGGAAGTTTGGTTTGACCAGACTCACTGGGAATAATGGGTGTTTCCTGGAGAATCCCTCAGAAAGTTTAACCTTCACTGCATTCTTCCCTATCAGCTTAATGATCATGAAGGGTGCCACAAATTAATCTCCTATTTTCTTTGGTCCCTTGAGAATGTTTAATTTGAGTGTAGACACTAACACTTAGTCCCCTTCTTTGAAGTCTGGTTCCATATGTGTCTTGTCATACCTCTGCTTGTTTTCTTCTTAGCTTAATCTATGCATTTAGCAGCTATGTCACAAGCTCTCTTCCACAGGTCATGGGAGTCCTTGGCTGTGGGGTGGATAGTCAGAAGATTTTTCTTCAGGTGATGAACAGGCAATAAGGGGTTCCACCCTCTTTCTACAAGTGAGGGTGACTTCCATGTGATAGAGTGTTGGCTTGTGTTGTAAGCTAGCTGGACTTCTGGGAGAAGTGTAACCCAGTCATGAGTATACCCTTCATGGTACTTATATTCCATGCCATATGCACAGAATCTTCTAATGATGTCCTCCATTGTTTGGATCATCCTTTCAGATAAGCCATCCTTCTGTGGATGGTAAGCTGTGGAAAATGCAGGTTTTGTGCCTAGCATTTTGTAAATGTTGGTCCAAAATTCTGATGTGAAATTTGGGTCCCTATCACTGATGATAATTTCTGGGACTCAACATGTGGCTAAGATTTTATTCCAAAATAACAAAGCTGTATCCATTTCTGTGTCCTCCTTATGACATGGAAAGCACCTCACACTTTTGCTATACCTATCAACTATGACTATGAAGTAATTGAGATTTTCTTTGCCTCCTGGGATGAGTCCTGTGACCTAGTGCATATTAATTGTTTACCATTGGTGTTTCAATTCTTCTGTGTGTTGAAGTAGCCCATATTTCTTCCCATGTTTTCTGTTTGCCTTTTGGCATCTTTTACAAGTGTTAATATGTCCACTCAACACTTTCTCCCATTTGGGCCACCAAGCTGTGCTTTCCACCCTTTCCTTGGTCTTGTCTTCACTCATGTGTCCCATATAGGGGCAGTCATGAAATTCCTGAAGGACCAGGGATATGTGGTCCCTGTCCACAACTGTGAGGGCACTTTTGTGCTTCTCTCTGTGATAGAGTAGTGAGTTTATAAGGAAAAATTTGATATCCTTATAGTCTCTCAACCAAGGCTCCTCTAACTGGGATTCCAGTTCTGGGATCCAGTATTTCTGTTGAAGGAGTTGCAACAATATGTCACACTGTTTTTATTTGGCATAAGTTTTCATTACTGCGCTGAAGAGCTCATTGTGTAGTTCTGAGGAGCTTAACCCCAATATGGGATTCCTGTTGCTTCTAATTCAATGTCTTCACTGTCTGGGGTACCACTTCCTGGTGCCCATTCAGAAAATCTGAAGTTTTTCCTCCTGTCTATTTCTATGAAATGGATAGGGATCCTGGCTGCTACTTCAGGGTCATAAGCTGGGTTCCTTTTGCAATTATCCTGTGGCCATTATCTGAGACCATCTGCATTGGTGTGGATTTTTCCTTCTCTGTATATCATGGCCATGTTACCTCTAAACTCTTTGATGGCTATTTGCCACCTCAACATGTGTCTATTAGTAGTCTTCATATTAAGTAAAGACTTGAGTGCTGTTTAATCTGTATAGAATTCAAAGAATGCACCTTCCGGATAATAATGGAGTTTCTCCAGGGCCTAGAATAGGCATAAGCACTCAGTCTGGGTTTCTCCATATCTAGCTTCTGGATCTTTCAGTTTCCTGGAAATGTAGCATATCACCCCTCCCCTTGGTTCACCATCCATAATTTGTCTTTGGTGTAGGGCTTCTCCTAATCCTTGACTACAGGCTGTATCTATTTACAGGCTGAATGGTAATTCAAAGTCTGGGAGTATCAGGACATATGGATTAGTATGTTCATTTTTTATCCTCTCATATGAATCTCTCCTTTCCTTGGTAATTTCAAAAACTACATCTTTTGCACATACCTTGTATAAACTGCTAGCTATGTGAGCAAAATGTTTGATGTGGTTTCTGTAGTAGCTAGCAAACCCAAGGAAAGATTGCATCTCTTTGATGTTCTTTGGTACTGGTTTTTGCAGTACTGCCGCTACTTCATTTTGGTCTATGGCCAGTCTGAGGCCTGAGCCTTTATGTCCTAGTGCCAGTAATTCTTGTTGGCCAAAATTGCACTTCTTAAGTGAAATTTTCATATTGATGGATGTGCGTTTACTTAGTACTCTGTATATGTATTGCAAATGTTCTTCCCATGTCTCTGAGTATATAATCATGTCATCAATATATACTACCATTCAGCCTTCTAATATTTATTCTTGAAATATTGTTTCCATTATCCTCTGGAAGTGGGTTGGTGCATTTTTGATGCCAAATGGCATCTTTGTATACTCATATATACCCATATGGCATATAATTCTGAGTGACTCAATGAATTTTGGTTTAACCCCATTCTGGTGGAAGCCTTTCATACAATCCATCTAGTTTATATATCTGGCTTTTGTCAGTTCATCTAGGGCATGAGTTATCCTTGTTATAGGGTACCTATCAAATTTTGTGTAGTTATTTAGGGCTCTGAAATTGCCACACAATCTGGATTTGCAATTATTCCAAGTGATAAGGACAGGAGTGGTGATTTCTACTATTTTATTGTGTCCTATCTTCCTGATGACATTCATGTCTAGTAGTTCATTGATGTGTTTCTCCATGTATTTCCTAGTTTCCAGGATTTCTGGATATGGAGGTCTTCTCAGCATGGGTGGATAAGGTCTTTTTGGTTTCTTCGCCAATGGAAAATTCTGGTCTATTTTTCCTCAGCACTTTCATTAAGTTAAGTTTTTGTTTACTGGTGAGGCTGGTGCTGAATTGGCTCTCTCTGAATTAATCCAGTAATTTTTCTAGAGGGTCATGGGTGGACATCTGGTATATGTCAAGTGAAAATTTCTTTTCCTTTTCTGTATCTATGGTAATTTGCCTATTCTTACTGTTGCAAATATCAATGCCATACATCCTTTGGTAGTCTGTTCCCAGTCAGAATCCTTGTTTATGGGCATCATCAAGCACAACAAGCTCCAGGTTGAGTCTGATATTACCTTTTCTATGGGGTATAATTATCTCTTTGATAATTGTCCCAATGGATGTCATCTTCCCTGAGGCACTTTTAAACGTCTTTGCCTTGGTTGGAAAGAGCTTCTTCTCCCAATTTGGTAAGTGGATATTAAGATACTTTTTAGCCACTATTGAGAAGCGTTAACCACTGTCAATGATCAATGGGTGTTGAGCAATGTCATTAAACATAGTAATCTTTGTGGCTTTCCCATTTTTATATGACATCCTTTTAGTGAGTGTTACTAGGAATGTTTGAGCATCTTTGGTGTGTTTACACAAGTTTTTATTTGAAGTATTGTAAGGTTTGACTATGAAACAATAAGTAAAAATTACTAATTTATTACTTATTGTACTCTGAATGTCCTTATAATTAAAATAAATAAGATTAAAATAATAATAATAATAAAGAAATATTATTATTATGGTGTAAAAATATTATATTATTAAATAAATATAATAATATAAATTAATATTATATGAAATTATAATATTATAAATAATATATTAATATAAAATAATTAATATATTATAAAGCTCTTTATTATTGTTACCAACAAATGATAAAGGCTTAAAAAACTGTTTTTTATAAATAAAAAACAATTAATAACAATAATATTACTAATATTAAAGTTATATATTAATATAAATACTATTTATATTAATTAAGAATTATTAAGAGTAATAATAAGAGAGAAATTATTATAATAAGATGAAATAACCTACTTTTAACACTTAAAATAATAATTTTGAGATATTTTACGCCAAAAGAATATAATACAACTTTTTCAAATTGTATTTACAATAAAAAATAAAGAAAATTACTAAATTTCTTGATTTTACGTGGAAATGAGTTTATAGAGAGATTTATGACAAAAACAATTAAAGAATTGATTTAATCACGTAAAAATAGTGATTAATATTAAGGTGGTCTTTGGTCTTTAATAATATAAGAGTTTTATATATAAAGAATAAAGAAAATTACCTTTTATTTAATTGATTTAATGTTTTTGATGTGTCTGAGGGGTAAATAGAGTAAAAAGAGCTCTATTTATAGTAAATACCTCCCTCCTAGAGTCCAACAGGCTTCTAGTAGACGTGTACTGATCATATCCACTGGAATTGATCAATATTTTAAGGTTTGAGGGTGATTACCTCATGATCAAACCATATTACATCATTATTACACCATTATTTAGAGTTATCACTGTAACTCTAAGTTTGATGACATCAGAGGCTTGGCAGAACCCCAAATTTCGTGGATTTTATTAGTTTTAATCATAAACTAATAGTATTCACCAATTTTATCACTCTTAAGACTGTTAAACTTAATTTAAGGTTACAGTATGTGATCATAACAGCTCAATTTAAGCTCAAACTTTGATCCTCAATAACTTTTAAGGTTTTTACGCTACAGCAATTCAGAGAGTGAATTCTGATAGCCTGACATAACCTTATTATGCTGCCAAGAGCTTTTCATTACATCATCAAAACTCTAATTTTGATGATTTTTCTTGTAACTCATCTTTTCTGTCGAAATTCAATATTTTAAACTTCAAACCTTGATTTCAGGGGGTTATACCCTGAATTTAATAATAAAAATTACGTCATTCTTCTCGAATAAACTAGTAGAATTCAACTTTATACTTTTTTTTAAGTTTGGACTACTTTCACAACAAAGTGGTCAACAGCTCTGTTGATTTTTATCAATATTTCCTCATAAGTCTTAACCTTGTTTATAATTTGCAAAATAAAGTTCATATCTGTGTTCTTAAAGTGATTAGTTGGTAACTTTATTTTTGGTTCATCATTCTAGCATGTATAGTTTAGAAGATATTAGCTATGATCCCTGAATATATGCGTTGACCGAAAAAGTGCATATATTCAGGATAATTCCTTAAGTATTGATTTTGGGAATTAGCTTATTAATTGTTTTATATGTGGATCTTTGTGGGAAATCCACTGGTACAATTTTTTTCACATGTTGTTTCATTAGTTTCTGAGATAAATAAGGTTTTATGGTTTTTATAAGGTATTATACCTTATAATTCCTTAAATATTGACTTTACAGATATGCCATAAAAGTGGTATATGTGTATTTCTCCATGGGGAATCCAATGGTATAATTTATTTTACATGTTGATTCATTGGTTTTTAAGTTAAACCAATTTTTATACCAATTTATGGTATTTTTTGTATATTTAAGTAATTATTCTTAATGTATATTTATTCTAAGTAATTTTAATATAATTATATTAAAGTTATAATTATTCTGAGTCTTTTTTGTGACCTTATTGGGTATGTGGTCATATCTCAAAGGCTCACATTCCCTACCACCAAAAAAGATTGTACCACAATCTGATATGTGTGATTAGGGTATCATCCACTGTCCTACCTCTTCATTAGACTTTGTTAGTCTTGAAGCTCCATAATGCTTAACTTTTCTATTTTTCAGGCTTTCTTTCATGTCTGAACCTTCTTAGTAGTTTATCAGCATTTGTTATATCTTTTTCAAGTAGCCATTCATCTTCCTGAGTTGAATTTCTATACCTTACAAGGTATTCCCTTTCTTTTTTGTTTCTTGTCCTTCTTTCTTTAAGGACTTTTACTATTTTCTTTTCCTCTCCTTCCTCCAAGGGGGGAATCTCAAGTGGGGGTTTATTTCTTAGTGGAAATAACTCCTTGTCACTTGAACTGTAAGGTTTTATCAGACTTACAGGGAAAGCTGGGTGTTTGTTCATTAGTTCACCTGTGAGTTCTAATTGCACAGCATTGGGTCCATGGAGTGCTTTTATCATAAATGGTCCTGCAAAGGAATCTTTCAATTTCTTTGGGCCTTTTATGTTATTGAAATTAAGGGTTGATACTAGAACCAAGTCTCCTATTTTGAAATCAGGTGGTTTATGACTTTTATCCCATCTTTCTTTTGCATATTTAAAAGAATCTTGCATGCATCTGTTTGCATGGTGTCTTGCTTTGTCAAGCATTATCTTGAAACTGCTTGCTGTTGGATGTATATCCACTAAGTCCTTTTTGAGGGTGTCACAAGGAAGTCTTGGATTCCAACCTTTCTCTAGCATTGCTGGTGTTTTGCCAGTAGAAGGATGGATTGATGTTTTATATGCCAGTTCAAGTGCTGGTATTAGTGTACACCAATCATGGGTAAAACCATCAGAATCTTTGAATTCAAGCCCATAAGCACAGAATCTTCTGATCATATCCTCTAGGGTCTGTATCATTCTTTCTGCTAGACCATCAGTTTGAGGATGATAAGCTGTTGAGAATGATAATTTTGTCCCAAACAACTTATGGAGATTTGTCCATAATGCTGAAGTGAACTTTGGGTCTCTGTCACTTATAATATTTTGGAATAAGCCTGTGTGGCTAATGACTTTATTCCATATCATTATGGCTGTATCCATAGCTGTGTCATCTTTATGACATGGTAAGAACATGGGAGTTTTACTGTACCTGTCAACTAACACTAGGCATGCATTATAACTCCTGTCTCCTCCTGGAGGTAAGGCTGTTACCCAATCCATATGAACTATTTCCCATGGGGATTTTGGTTCTTGGATTTGGATCATCATTCCAAATTTCTTTCCTGTGGCTCTGTTGGCTTTTTGACATATGTCACAGGTTTGGCAGTACTCTGCAACATCTTTCTTCCAATTTGGCCACCAAGAGCAGGTTTTCACCCTCTCTATTGTCCTATCTTCTGAGAGATGTCCAGATGCAACACTATCATGACACTCATGTAAAATAGTGTTTATTAGTGTTCTATCTGTTAAGGCCATAACACATGTGTGTTTTGTTCTATGGTAAAGGATTCCATCAAGGAGATGAAATCTTCCTTCATCATATGCCTTTTTCCATATTTCATCTAGTTTTGATGAAAGTGATGGATCTTTGCAGTCTTTCATTAGAAGTTGGCTTAAGATATGGCAATTTTTGTCTGTCTTATAGCTTTCTTTAACTTGGTTAAAGAATTCTGTGCCAATGTCTGTAACACATATTCCTTCTATATGGTGTTCCTCTTGTGGTACCCATGCTGGATTGTCAGGGGTATTTGCTAGAGCCCATCTACTAAGACCATCTGCATTTTTATGAATATTCCCAGATTTATGAACAATAGTCATATTTCCTCTATATTCTTGGATAGCAATTTGCCATCTCAGCATATGTCTATTTGGAGTCTTCATATTTAATAGTGATTTCACAGCATTACAGTCTGTGATTACATCAAATACTGTGCCATCCAAATAATAATGCAGTTTTTCTAAAGCCCATACTAGGCATAAGCATTCCATTTGGTTTGCTCCATACCTTGCTTCTGTTGGCTTTATCTGCCTTGAAATGAAACAAATTGGTCCTTCCACTGGTTTGTCATTGATAATTTGTGTTTGGTGAAGTGCAGCACCTAGTCCTTCTCCACAAGCATCAATGTACAGTTTGAAGGGTAGTTTCCAATCTGGCATCAGAAGAAATGGGGCATTTGTTAAGGAATTTTTCAATTATTCATATGCCTTGACTCTTTCTTCTGTCATCTCATAGACTGTTTGTTGGTCACATAGCTTATACAAGGATTTAGCAATCTTTGCAAAGTCCTTTATATGCTGTCTATAGTAACCAGAAAATCCTAGAAATGATTGCATTTCTTTTTTGGTTTGAGGCATTGGCTTAAGTAGTACTGCTGCTACTTTATTTTTGTCTATGCCTAGACTAAGGCCAGATACTACATGTCCTAGTGCCTTTAATTCACTGTATGCAAAATGACATTTTTTCAAGGAAATTTTCATATTTACTTGGACTATTTTCTGTAATACCCTTTCTAGTCTTGTAAGGTGATTTTCCCAAGTTTCTGAGCAAACTATGATATCATCAATATAGATAATCAACCATCCTTCTGATAATTCTTCAGGGAATATTGTATTCATCATTCTTTGATAATGGGAAGGTGCATTTTTTATTCCAAATGGCATTCTTAAGTATTCAAAAATTCCACAATGGACTATTATTCTTAGTAATTTCTTGGCATTGTCTGTTAAGACATTTTGATGAAAACCCTTCAGAGCATCCATAGCTGTGATGAACTTAGCTTGTGACAATTGGGTTAATGTCTCATGGATTCTGGGTATTGGATATCTGTCTGGAATGGTATAGGTATTCAGGGCTCTGAAGTCTCCTACCATCCTTGATTTTCCATTATGCCAAGTTATAATGACAGGTGTAGTAACTTCTACTTGTTCATTATGTCCAACCTTTCTTAATACCACAAGGTCCATTAATTCTTTAATGTGCACTTCTAAGGCTTCTCTAGCTCTTGGACTGGCTGGATAAGCAGGTCTTCTTAATAAAGGTGGGTAAGGTTTTTCTACATTAAGAATTATATCCACTTCATGTCCAATTATGGCACCTAGTGGCTCTTTGTCAGTTGCAAAGGCATTTTTATACTTAAATAAGAGATCAATCAATTTTTCTTTCATTTTTTCTGTTAATTCTTGATTGAATTCTGCTTCTATGAGTTGTTCAGATATAAAAAGTTCCTTTTATGGAATTTTTTCTTCATTCTTAATAACTGTGATTTGTTTTTTGTTATTTAAGAATCCAAACTTTTGTCTTTTGTTATCTCCTATGGTAAAATATCTATCCTTTTGGTTGGAGATATCTATTACATAGATTGATAAGTAGTCATTCCCAAGTATGAAATGATTGCTAGTACAGTTGTCCATTACTACAAACTCTACTTTAATTCTGACACATTGTGAGGGATGAGGAAAAATTAGTGTTAAATCAATTATTCCAAGGGGCTTCATGCTCTCACTTGCACTACTAAATTTGACACCTTGTATTGGCATAAGTTTTTCTTGCCAGTCTGGGACAATGGTTTTTAAATAACTTTTGCCAACACAAGTGCAATATGCTCCTGTATCCAAGTTAACCTTTCCTTCTTGGTTATCAACCATAACAATACTAATACTTGATTTTCCAGCTGTATATCCCATTCCTCTTGCAGGTTTGGTTCTATACATTTTGGCATCTTGTATGTTTGTCAGATTTGTGTCAGATGTTCCAACTTGTGGCAAGTTTGAGTTAACATCCAGTACTTCATAAATTATATCAATATTATTAATTTGTGCATTAATTATATTGATTTCATCACTTTCAGAGCTTTCTGACTCTTCTGTCTCTTTTTCAGAGTCTGATTCCTCTTCTTTGTCATTGTGGTTTTCTGTTTCCACAATTTCATTAATCTTTGCTTTTTTAAGGCAATTATTGGCTAAGTGTCCAATACCTCCACATTTATGGCATTTTCTTTGCTCATTATTGTTGGATTTATTGGGCTTAAAGGATTCTTTTGATTTATCTTTTTTGATAAATGGTTTATTTGGGCTTTTAATGTCCAATTTTTTCCAAGTCCTGCCAATTTTTGTTCTTGTCACTATATCTTCTAGTGCATTTATATACTCTTCTGTGGAGCATGGTTCTATACACCTGCTTCTTAGGGCATGTTCTAGTTCCCCTCCACATTTTTTAAGTATTTTCATATGCACCATCTTCTGTGACATTTCTGGGTACAGTGCATTAAGCCTTTCAACTTGTTTTAAGAACCAAGTTAAAGGTTTATCTTTCTCAGGGTCAAAGAAAGAGTTTTCAAATGCATTTTCTATCTTATGCCTCCAGGCATCATTTGCCCACTTGGTGATTATTTCTTGTTTCCACCAAGACCAGGTATTTTTACCATTTGTTTGTCTTATGCCATAATACCATCTTTTTGCAGATTTCTCAAACAATGAATGTAATCTTGCAGTGATTAATTCATCTGGTATGGCATAGTCTTCTTGTAACATGTCAATTGTTTTAATAAATGACATGTGGTCATATTCACCTTCTCCTGTGAATGTTGGCCATTCCTTCAATTGAGGTGCTTCCTTCATTAAGACTTGGTTATTGTCTTGGTGACTCAAGTCTGTTATGAAAGGATTTGACAATTCCTCTTTTGTTTTAACAGGGCTTCTTATATGAGAAAATGGTGTTGATAACTTTGGCATATTTAAATTAGCCTCATTAATTTTATCCATTTTTTCTGTAATAAGCCTTATTTCACTTTGAATATCATCTTTCAGATGCATTCTTGCTTCATCACTTTTTTCCACATGGTCCAAAAGTAATTTTTGGTGTGATGAAGTTTTCTCTTCAAATTTCTCTACAGAAATACTTAATTTATTTAATTTTTCTGTAAGATTGTCAATACTCACATCATAATTGATTGTCAAAGTTTTGTCTTTGATATCTTTTATGTATTTATACAATTCTTGTTGTCCTTGTATTAATTTTTGAGTATTGTCAATTAAATTTTTTGGTTTATTATTTTTGACAATAAACTTAATGTTGTCAATTTCTTTCTTGTTTTGCACAACAATTTTTGTCAAAGAAGATAAATTGTTATTTATTTCTTGTAGTGACAATAAACTATCTTTAATTTCTTTTAGAGGTAATATACTGTTCTTAATTTCTGTTAAAGTATTTACAACATCTTTTGACAAGGTTATTTCTTTGGGAAATGAGGTTGTCTCATTCTTTGCTCTTCCTTGTCCTTGAATTCCATCAAGGTTCTGGCCATGTTGAAAACATTGTCCATGGCATCCTTTTGGATTCTTGGGATTCTGTAGCTTGGGGAATATGGTTTCCTCCAATGTTTTTTCTTGTTCTTCTTCCCTTCTTGGGGAAGTGGGTTGGCTTGAGGCTTGCTGGTAGAGGCTACTGGGGCTTTTGGTTGCCTCCCTCTTTTTGGCATGATAATCCTTGATTTTTTTGATTTGAGGTTTGGATGACAGTGGATTCCATCCATTGGAGTATTTCACTATCTCCTCCTCTTTGAGGAACTTTTTCAGGATGTGCCAGGAGTTCATCACTCCTTGGTGTATTTGAGGCAGCATTTCCCAGTCTTTGTCCTTGTATACTGTGTAATACTGCTTGTACTGGCTCATGTAGATGTCTATTTGAGCCCTCTGAATGTGATTTGTACCTGTTTGAGTTACTCATACTTAGTTCCAATTCAGGCTCAGATATCATGGGCATTTCTGGGACATGCCTTTGGGATAAGGCACTTCCTTGTGTGGATTCTGTTCCACTGGGGATATTGCCCTTTCTTTTCCCTTTTGAGGGATCAATTCTACCTCTGAGTCCAGCTCCATCTGATTGGATGGAGTATTGGGAACCTCTTCTGGTAGTCATAATTTAAAGAATAAGAAAAAATAAAAGTATTTTAGAATAAAATTCTTTTATGGCAATTTAAAAAGAGGTGCTCACCTTCAGAGTCTTGAATGGTGGGCCCTGGAAAGTCTAATTTCTTAGCTTTCTTTCTTTTGGTGATAACTGGTGTTGGAGAACTTTGACAAGTTTCTTCCACCAATCTCTTAACAGTAGCTTGGTTGTCTTCTGCTGGGTTATCTTCAAACACTAAAAAAGACAAATAAATATAAGTCTTTTTAAAGAAGTGTTATTTTTGAAAAGATATGGCAATTTTCCACGTAGAAATTGCTTTTATATCTTTGAAAAATTGAAATAAATAAAGAAATGAATAAAAATGAATAAAAATAACTTTTTTATTTGTTTTTAATATTTTTTAATATTTTTTATATATTTTTTATTTTTGAATAATAAGATAAAAAATGAATATGATTCTTATAAAATTAAATTATAATAAAAATTATTTCTAATTTATAGAATATCTCTTTTAATCACTAGAGTCACTCAAAGAAAGTTCTTGCAAGTCTAAGGATGTGAAAAACCACGTGTAAGACAGTACAATTGCTTTCCAAATGCCTCAATAGCTTTTAAAATCAATAAAATATAAAATTATTATATGTTTTTATGATTATAAATATAATTAATCATTGGATAAACCCAAATAGAATCTTTTTAAAGGTCTTTTAAGTAAATATCACGGCCAGGCCCCCAAATGTAAGGTTTGACTATGAAACAATAAGTAAAAATTACTAATTTATTACTTATTGTACTCTGAATGTCCTTATAATTAAAATAAATAAGATTAAAATAATAATAATAATAATAAAGAAATATTATTATTATGGCGTAAAAATATTATATTATTAAATAAATATAATAATATAAATTAATATTATATGAAATTATAATATTATAAATAATATATTAATATAAAATAATTAATATATTATAAAGCTCTTTATTATTGTTACCAACAAATAATAAAGGCGTAAAAAACTGTTCTTTATAAATAAAAAACAATTAATAACAATAATATTACTAATATTAAAGTTATATATTAATATAAATACTATTTATATTAATTAAGAATTATTAAGAGTAATAATAAGAGAGAAATTATTATAATAAGATGAAATAACCTACTTTTAACACTTAAAATAATAATTTTGAGATATTTTACGCCAAAAGAATATAATACAACTTTTTCAAATTGTATTTACAATAAAAAATAAAGAAAATTACTAAATTTCTTGATTTTACGTGGAAATGAGTTTATAGAGAGATTTATGACAAAAACAATTAAAGAATTGATTTAATCACGTAAAAATAGTGATTAATATTAAGGTGGTCTTTGGTCTTTAATAATATAAGAGTTTTATATATAAAGAATAAAGAAAATTACCTTTTATTTAATTGATTTAATGTTTTTGATGTGTCTGAGGGGTAAATAGAGTAAAAAGAGCTCTATTTATAGTAAATACCTCCCTCCTAGAGTCCAACAGGCTTCTAGTAGACGTGTACTGATCATATCCACTGGCATTGATCAATATTTTAAGGTTTGAGGGTGATTACCTCATGATCAAACCATATTACATCATTATTACACCATTATTTAGAGTTATCACTGTAACTCTAGGTTTGATGACATCAGAGGCTTGGCAGAACCCCAAATTTCGTGGATTTTATTAGTTTTAATCATAAACTAATAGTATTCAACAATTTTATCACTCTTAAGACTGTTAAACTTAATTTAAGGTTACAGTATGTGATCATAACAGCTCAATTTAAGCTCAAACTTTGATCCTCAATAACTTTTAAGGTTTTCACGCTACAGCAATTCAGAGAGTGAATTCTGATAGCCTGACATAACCTTCTTATGCTGCCAAGAGCTTTTCATTACATCATCAAAACTCTAATTTTGATGATTTTTCTTGTAACTCATCTTTTCTGTCGAAATTCAATATTTTAAACTTCAAACCTTGATTTCAGGGGGTTATACCCTGAATTTAATAATAAAAGTTACGTCATTCTTCTCGAATAAACTAGTAGAATTCAACTGTATACTTTTTTTTAAGTTTGGACTACTTTCACAACAAAGTGGTCAACAGCTCTGTTGATTTTTATCAATATTTCCTCATAAGTCTTAACCTTGTTTATAATTTGCAAAATGAAGTTCATATCTGTGTTCTTACAGTGATTAGTTGGTAACTTTATTTTTGGTTCATCATTCTAGCATGTATAGTTTAGAAGATATTAGCTATGATCCCTGAATATATGCGTTGACCAAAAAAGTGCATATATTCAGGATAATTCCTTAAGTATTTATTTTGGGAATTAGCTTATTAATTGTTTTATATGTGGACCTTTGTGGGGAATCCACTGGTACAATTTTTTTCACATGTTGATTCATTAGTTTCTGAGATAAATAAGGTTTTATGGTTTTTATAAGGTATTATACCTTATAATTCCTTAAATATTGACTTTACAGATATGCCATAAAAGTGGTATATGTGTATTTTTCCATGGGGAATCCAATGGTATAATTTATTTTACATTTTTATTCATTGGTTTTTAAGTTAAACCAATTTTTATACCAATTTATGGTATTTTTTGTATATTTAAGTAATTATTCTTAATGTATATTTATTCTAAGTAATTTTAATATAATTATATTAAAGTTATAATTATTCTGAGTCTTTTTTGTGACCTTATTGGGTATGTGGTCATATCTCAAAGGCTCACAAGTATCTTGTGGCATGCCTGCCTCTAACTCTATGTCCTGAATTTCTATTTTTGTTTCCTCTTGGTACTCCACTAGAAATTCTTCCCTTGGTCCTTGCTCATCATCAGATTGTTCTCTGATGTCATCCCCCATAGATTCTGATTTAGAATCTTCTGTTGGGAATTCCTCCTCTGGGACTTTCTCAATGGCATAGACTTTCTTCTTTGCCTTTGGACAGTTATTGGAATAGTGGTCTGTTGAACCACAATTGTGCCAAGTATTTTTGTTTTTGGTTGCTTCTGCCATTTTTTCTATGGGGTTGTCTTTGAAGTCCACTCTGAAAGGTTGTTTCTCTTTGAAACTACTGCTTCATAATTGTGAATATTTCCCTATATTTTTTCCTTTCCTTACATCTTGTAAGGTGTTTGCAATGTCATCTAGAGTGCAGCTTTGGTTGCATCTACATTTTACTGCATGCTCTAGCTCCCCTGGCATTTGTGTCAGGAGTTTGTGGTTCTCATGTGAATATTCATTGGAGGATCAATGGCTTTAAGTCATTTAGACTGTCTAAGACACCACTCATATTTATCTTTGTCTACAGGGTACTTGTCATTTGCAAATTACATGGTCTTTTTCCAT
Source organism: Austropuccinia psidii (assembly GCA_023105745.1). NCBI lineage: Eukaryota > Fungi > Basidiomycota > Pucciniomycetes > Pucciniales > Sphaerophragmiaceae > Austropuccinia > Austropuccinia psidii. Next base: position 12,515,506 of record JALGQZ010000017.1, read on the forward strand.
ATCCAAGTACCATTGCTTTACTTTTGGATTATCTGACTCTTTCACCATGGCCAGCTTCTTCTGCCATAGAGTTCTTTCATTTCTATGTGCCAAATACTAGCATTACCTTTAAATGCTGTATTTAATCTAGCAGTGATCCAGTAATCTGGTATGTTTGGTACATCTATGAAGAGTCCATCAATATAGTGAATGAGTTCCATGTGATCATATTCTCCTGTGCCAGAGAATTTGGTCCAGCTTGAGCCCTCTGGAAGCTGTTTTAAGGCTTCCTTCTCAGAATAAGACATACTATATCCATCCTAGTATTGAGATGGAGAAATTTCCTTATTCACCAATAAGGAATCTGGTTTGATGTCTTCTTGGTGGTATGGATCATCCAAAATATGGCCTTGTCATTGGGGCTTCATATTTTTTGTAGACGTTAAGAAACCTTTTTATATCTTGATCCAGACAATCCCTGTCCCTTTTGCAGTGGTGCTGTTCTTCAAAGACTAGATTCAGTCTTTTATTGGTTTCTTCAAAAGCTATGCTCAATTGAGAAGGACCTTCTTGAAGAGTTTTCACAATTTTGTCCATGGAGGCTGTTAATGTTTTCATCCTCACATGGCTTTCTTGAAGTTCTGAAAGCTTTTTTTGAGTTTGCTCTGCAATTTGGGACATTTTTAACCACACTGCATCACTGTTTAGGTTACTCTCAGGTGTAACAACACTGTGTTCATTCTGAGTGGAGGTAATATTTCTATTATTGGGTCTACTAATTCTAGAAGTATTTACAGCTATTTCTGTCTCTTGTGTACTTCTTTAACCAAGTCCAACAGCTTATGAATCATTTGGTCTGAGTCTTTCTGCCTTTGGCTGAAATAGGTCTTGTTTTTGCCCTTGTATCCTTGTCTCCTCCTGGAACCTACCTGGGATTGTGAAGAATGGTGATTCTTGGCCACTGATCTTCTGGTTCCTGAAGGGTGTTAATCCACTGGAGAGTTGGGTTGGTCTACTCCTTGTGAGCTTGAAGGAATCAGAGCAGGCCCTGTCTGCTTCAGCTGTTCATCTATAGCTTGGATAGTGGCTTTATTCTTCCTTATCCTGGTTTCCCTCTCCTCCAGGAGTCTGAGCTTCCTTGTGGGCATCCATCCTTTGGTGATTTCCATAAGGTCTTTGAAGGATATCTCTCCTAGACATATATTCTTGCAACTTGCTCCAAGTTCTTCCCAGCATGATGCTAGGTTGAACCTCTTTTTGTCCATACTCCATTTGAAAATATCTTTGAGGAGTTGGTGGAGCTGAAGGACTTGATCCATATCCTTCCAGTCCTCTGGTCTGAGGTTTCTTTTTAATTGAAAGGTGAATGGAAGAGTGGGTATTATTTACCTCAGTGTCTTGCCATCCACCACTGTGTCTGAGGTGTCCTCTTTTTGGTCTTCTGGTTCTGGACAAACCTTCTCTGTCCTCTGGCTGGTTCCTTGGGATTCCAAGGTTCCCACAGTGTACAGGTGACATATCAGTCTTTGTAAGCAGTCAAAACTTAATTTTTTTAGGTTATTCACCTTTGACTTTGACTTTTGCAAATTTATTGTCTACCGCTTTTGGAAATTTGCCTTTAGAGGTTAAAACTTGGTTAATTATGGTAATTTTCCCTGTACAAGTTATCAAGGTTGGCTTACCTTGTATTGATTCAGAGCTCTGTGGTTTCTTACTCTTCTGAGTGGCAATTGGTTTCCACTTCTTTGCTGTTGTGAGGCTTTCACTTTGCCTCTTTCCTTTTCCCTTGCTGCTTTCTGGTTGTACAGATATCAGAGGTGTACTGCCTTGTGACTGGGTTTCAAGTGGTATGAAGCTCTCTTCCACTGAATCAAAGAGGAAAAAAGAGAGCTTATGTCAGTTAAGACTCCTTTAAATTCTATTTGCATGTCTAAGAATGGCCTCTTAGGCAAAATATTCCTATATTATACTGTTGTCTTATGATGGTGTAAGTGAAATTATCAATTACACGTCAACAATACAGCTTTTTCAATATGTCACAAATTAACTTGTAATTAATAAGTGTAATCTCAGAAGTGGTTATTCAAAGGGCGATTGAAATTATCAATATTTCCAACCATGCCCCTAATGCTGTTATTTACAGCAAGAGAGGTGTTCTTTTTAATTAGAAAGAACTGTATTTTTTTCCTTTAAGTGTTTAAGTATGTAAAACACGCCAAAAATAAGTATAATGGTGATTAAATTTGAATCAACCACATGAAATAAGTAATAAAAAAACACAGTGGTATATAACAAGATACCACTCAAAAAAAATAATAAGATATGTATTATATTATTTTTTGTGATAATTTTACACTTACAAAGAGAAAAAATAATTTCAGAAATTAAGAATATAAGAGAAAAAACTCACTTTTTGCATGAAAAAGGTCCAAAAACACAGCCACGCCCCCAAAATGTCAGGCTGAGTCTATGATGAAGTTATAATAATATTATTCAGAAATTTAAATATGACTGTCACACAGTGAAATTACTTTCAAAAGAGGTTTTAGGATGATAATAATGGTTTAAAAGTGGAGTAATAAGGGCTTTACTATTAAGAAAGGGTGTTGGTAAACACACGTAAGCCCTTATGTGTTTTTACCAATTTATGGTAAAAACACATAAGTGACCTTAGTTTTCAAAAAAATTCCTCAGGCTCAGTTTTGAGGTTTTTTTCATTTTTTTTGCCATATTTTTCCCGACTTGGCATGTCAATATGCACAAATTTTTTCAATTTTTTTTTTGCCAAATTTCACAAATTTGGCCAATATGCCAAAATGGAATTTTTTTCAAAAATTCATTTAAAATCTTCCCACTTATGAATTTCCTTAATTTCTTTATAAAAATGAAGGGTTCAATCTGAAGAATAAAGCACCAGAAGCCCATAATTTTGGGAATTTCCTTTGGTGGGACAAGTGAAGGCTCAAAAAGGGTTTTTTTCCAAATGTTTTTTCCCATCATTGTAATATGCCTATTTTTAAAAAGTTAATTTAATAACTTCCCACTTATGAATTTCCTTCATTTTTTTAAATTGAAGGGTTCAATCTGGACAATAAAGAACCAGAAGCCCATGATTTTGGGGAATTGTTTTTGTGGGACAGCAAGTGCAGGGGAAATAAGTGTATTTTTTGAGATTTTTTTTCCTTGTTTGTAATATGACTATTTCTAAGTACAAAAGCTCCACATGTTTGATAAAAAAGGAGGCTGAGGTGGTATTTAAGCAATAAATATGACTGAGGAGGGGGATAATTGGCCTAAACTGTATATACAAAAATCAATCAATCAGAATCAACCTCCAAAATAGTGGGTTTTTTCTGAGAGGGGGAGGAAGATTGAACAAATACAACATTCTGTGATTCTTAAATTTATCAGCCCACCCCAGGGCTTGTGGCTGTGCATGAATCTCCCAATTCAAAGTAATGGGGGGACTGGATAAACTTTAGAAATGATTATGTCCAAACAAACAAAATGAGCACAGCTATTAAAGAAGCAGATGGAAATGGGGAGATTATAATTTGGAGGACAGAAATAAGGGAAAAAAGAAAAGATTGTACTGTGGAATAAAAGAAAACTGGTCTTTTATACTTATTTGAAATTGGATCCCCCATGTCAGGCATGGACATCCACTTGCTTTTTAGAGCCTGGCCAACATCTTCATACCATTCAATTCTGTACAAATAAGAGGATACTGAGGGAATTAAGGTGTTCATGGATTCATAAAAGTCTTGATTTTGTTGAATTTCTTCAGCCAAGTCACCTCTGACATCAGCCCATTAATCTTTAGTCTTGTAAATGTAATTGGATACTGCTCTGTAGCCACAGTTTCCATTGCCCTGGACATTGATGGCCTTGAAGGTGTATTTCAATATAAACTTGGGCAAGTCTTCTAAGCCAGTTATCTGATAGAATAAGGTCAAAAAATGAATAAATATCAAAATAAAAAAGAGAAATTTACATTCAAAAGAATCAGAAACTCACAAACAGCTTGGAGCATTCATCACTTGTGTGATAATTGCTTTGACAATGCTCACAGGTCAAGTAGTTTTCATCATATATCCTCAAACTGGTGGCAGGCTTGTGTGATTTTCTTGGTGAGGTTTTGATTCCAATTGCCAATCTTCTGGACCTTCTAAGGGTTACTTCTGATTTATTTAATTCAGTTTCTGAGGGTAGTGAATTTGATGAACTGATGGATTTAGATAATGAGTCCTCAGAATCTTCAGAATCTGCAGATGAGTCCACTTCCATAATTGGAGAGGGGACATTTGACTGTGATCTTGATGTTGTTGTACCAGTCACTTTTGAGGGGGGTCTTTCTCTTCTCTTGGATTGACCTTCAATAATTTCAAATCTTGAAGGTTCTCTTTTGTTTGGATTTTTGTTTTTATTCTTGGCTTCTTGAGGTCTTCCATGGACATTCTTGCATTCTAGAGGGTCTTCATAATATTGATCCTCCTCTTGACTCTTGGGAATTTGATCAAATGGGACTTTTCCAGTCAAACCATCTTGAAAATGTTGAAGAATTGGGGTGATTTCTGCCATTGGTCTTTGAAAAAGGTCTTCCCCAATAGCTTCAAGTATTTTCTGGGCTTCATTAATTCTTTCTTTTTCAACACTTTGATCATCACCTTGAAAACCAGCCTGAGAAGGATATGAAAAATAAAATCAGTTAATAAGAAAAAAAAAGAATAAGAAATTAAAAAACCCTCACAGGCAAATTCATATTCCATTGAGGATGGAAGTCTGATATTTGAAGCCTTTGGTGCTTGGAAAATGCCTTTTGGGTTTTATGCTTGCAAGGAATGCCTTGATAATTGTTGTATTTGTTGGTGCATTTTTCATTGGGAGGAAATTTGGTTTTGAAATTTTCAAAGGCCATCTGAAGAGCATAATGAGAAACCTTGCCACTGAGGGCACAGATGTGTGGATGAAAATTCTTGACATGGAAAATCATTTCTTTGGAGATTCTGTTGATAATTACAATAAATTGTTTTCTACATGCCATTTGGAGAGCCCTAGCTACCCCCAGGAGAGTACCAGTGGACTTTTGGAGCCAAAGTTTTACCATGGCATGGGCACCTTCAACTCTGGAGGTGGAGCCCACACTCAGGTGGCAATGGTGGTCGGTGCAGGCTGGCACATTATACTCCTTTAGAGGGAGCCAGGTATTTTCGAAATACTGCAAGACTTCAGGATTTTTGAATTGCTTTTGAAGCTTCTTCCAGTTGTCTTTGAAAGACTTTTCAGTAGATGAATACATAAACTGAGAAATGAATCCAAAAGTCATTAATAAAAACAAAAATAAGACAAAAAGGGAAATAAAGTGAAATAAAGTGAAAGATAAAAGCATCTTACTTGATTCCAAAGGCCCATAAAATTTTCAAAATTGGTTCCATGACCAATTTTCTTCATGCAATAAGCAGATACATCTTTATTGATGTCCCAAATGCATATCATGACTTTGGAGTCTGGGAAGAGCTTCTTAAGAGAGTTTCTCAAGGCCAGATCCCTGTCAATAACAATAACTGGAGGGGGAACAAGATTGGTGTTGTTGAGGACCTTTTCTATGTATTGATTTAATTCCCAAGTATATGAGGGTTCAGTTTCATTCTTCATCAAACAAAAAGCCCCTGAAAAGGTCTTATTGGTTGAGATGAATCCAACAATATGAAAAAGGGGCATTTTGTACTTATTGGTTTTATAAGTACACCATAGGAATGACATGAGGAAAGCCATGAAGGAGTTTTATGGCCAGGGGGTGAGTGAAAAACAAGGAGGTAATGTGTCCCTCAGAATTCCTTGCAGAGGACTAAACAAAATTCTCTTGTTTGAGAGTGTAAATAAGAGCTTCAATGGGCCTTCTGCCTTGCAGTTTGTCTTTATTTATTTTCTTGACTTGGTTGTAAATGTCTTGAAGGATTACAGGCCTTTCAGACTCCCTCTGGCTGCATAATTGGGCCTGAATTTGCCTTGGCATGAGCAGTGATTCAGAAATTTGATCAATTTGGGATGTTTCTTGCTCATTTAATTTCCTGAAAACAGGATGTGCCATGATGTTTTCAGTGGCATCATGGCTATGTTCTGGATTTTTGGCTTGAAGAGTCCAAGTGGTACTCTTGCATATTTTCTGGAATAAAGTCTGAAAGCACAGTCAAGCTTTCTTGAGGTGACCGTTTTGGATGGGCTTTTGTTGGCATTTGGGGTCCCAGACCTGTCACAACCTATTTGAATTTGGTCGTGGGTCATATTGGACCTCAAGGTAAACACAGCATACCCCTGAGCCCTGGCAACATTATGCACATGTTGCCAAAGAAGCTCAAGGGTCTGAAATTCACCTTCAGTGGGGGGTTGAAGCATTTTTGAATGAAAAAGATGTATAAAAGTGAAAAAGGGGGAATTTGGGGATTTGTAATGGGGTAAGAACCTTTTGAAATGTGAAAAAGAACTGAAAAAAGGTGTGAAAAATGAACAGAAGTGGTTGAGAGTGAAAAAAGTGGCTTAAATGTGGGATTAATGGATGAGGGAAGGTAAAAAACTGAAAATTGAGAGGCTTGAAAGCAGGTTGTGGTGGTGGAAAATGCAGTCTTTGGGGGAAAAAAAGAAAAAAAGTGTGAAAAGCTTTGCAAAATGGCTTTGGTAATGCAGTTTTTCCAAAAACAAAACTGGTTTGGGGTGTGGATAATGTGGATTATTTGGGTGTTTGGCCTTTTTTTTGGGGGGGCTGGGCCAAAAAATCTGAAACAATTGGGAGTAAGAGAGGTTTTTTGGGGAAAAAACCTCTTTTGGGCATGTTTTGGTACAGTAAAGGCATGTTTGTGTTTCATTTTTAATTAAAAATGGACCCAGGGTACCCCTTACGTGTTTTGACCAATTTGCTTACGTGTTTTTACCAACACCCTTAAGAAATAGTGGTGGTGAGCGCTGTTGAAATCCCTGGGTGCAGTCTTACCATTTGGGTTACTATAATAAGAGCTACAATACTAAGAATTAAAGTATACCTGACTTGGTTTCCAAGAGTGTAACTGTTTGTGACAGTTATACTACGTAGGAATCTAAGAGCAGGATGAGGAAACCTTTTCTGATGGATAAAAGGCCTCCTTTTATCCTAAAATGGGGTGGAATGGCGGTCTAGACCATTCACATAGAGGAAGTGAAGACTTTATCACTTCAGAGTACTGGCTTGTGGTTTTCACAATGCCTGTATACACTGTATGGGGCTCAGATGTGGTTTTGAAACCACATCTGGGCAGTTCTGACCAATAGAGGGTGAAAACCTTCATCTGTGGACCACAAAGCTTCTTCTGATGTGTATTAGATGTAGAATGCTGTAGAGAACCTGTATGGGACCCCAGTATTGAATGAACTATGACTTATTGAAGTATCAACATTATTCTTTGTCTGTTTGACACCTCACAATTATGGTTGCAGGATATTATCCAACAGTAAAGGTGTATTGGCCAAATTGGAGGATTTTAACCTTAAAACTGCTATACCTTTGTCACTTTTTGAGATATTGAGCTCAAATTTGGTTCATTGTGTAGCCCTAAATGCGATCTACACAATGATACCTCATCTGATATGGGTAACATTAAATATGGCAAAGTGATGCCATGTACAAGGTTTTTATTCATACATATGATTTTCTCAATATCTGTATGGAGCTTATTTTCTCCATAACGTTTCTTCTAGATGCTATATGGAGAAATTAAATGCACCATCAGATAGCCCTTATTGTTCTATTTCCAAAAAGACCCCACTTTAAGTATCTCACACTAGAACTGTAGAAGTTACATGAGAGGTGAATATTTTGTTCACCCTTATTTGGCCTTATTTTGGCCATAACTTCTGTAATTTTGGTGTTATCTGAATTTTGATAGTACCATTGGATATCCCTTACTTAGAGCTTCAATTTGAATACCCATTTCCTGGAGTTAAGCCTCCTCCTCTGGATCTCAGATGAGAGGTCAAAATTAAGGTTTATGCTAAGCAACAACTTTGAGCAGGTATAACTTTGTTATTCTTTGTCCTATGATAATGATACTTGTAGATTTGGAAATAGGTAAGTTTCCTCCTTATTTTGGTACCCTTTGAGCTGATTTGGGTCAGCTCCTTTTTTTGGTGATATCTTGGCTTTACCCTTGGTTTATGGTATTTGGTTGTCATGTTTGTGTTCTGGTTTTGGGTCACAGGCTGACAGATATTGTGATAAATAACAAAAAAGCCAAAATACATGTTGACTCAGGTGCTTTCTGCACTTGTTTTGGTAATCTTTATCTTGATAAAATTTATAGCAATTGGGAGGGGAAATTGATGCCAATGGAAGGTATGAGATTTGGTAGTGCTAGCCAATGTATGCATCCTTTGGGAATTTTTAAAGCAGAAATAATATTTTATCATCCTGCAGGAATTATAGATTGAAACTTAAATTTTTTTTATGAAAAATTGTACCTCACCACATTCCATTCTTGGGAATCATTATCATAATACTTATGGTATAGGTATCAATAATCATGGATACTGTAAGGTTTGTCTATGAAACTCTTGATAATAGTAACAATATTAAGAGTACTATGACTGTCCTCAGTAGAAAAATATAATATAATAAAATATTACAACCACAAATTCAAATATAATTATTAAAAATAACTATATATAAAAAAATTAATTTAATCATTATTCTAATAATATAATAATAAAAAATAATAATAATAATTATAATAAATTATAATTATTCTATTATTGTTATAGTCACTGACAGTTGGAACAATAAGAAGTGTAAAGCTCTTAATGAGACAATTACACGTGGAAAATATGAATATTAACCACTTATAAATAATATAAATATTATATATAAAAAGAATTAAACACACACTGTGCAGAAATAATTCTTTTAGAATAAAAATTATATATAAAAAAACTAATATTTAGATAAAAAAATATAGAACCTTAAAGAAAACTTACTTATAAGATTTATTTAATACAACAAGTCTAACACAACAGTAATTATACTAAATAAAAGTTATAAGTTAAAAACACACGTCAAAAATCAATAAATTTAAAGATAAAACAACTTTTCATAATATAAATTATGATTAAAGAGTTTTTGAGAGGAGCTTGTGGATTTTGAAAGATATTTAAAATGATAATTTTATATAATAAAATATATTATTGGTGATTACAAAAATAATCTAAATTCTATGACTTCAACTCTTTAATTTTAATAAATAAAGAGTAAAAATAACTTAAGAATTACTTTTAATAATAAGATTTTATATTTAATAAAACTTTACCTGTTTAAATTTCTAATATGATTGAATTAATAATGAATGATGGACAAAAACAGTGATGAAAAGACTCTTTTTATGTCTTAAGAGTAGCTCTCATGATTCATAATGGATGTAGAGGGCGTGCTCAGGTCAAAACTGAAAAACCATGCTTAAAAATAAAGTTCTTAACTTAAGGCAACTTATTTTTACTTCCAATTTAAAGTTACCAGTGTTATTCTTAACGCCAAGTAACTTTAATCCTCATTTAGTTTAACTATTTTAAGTTTTGATATAAAATAAGGCTATTTATATTAAAGTTCATCACATGAACAACTTAAAAATAGAGTTTCAAGTAGAAATCTCTTAAGCTCAATTTTTAATTAATTTTTAAAGAAATCATAACTTTCTTTGAGTTTAATTAAAAGAGTAAATTTCCAGGCTAATTACCCAGGAAATTTCTTAATAAAAAATACTTAAAATTTAATTTATATATTCATAATATTAAATTCTAAGCTGTGTGAAATTTTCAAGCAAATCCATTAAGAATTGGATTTTTAATGAATTTTTGAAGTTATTGCTATTTTTCCACATAAAATAGCAAAACACACCAAACCTTAAGTTTTGGGAAGGTTTTAATGCTTGAAACTTTAAAGTTTTAAGCTTATTTAAAGTTTCTAAGCTTAATTGAGCTCTGACAGTTCTTAAAACCTTGATTTCAAGCCTGCATATTGGGATTTACCCTTTGGCAGCTTGAAATTCCTGTCCAATTTGGGATAAAACCAGTTTAAACCTTAAAGTTGGATCAAAGTCTAATCTTAAAGTTTAAATAAGGTTGAAAATCGTCCAATACAGGTGGACAACCTTAATTGAATCCTTGCAGATCCAAAAAGTTGGGTACCCCAGCTCTATTTGGTCTTTTTCCTTTGTCCCACCTTTCTGTGTGGATTTTGCCCTTTTATTTATTTAAAGCCATACTATGGCCTTAAACCCTTTTAAATTGAGCTCACGCAGGATTTACATTCTGTATGGCAAATCCTTAGCCAATTCAGTAAATATACACCACACCTCAATTTTAACTAAAATTTTGGTAAGTTTGCATAAACCTTATGCAATTTTAAATTTAAGCTTAATTAAGCTTAAATTTAACAATTTTAAAAAAATGTTAAAAAAGTTACATTGGTACTGTGAGATTCTTAAATCTTCCAATAACATAAAAAATAAGTGGTTTTGGGTATAACACCCTATGGGTGTACCCTAGGTTATTTTTGGTGTAGAATCCAAAAATGACATAATATTTATAGCTTTGTTTATCCAAAAAAAAGTTATACTTATTTTTTATTATTTTTTATTTTAAATTCAACTAAAAAGTCTGTTTAAGACAAAATTAACTGTTTATAAAATCACTTGTGGCCTTATGGGTATGTCATACATACCTCACAGGCTCACATTCCCTACCACCCAAAAAAATTGTACCACAATTTTTCTTTTGTAGTGTACCCCCAAGTTATTTGGGGGTATAATCCACTGTCCAACCTCTCTACTTATACTTCCAAGTATGTAAAGCACACAATTCAAACTTTTTATTGAGCAATTGGTCTTCTCTCATGTCTGAATCTTCTGAGAAACTTTTGGGAATCAGGTATTTTGTTTTCTACAATCCACTCATCTTCATGTTGTGGATTTTTATACGTGACCAAGTATTCTCTTTCATTTTTTCCCCTAAGTCTTCTTTCTTTCAAGACTTTCAGTATCTTTTTCTCCTCACTTAGGTCCAGTGGAGGTACTTCTAAGGGTGTTTCATTTCTTAAGGGGAATGATTCCTTGTCACTTGAAGTGTAATGCTTTACTAGACTGACAGGGAATGTTGGATGTTTATTTTCCAGTTCTCCTGACAGTTCTATTTGTACTGCATTTGTCCCATGAAGGGCTTTAATAATAAATGGTCCTGCAAAGGAATCTTTCAATTTCTTTGGACCTTTAATATTATTGAAGTTCAAGGTTGAAACTAGTATTAAGTCCCCTACTTTGAATTCTGGGGTCTTATGACTTTTATCCCATTTCTGCTTAGCATATTCAAAGGCATCATTTATGCTTTGATTTGCATGATGCCTTACTTTATCAAGAAATAGCTTAAAGCTTGAAGCAGTTGGATGAATGTCAACCAGATCTTTCTTCAAAGTATCAACTGGAAGTTTGGTGTTCCATCATTTTTCCAACATTGCAGGGGTCTTGCCTGTTGAAGCATGGATGGAGGTCTTGTAGGCTAATTCCAATGCTGGTATAAGAGTACACCAATCATGGGTAAAGCTGTCAGAATCTTTAAGCTCCAGGCCATAAGCACAAAATCTTCTGATCATGTCCTCAAGGGTTTGAATCATTCTTTCTGCTAACCCATCTGTTTGTGGATGGTATGCTGTTGAGAATGATAATTTTGTACCCAAAAGCTTATGTAAATTAGTCCATAAGGCTGATGTAAATCTTGGGTCTCTGTCACTAATGATTTTTTTAAAGAGACCAGTATGGGATATTACTCTATTCCAGATTAAAAGAGCTGTATCCATAGCTGTGTCATCTTTGTGACATGGTAAAAAGATTGGTGTCTTGCTATATCTGTCTACAATAACAAGACATGCATTGTAACTCTTATCACCTCCAGGTGGTAATGCAGTTACCCAATCCATGTGAACCACTTCCCATGGGGTACTTGGTTCTTGGATATGGATCATCAGACCAAATATTTTACCAGTAGCTTTATTGGCTTTCTGGCATCTATCACAACTATGACAGTACTCAATGACATCTTTTCTCCAAGATGGCCACCAGGCACATGTCTTAATTCTTTCCATTGTTCTGTCTTCAGACAGATGTCCAGAATAAATTTTATCATGGCATTCTAGTAGTATTGTGTTAATCAACATTCTACTACATAGGACCATGACACATGTGTGTTTAGATCTATGATATAGTATACCATCAAACAAATGGAATCTTCCATTATCATGAGATGTTTTCCAAATATCATCCAGAGAATTAGCCAATGCTGCATCTTTACAATCTTTGTCAAGTAGAGCAGTAAGAATATGACAATTCTTATCTTTCTTGTAGCTTTCTCTAACTTCTTCAAAGAATTCTGTTCCAACATCTGTGATATTAATTCCTTCAATTGGGATTTGAGGTTCTGCACTTGTAGGAACATAGGCAGGATTATCAGGTGTATTTGGTAATGCCCATCTACTCAAGCCATCAGCATTCTTATGAATATTTCCAGCTTTATGTACTATGGTCATATTGCCTCTATACTCCTGTATAGCAATCTGCCATCTTAACATGTGTCTGTTTGGAGTTTTCATGTTAAGAAGTGATTTAACTGCATTGCAATCAGTAATTACTTCAAACACATTACCATCAAGATAGTAATGAAGTTTTTCCAGAGCCCAAACAAGGCAAAGGCACTCCATTTGGCTAGCTCCATATCTGGCCTCAGTAGGTTTAATTTGTCTTGAAATGAAACAAATTGGACCTTCATAAGGCTTGTCATTGACAATTTGAACTTGATTAAGAGCAGCTCCTAAACCATCACCACATGCATCAATATACAGCTTGAAAGGAAGTTTCCAATCTGGCATCAATAATAATGGTGCATTGGTCAAGGCATACTTGATTTTATCATATGCTTGAATTCTCTCCTGTGTCATTTCAAAAACAGTTTGTTGATTACAAATTCTGTATAATGATCTGGCATGGATTGCAAAATCTTTAAGGTGTTGCCTGTAATAACTGGCAAACCCTAAGAAAGACATCATTTCTTTTTTGTTCTGGGGCATTTGTTTCAGTAAAACTGCAGCCACTTTGCTTTTATCAACACCAAGGCTTAGTCCTGAGACTACATGTCCTAGAGCTTTTAACTCATGAAACCCAAAATTACATTTTTTAAGAGAAATTTTCATGTTCACTTGTAGAATTTTCTTAAGTACTAATGAAAGTCTCTCTAAATGTAATTGCCAGGTTTCTGAACAAATGATAATGTCATCAATATAAATGATTAACCATCCCTCTGATAATTCATGTGGGAAGATAGTATTCATCATTCTTTGGTAATGAGAGGGTGCATTTTTAATACCAAAAGGCATCCTCAAATATTCATAAATACCACAATGAGCAATTATTCTCAATAATTTCCTAGCCTGAGGTGTCAAAACATTCTGGTGAAAGCCTTTTAGAGCATCCATAGAAGTGATGAATCTTGCTTTGGATAATTGAGTCAAAGTCTCATGAATTCTAGGGATTGGATACCTGTCTGGAATAGTATAGGTATTCAGTGCTCTAAAATCACCAACCATCCTTGACTTATCATTATGCCAAGTAATGATTACTGGAGCTGTGACTTCAACTTCCTCATTGTGTCCAACTTTTCTAAGAACTCCCAGTTTCATTAGTTCATTAATATGATTTTCTAATGCTTCTCTAGCCCTAGGGCTAGCTTGGTAAGCTGGTCTTCTTAATAGTGGCGGATAAGGCCTTTCCACATTAAGCATAATGTCCACCTCATGGCCTTTTATATCCCCAAGTGGTTGGTTATCAGAAGTAAAGGCTTCTCTATATTGAAATAAAACTTCAATAAGTTCTTCCTTCATTTCTGGTGTTAATTCAGGACTAATTTGTGCTTCACTTAGCTGATCTGACACAAATGTTTCTTTTTTAACATTCTTTACTTGTTGAATGACAGTAATTTCTTTTCTTTCTAGAGAAAAAGCAAATTTTTGCCTTTTATTTTCCCCTATAGTGAAATACCTGTCCTTATGATTGTTAATATCAATACCATAGATATTGAGATAATCATTTCCAAGTATAAAGTGTTGTGAAGTACAATTGTTCATAACAACAAATTCAGCTTTCAATCTTATACTCCCTGCTGGATGAGGAAATATTATTGCTGCTTCAAATATACCCAAAGGGTGCATGTTCTGGCTAGCACTGCTGAATTTTACACCTTCAATTGGCATTAACTTGTCTTTCCAATTGGTATAAATTTTGTCAAGATAATCTTTTCCAACACAAGTGCAAAAAGCACCTGAGTCAAGATGTATCTTGGCTTCTGTGTTATTTATCACAATATTAGTGATACAAGATGACCCAGCTGTATAACCTTTACCTCTAGCAGGTTTGGGTTTTTGCATTTTGGCATCTTGCACATGTATGAGATCCATACATTCATCACTGTACTGTGGTAAGTGAGTATGTACCTCAGTGACCTCAAAAGAAACATTAATATTTTCTATACCAAGTTGTTCTGATGCTTCTTCTTCTTCTGAAGGCTCAGAATAACTTTCATGTAAAGATACATCAGTTTCTTTTGTTTCTTCCACTTTTTCAACATTTATCTCATTGACTCTTGTCTTTTTTGGACAAGTGTTTGCTAAATGAGATGTACTTCCACAATTATGACATTTCAAAGGAGGTCTGTCATGTGGTTTATTTGGTTTTAAAATTGGTTTCCCACTAGTCTTGTTGTCTATTGGGGGTTTATACCAATTTCTTCCAATTTTTGTTCTAGTAGTGATATCCTCCATAGCATTGATATAATCTTCTGTAGAGCAAGGATCAATAAATCTGCTTCTTATAGCATGCTCAAGGTCACCACCACACTTTCTTAATATCCTTTTATGTACCATTGGTTCAGACATATCAGGATGAAGGCCAGTTAATCTGTCCTTCTGTTTAAGAAACCAAGTCATGGGCCTGTCCCTCTCAATATTAAAAATGGCTTCTTCAAAAGAGTTTTCCATTCTAAATCTCCAGGAATCATTTGCCCATTTGGAAACAATTTGTTCTTTCCACCAAGGCCAAGAATGTTTACCATGGTCTTGTCTCATTTTATAATACCATTTTTTGCTGATTTGGTAAATAATGAGTGTAATCTGGCACTTATATATTCATCTGGTATGTTAAAGTCTTCTTTAAACATATCAATTGTTTTCATAAATTCCATATGATTATATTCTCCTTCACCACTGAAGGTTGGCCATTCCTCTAATCTTGGAATGTCCTTATAATTGCAAGCAGTTTCCACATCATGACTTGAAATTGTATGATGTAAATCATTATTCAAGTTAAGGACATTTCTGTCAAGAATTGGTGTGGATTTCCTTGGCAATTCATTTTTTAGTGATATATTATTAATACTGGACTGAATGTTTTCTTTCAATTCAAGTCTTGCTTTATCACTTTTTTCCAATTGTTTTCTAAAAAGAGCTGCATTGTGACCAGTTGAATTTTCCAAGTTTTTTACATGTATTTTCAATTCTTTTAACTGTCCAGTTATAAAAGAAATTGAATGTTCATCTGGTTGATTGAGTAAGGTAACTTTAAACTCAAGTCTTTCACAAATTTGCGTCAAAGACAAAATATTTGCCTTGTTAACATTTTCAAGGCCAATTATGGTCTTTTGTTGGTCTTTTACTTGTAGTATCTCATTACCCAACTTTTGTTGGACATGATCAAATGCTTTAAATTTTGCCATAATTTCTTTATTACAAGATTCAAAGTAAGTTACAAGTTTTACAAGATCTACTTCTTTGGAAAGGATTGGTTCAATCTTTCCTCCTCCTTGTTTTCGAATTCCATCAAAGTTCTTGCCATATTGAACACATTGTCCATGGCTGTCTTTTCCTTCTTTGGGATTCTGTAATTCTGAGGGTAAGGTTTGTTCCACTTGGTCTTTGCCTTTCCCTTTGCCTTTTGCTTGCCCTTCTGGTTGGTCTTCGGGGCTTGCTTGGGCTTGTTTGGCACTTGTTGGGGCGGATTTTTGCTGGTGGATGCTTGAGGAGCTTCCACTGGGCTGTTGTCCTTGCCTTGAGCCAATTTCTTCTTCTGATCCTCTGACAACATGCTTTGGTTTTTCAACCAAGCTTTGATCTGTTGGACTTGTCCTTTGACAGACATTGGTGTCCAACCCAGCAGAAGATCTTCTGTCTTTTCTGGCCCCATGAACTTCTTCACTTGAAGACAAGAGTTCATGGTGCCTATCCAAAGACTTGGAAGGAGTTCCCACTCTTGTTGTTTTGACTCCAGGAACCAGTTTTTCCATTGGGATTGATAAATTTTCACAGCTGCCTGTTGGAAATGGTTCAGGTCTAACAGCAATAGCAGTTATGTCAGCTTCTGAACTCTCAATAAGAGGTTCAAAGGTGCTGGCTAACCTTTGGGAACTGGTGGAAGTTCTGGCATCCTCCATTTGTGCCTCTCCTCTGGGAGGACATTTTTGCCTTTTGGATTTGTGGCTGGAATGTCCTGGTCCAGATCCATTTGATTGGATGGAGTAGTTACTTCCACTTCTAGTAGGAGTCATTTCACGTCAATTTTAATAAAAAATAGAGTAAAATTGAATTGAATTCACCTGCAGGACCTTTAAGGGGCTCTTTGGTTATCGAACCCCTTGGTGCTGGACTGGTTTGAATTTCAATACTGGACTCTGAGGCTTCAGAGTCTGAAGAATTTTCTCTGATGGAAGACACTAGATAAAATTAAAAATATAAGTTATTTTATCAAATAATGAAAAAAACTTATAAACTCAACTTATTAAATAAAGTTGTTTTAATGTAATTTTATGGCAAATTACGTCAAAAATAAAGAAAAATGTCTAAGATAAAAGAAAAATGTTTTTAGTAAAGATTTTTTTATTTGATTTATTATTTTCTTTAAAGAAATAATAATAATTATGCAATTAACAAGTTAATTAATCAAAATTGTATTATTATTCACTTTATACTAGAATAACTCAAAGAATAAATTTCAAGTCTGTGATGTGAAGAAGCCACTAGTTAGACAAAAGAAATTTATTCCAAATCACCCAATATTATATTGTTTCAAACAATATTCTTAAGAAGAAATTAACTTTATTAATATTATAAAGATTATTTATAAGGGATAAGTCCCAAAAAAGCCAATATTTAGACAAATATGGCAATTTTACGTCAAAAATAGTAAAATAAGGTCTAGAATATGATTTATGTCCCAAAAATTGGTTTAAAATCACGGCCAGGCCCCCAAATGTAAGGTTTGTCTATGAAACTCTTGATAATAGTAACAATATCAAGAGTACTATGACTGTCCTCAGTAGAAAAATATAATATAATAAAATATTACAACCACAAATTTAAATATAATTATTAAAAATAATTATATATAAAAAAAATAATTTAATTATTATTATAATAATATAATAATTATAATAAATTATAATTATTCTATTATTGTTATAGTCACTGACAGTTATAACAATAAGAAGTGTAAATCTCTTGATGAGACAATTACACGTGGAAAATATGAATATTAACCACTTATAAATAATATAAATATTATTTATAAAAAGAATTAAACACATAATTTGCAGAAATAATTCTTTTAGAATAAAAATTCTATATAAAAAAACTAATATTTAGATAAAAAAATATAGAACCTTAAAGAAAACTTACTTATAAGATTTATTTAATACAACAAGTCTAACACAACAGTAATTATACTAAATAAAGGTTATAAGTTAAAAACACACGTCAAAAATCAATAAATTTAAAGATAAAACAACTTTTTATAATATAAATTATGATTAAAGAGTTTTTGAGAGGAATTTGTGGATTTTAAAAGATATTTAAAATGATAATTTTATATAATAAAATATATTATTGGGGATTACAACAATAATCTAAATTCTATGACTTCAATTCTTTAATTTCAATAAATAAAGAATAAAAATAACTTAAGAATTACTTTTAATAATAAGATCTTATATTTAATAAAACTTTACCTGTCTAAATTTCTAATATGATTGGATGAATAATGAATGATGGACAAAAACAGTGATGAAAAGACTCTTTTTATGTCTTAAGAGCAGCTCTCATGATTCGTAATGGATGTAGAGGGCGTGCTCAGGTCAAAACTGAAAAACCATGCTTAAAAATAAAGTTCTTAACTTAAGGCAACTTATTTCTACTTCCAATTTAAAGTTACCAGTGTTATTCTTAACTCCAAGTAACTTTAATCCTCATTTAGTTTAACTATTTTAAGTTTTAATATAAAATAAGGTTATTTATATTAAAGTTCATCACATGAACAACTTAAAAATAGAGTTTCAAGTAGAAATCTCTTAAACTCAATTTTAAATTAATTTTTAAAGAAATCATAACTTTCTTTGAGTTTAATTAAAAGAGTAAATTTCCAGGCTAATTACCCAGGAAATTTATTTATAAAGAATACTTAAAATTTAATTTATATATTGATAATATTAAATTCTAAGTTGTGTGAAATTTTCAAGCAAATCCATTAAGCATTGGATTTTTAATGAATTTTTGAAGTTATTGCTATTTTTCCACGTAAAATAGCAAAACACACCAAACCTTAAGTTTTGATAAGGTTTTAATTCTTGAAACTTTAAAGTTTTAAGCTTATTTAAAGTTTCTAAGCTTAATTAAGCTCTGACAGTTCTTAAAACCTTGATTTCAAGCCTGCATATTGGGATTTACCCTTTGGCAGCTTGAAATTCCTGTCCAATTTGGGATAAAACCAGTTTAAACCTTAAGGTTGGATCAAAGTTTAATCTTAAAGTTTAAATAAGGTTGAAAATCCTCCAATACAGGTGGACAACCTTAATTGAATCCTTGCAGATCCAAAAAGTTGGTACCCCAGCTCTATTTGGTCTTTTTCCTTTGTCCCACCTTTCTGTGTGGATTTTGCCCTTTTATTTATTTAAAGCCATACTATGGCCTTAAACCCTTTTAAATTGAGCTCACGCAGGATTTACATTCTGTATGGCAAATCCTTAGCCAATTCAGTAAATATACACCACACCTCAATTTTAACTAAAATTTTGGTAAGTTTGCATAAACCTTATGCAACTTTAAATTTAAGCTTAATTAAGCTTAAATTTAACAATTGTAAAAAATGTTAAATAAGTTACATTGGTACTGTGAGATTCTTAAATCTTCCAATAACATAAAAAATAAGTGGTTTTGGGTATAACACCCTATGGGTGTACCCTAGGTTATTTTTGGTTTAGAATCCAAAAATGACATAATATTTATAACTTTGTTTATCCAAAAAAAAGTTATACTTATTTTTTATTATTTTTTATTTTAAATTCAACTAAAAAGTCTGTTTAAGACAAAATTAACTGTTTATAAAATCATCTGTGGCCTTATGGGTATGTCATATATACCTCACAGGCTCACAGATACAGATATTTCACAATAGGAGAAAAAAAAAGACATACATTTTCTTTTCCTCTAGAAAATTAATAAATGAATTTCATACGAAAATTAAGAAATTTCAATAAAGAGAAATTTTTTAATGATCAATTAATTGAAGCACAAATTATTCCTGAATTTATATCAGAAATGAAGGAAGACCTTATTGTAATTTTCTTTCAATACAGAGAAGATTTGCTTCTAATAATGAACCACTATTGGCTAACAAAGGCCATGAAGTGTACATCTTCCTTAACTTTGAAATGCCCAATCCTCCTTTATCAAGAATACCAGATTACAGAGCTGGCCCTGGAGCTAGAGAGGCATTGAAAAATCATATCAATGAGCTAATAAAACTGAGAGTTCTTAGAAATGTTGGAAACAATGAGAAAGCAGAAGTTGAAGCCTCTGTGATCCTTACTTAGCATAATGAAAAATCCACGATGGTTGGTGTTTTCAGACAATTGAATACCTATACTATTCTAGGTAGATGTCCAATTCCTAGAATTAATTAGACTTTGACTCAATTTTCCAAAGCAAGATTAGTTGCTTCTTTGGATGCACTTTGAGGCTTTCATCAGAACTTTTTGAAACCTCATGCTAAGAAATTACTAGGAATAATTTCTCATTGTGGAGTTTATGAATATTTGAGGATTACTTTCAGAATTAATAATACACCCTCTCATTATCAGATAATTATGCACATCATTTTCCCACATGAATTAGAAGAGAGATGCTAATCCTTTATATTGATGATATCCTCATTTTTTCAGAAACCTAGAAATTTTATTTAGAGAGACTATTATTATTAGTTGAGAAAATTATTGAACTGAATATGAAGATTTCTCTTAAGAAATTTAATTTTGTTTTTCATGATCTGAAATCTCTGGGACATGTACTTTCAGAACTAAGCCTTCATGTTGATAGAAACAAAGTGGCTGCAGTCTTATTGAAACAAATACCCAAGTGTAAAAAAAATGATGTCTTTCCTGGGATTCCCCAGTTATTACCGGAAACACCTTAAGGATTTTACAATCCATGCTATATCATTTTACCAGATTTGTGATCAACAAACTGTCTTTCAAATTACCCAGGGAAAAATTCAGGAATATGAAAAAATCAAGCATTCTTTAATCAATGCACCATTATTATTGATGCCAAACTGGAAACTTACTTTTAAGCTGTATATTGATGTATGTGGTGACCATTTAGGTGCTACTCTTCATCATATTCAAATGGTCACTGAAAGGCCTTATGAAGGTACAATTTGTTCCATCTCAAGACCAATAAAACCTACTTAGGCCAGATATGGATCAAGGAAAATGGATTTCACTTTAATTGTATGGGCCCTTCAGAAACTTTATTCTTATATTTATGGTTATGTCATTTAAGTAATTACTGATTGAAATGCAGTCAAGTCACTTCTTAGCATGAAAACTCCTAACAGACACATGTTAATATGGCAGATTGCTATACAGGAG
This sequence comes from Austropuccinia psidii, assembly GCA_023105745.1. Classification (NCBI taxonomy): domain Eukaryota; kingdom Fungi; phylum Basidiomycota; class Pucciniomycetes; order Pucciniales; family Sphaerophragmiaceae; genus Austropuccinia; species Austropuccinia psidii. The sequence continues at coordinate 12,536,509 of JALGQZ010000017.1, forward strand.
TATAGAGGAAATATGACCATAGTTCATAATCCAGAATTACTCATAGAAATTCTTATGGATTGAGTAGATGTAAATTACCCAATACATCTGAAGCTACTTCAAATGTTCCTGCAAATGCAGAATGACAAATTGCAATTGAAGCAATGAAACTCACAGATGTAGTAACAGAATTCTTTGAGGAAGTTAGATAAAGCTACAAGTAAGATAATAATTGTTATATTATTACTTCTCTTCTTGGAAAAGATTGCAAAGCTGAAACCTTAGCGCATTCTTTGGATGATATTCCAAAAACATCATATGATAATGGGATATTTCATTTATTTGATGTTATCTTATACCACAGGTCTAAACACACATGTGTAATAGTCTTATGTAGTAGAATGTTAGCTAACACAATATTACTATAGTTCCATGACAGAGTTCATTATGGAGAGCTGTTTAAAAGGAACAATGGAAGAAAATAAGACATGTGCTTGGTTGCCATCTTGGATAAAAGATGTCATTTAGTACTGTCATAGTTTTGACAGGTGTCAAAAAGACAATAAAGCTACTGGTAAAAGATTTGGTTTGATGATTCATATCCAAGAACCTGGTACCTACTTCAAAGTTCTCTATATGAATTGGGTGACTGCCTTGCCACCTAGTGGTTAAAAAGGTTACAATGCATTTCTTGTTATTGTAGATAGTTTCAGAAAACCTCCAGTCCTTTTACCATGTCACAAAGATTACACAGCCATGTATACAGTTCTTTTAATGTGTAATGTAGTTATATCTCATACTGGTTTATTTAAGAGAATCATTAGTGATATTTATTCAAAGTTTACTTCAGCCTTATGGATACATTTTCATAAAACTTTGGGAACTAAACTATCATTTTCAACAGCTTATCATGCACAAACTGATGGACTAGCTGAAATAATGATTCAAAACCTTGAGCATATTATGAGAAGAATTTGTGCTTATGGAATAGATTTTGAATATTCTGACTGCTTTACCCATTATTGATGTAAAATGATACCTCCATTGGAATTAGCCTAAAAGACTAGAACCCCTCCTTCAACAGGAAAAGCTCCTGCATTTTTAGAAAAATCATGGAACCCAAAACTTCCAGTTGATTATTTGAAGAAGGACTTGGTTGATATTCCTCCAACTTCTTCAATATTTAATTTTCTACTTGACAAAGTAAGACAGCCTTCTGATTAAATAATGAATGATGCTTTTGAATATGCTAAGCAGAAATGGGATAAAAGTCATGAAATGCCAAAATTCAAAGTAGGGGACTTGATATTAGTTTCAGCCTTGAGGCTTAATGATATTAAAGGTCTAAAGAAATTGAAAGATTACTTTTCATGACCCTTTATTATTAAATCTCTTGATGTGACAAATGAAGTACAAGCTGAGCTTACAGGAGAATTGAAAAATAAACATCAAACATTTCCTGTCAGCCTACTAAAGAATTATACTTCAAGTGATAAGGAATTATTTCCTTTTAGGAATGAAACACCCTTACAGTTACCACCACTTGATAAAAGTGATGAAAGGAAAGTTCTGAAAGTTGAAAAAGGAGGAATACTTGGGGGAAAACTAAAGAGAATACTTAGTTAGGTACCAAAACCCACAACATGAAAATTAGTGGCTTTCTGAAAATGAAATACCTGATTCCCAAAAGTCTTGCAGAAAATTTAGAAATGGAAGAAGAACAATTCCTCAATTAAAAAATCCAAATTTTATGCTTTACATACTTTAAAAGTATCAGTAGAGAGGTTTGACAGTGGATTATACACCCGCAATTCAATTGGGGTTATATTATTCAATGAAATATTTTAGTACCTTATTTTTGTTGGTAGGGAATGTGAGCCTTCAATGTATTTATGACACACCCATAAGGCCACAATCAACAATTTAGAAATTGGATTTAATCATAAAATGATCTTTAAAATCAATTTCAAACAAGAAATAATAAAAAAAAATATAGTTTTTTTTCTAGTAGGGGATAATAGGGTCTTATACCCAAAAAATGGCTATTCTGGAAGTTATTGGAAAATTTAAGAATCTCACAGTAAAATTGCACTATTTAAACGTTTTTACTAAATTTTTTAAATTGTTAAATTGAAGCTTAAATTTGAAGTTGCATAAGGTTTATTTTAGCTTACAAAAATTAAGTTAAAATTGAGTTGTGGTGTGTATCTTCCAAATAAGCTAATCATCTACCATACTGGATGTAAATCTTGTGTGGGCTCAATTTGAATTTATCTAAAGCCATGGTATGGCTTTATATACTATAAGGACAAAATTTGCATAAAAAGGTGTGACAAAGGAAAACTGGCAAACAGTCGCAGGTTACACATATTTTGGGATGTGCAAGAGCCCAAACAAGGTTTTCCACCTGTATTGGTGAATTTTCAGCCTTATTTCAACTTTAAGATCAGACTTTGATTGAATATTCAATTTTAAACTGGTTTATCCCAATTTGGACAGGAATGACATGCTTCCAAAGGGTAAATACCCATATGCAGACTTGTGATCAAAGTTGTAAGAGTCATAAAAGCTTAAAAAGCCTATATAAGGTTAAATTTCAAATTTACAGTTGTTGAAACCTTATCAAAAGTTAAGTTTTTGTGTTTATCACTATTTTGTATGAAAAAATGGCAATAACTTTGCAAATTTATTCAAAATTCAACACTTAATGGATTTGCTTGAAGCTTCCAAGCAGCTTAAAATGCAATTCTATCTGTGTATAAATTGAATTTGAATTTTTTTAAACAGGATTCTTTTTTAATTAGCCTTCAATTTGGACTTTGTATTATTTATGAAGAAAGTTGAGATTTCTTCAAAAATTAATTAAGAATCCAGTTTGAGAGAATTTAACTTGAAACTTTACTTTTAAGCTTTTCATTTGATGAACTTTCATATAAATAAATTCATTTCATATTTAATGTTCAAATAATCAACCCAAAAAAGGTTTAAAGCTACTAGGAGTTAATAATAACACTTTTAACTTTAAATTGAAATCAAAAATAAAGTACCCTAAGTTAAGAAACTCACTTTTAAGTATGTTTTTTCAATTTTAAACTGAGTAATACCTGTATATACATCATTGATCATGAGAGATGCTCTGAAGGCATAAAATAGGCCTTTACATTCCTATTTTTGTTCATAACACTCATCATTCAATAATCAGACATTTCAAAAAGGGAATATGTTATTCAATATAGAATCCTATATTATTAAAGTAATTCTTAACCTATTGATATCCTTAGAGGTATTTTCATATACCCAAAATACCATAAAGACTTATAATAATTTATTTTTACTATAGAAACAAAATTAAAGTATAAATATAAAGTTTTAAAACAAAAATAAAATATTTTAATGCAAAAAAATCAAAAATGTAAGAATATAGTTTCACATGAAAAAATTTGTTGAAAATAAATTTTCATCAAAAATATTCAAATTAAGATATTTTTGGATAAAAATTAATAGAATATATCATAGCTTTTTTTCAAACAAAGAATCTTATGAAAATTATGTTATGCTTGGATTTCCCATGAAAGATCAGGTGGGGTCACCTCTGCGTGAAAATTCTGTAAATCAACTCCAAATAAGCTTAAATTAAGGTTTTAGGATTTTCTGTATGAAATTCTGAAAATCCTCAAAACCTCAATTTCATTCACACCAAATGTGGTGTAAACCATCAATTTTTGTGTTTAAATTGAGGTGTGGTGTGCAGTTTGGAAGCTGTGAGAAATTGAAGTATTTTCAATTGAGATGTCAAAATGTGTGCATGTATTATATAAGTGAACTTGGATTTACATATGTGGGAGCAATAATTACAGTTGTGTACTGCAAATTTTCAATTGATTAAATATGTAAATATTTAGTATAATACATGAGGCAAAGATACCCTTAGCTTAAAACAAACTTACTAAAAACATTTTTAACTGGTTTTATCTTACACACATTCTTAAATATTTTGAAGGCTCTAAACCAAGTATTACTATAGCAATGGCTGATTTTAGGGATTAAAATGGCTGAAACCAGCCATTTTTTGTCCAAACCAGGGGTCCATAATGCCATAATTGGCTTTTCTGTTGTCAGAGTGTTTCTCACATCTGATTATAGTATATTTTCCCTTTTTAGTAATAGAACTGGTGGCTATAAAAGAATGTCTTCTTTGCCCCACTTTTTTCTTCATGTTAGAATCTTTCCCCTTTATAATTACTTCAAGAACTGTTGAACCAATCAATAAAGGATTTCAACCACCCTTGTTAAAGAATTTTAAGCATTCTAATCTTTTTAAAAAAGTATTATAATCATTGTTTGTAACTCTAATAATCCTTTTTACCCTTGAAACATCCCAAAATTTAATTAAAGAATCTTTTCACACTGTTAGCTTTGTCACATTGTTTCTAAATTCACTCTGATCACTTTTGGGTTTCTTTTCTCTTGAATTATCTTCTTAGAGAATTTTTTCTCATATGGATTTCCTACAGTTTGTTTCTCAATTAAACGCAATTTGAATTGCTCTTGAAGAAATTTCTTTTGTAGCCTTAAATATCTCTTTTAGAGTATTTTTGGATAGCTTTTTATTTTTAGTAAAACAATAAATCTTTATGAGATTATTCACCATGAGAAATGTGGCTACACCTGAGAGCAGGTGTTGCATTTGGAATTTTACATTGCAGATAGATTGGATGCAGGTTGGAAATAGGACAGAAATTAATTTAGAAATAGAATTTTTGGAAGAAATTTAAGCCACATATGCAAGCCAAAAAGTATAAATTCAGTTGACTCAATAGAAGTTCTGGGATGGGCTTGTCAAAGCTCAAAAAATCAAAAATACATTTTTAGAAAACTTATTTCAGCTTCCCCTTTTTTTAATCCTTTTTTATTCCTTTTGATAATCTCATTTACAGAAAATCCAACCTTTTGGGTTAATTATTATATATTTCAGCTTCAATATTGATTCTCTTTCAAGTTGCTTACAAGAGCCCATAGATGAATATTATTGAGATTGGAAACCTCAAATTTACAAAGAAGATCTTAATAAATGAGGAAATCTCTTTGGGAATTTTTCACTTTCTTCACATGTAAAAATTATTAGAAATATAGCCTACCATTCAACCTTTTACTCACAATTAAAAGTCATATTTAGTGGGACATTATATCCCCTACCTTTTACTCTTTTTGAAGGAATATTTCAATCAAAATAAAAATAATCTTTCAATATTTATGTGACAAACTCATTTTAATTAGAGGCCCATAAAATTGAGTATATATTCAAATAATATACCCCCTATTTCAACCCATAAAATTATTGGCAGTAATTTAAGCTTATAGCTAAATAATTTGTTCATGAAAGTGGAATATTATGGATTTTTTGTAAGAGTTGGGACTTTTGTATTATAAAAATTCATGGTGTAAAAGAATAACTGATTTTATATTCACATGAAAAACATTGTTAATAAAAGAATTTTAAAGATTCATAACAATTAAAAACATGAATTTCTTTGAATTTTTGGAGAATTCAATAATTTTCTTCATTGATACCAATCAAGATTCATTGTGTATATTATTATAGAGAAATTATAAATTCCGATTCAACCATCTTTATCTAGTAAATTAAGTAAATATGGGAAAAGTCAAGATCATTTGGAGTGTTATTTAGAGTAAATTAGTGTAGTGTCTGTATCAAGAAATGAAATTAAGCTGAAATAATGAAACTATTGGTGGTAATTTTGAGGAAATTAAATTCTCATGTATGAATATCGCTAAGCATCAATTAATTCCATTATTTGATCATTTAAAAATACTCTATCAAGATAGTTTTATATTTAATGTATTTTTGGATTGTATTTGCTGTATTATATAGGTTATCTGCATTTCAACTTCAGTTTCCTTAATATTAATCCCATTCTTAAATTATTAGGATATTTGGAGAGCCCTCCATTGACTTAGAAACTAACTATTATCCCTGAGCTTACTGGGTTGATAGCTTTAAGTATTTGAACATTGATTTTTGACTTTCACAATAATTAAAGATAAAAATTAATATTATTAAAACCAATTCAGAGAGTAATTTTCCAGTTTCTCTACAATAATTTTTCTTCAAATTGATGGGGGTACCTTTATAGACTTCCATTACTCATGTAATTTAATAAAATCAGAACTTTCAACAGTTCTTTAAAATAATGAAAAACTAAAGATTAATGAATAAATTAAGCAATTCAATTATTTAATTTCAAATTATCGGAATGCTATATAATATTAAGGAAGAACAACTGGTAGAAGTTGGTTCTTTTCAAAAATTTATTTCTCAAAACATATCAATAAGGCTTCTGGTAGGTTTTTGAATCTGGGATCTCTTTGATAAATTAATAAAGCCAAAATTAATTATAGATTCAGCACAACCACTTTTTTATAAAGTGTAGTTAAGCAAATTATATTTCCCCCATTTCAAGTTTTTTTGTTTTTAAAAAAAAGAGGAGAATATTGATTCTTTTTATGTGTTATTTATGCTTCATAAGAGGGTTAAAGAGTTCATCAAAATATCATTCAATAAGGAAAGGCCACATAATTAAGTGAGAACCCTGTGGAAATGAAGCTTGGAGTGGGAAAAATATCACTTCAGGAAAGTTTCCACTCATAATCAAAACATTATCTGAATCATGGCTCAATCATTCAATCATAATTATAAAAAATACCAAAGAATTTACACTGTTAATATCATTTTTTGATGTAAATCTGTTAAAAGTGGCTATTCAGAAACTCTTAAGCCCATGAATGAATGTTCTTTACAAAAAACTAGCTAGCTATCCAAATTAATCATGAACCATACATTGAGACTATGATACAAATTTCCAAATATATCTGTTTTGAAATTAAATATATCAATTCTGTGGAACCTTTCAAAATTAAGACAATATAATCAAGCTAAATTATGAAGATTATTGAACAGGATTGATATGAAATTAAATTATTTGATATTTTCTGATATATTGACATTCTTTATGGGAAGAGTGGTTCTTTGAGATTAAATGAACTGGTCCATATTTCATGAAATAAAAGAATATTCACATTTCTGATTAATATTATTGGAATCGTATTAAATTCAATATCTACTCCTATTTGTACTTCCAGTGTGTTTTTAAAACAGAAATATTATTTGAATTTATTTTTCAAAGAGCAAACAGAAATACAAAAACGAAAAAAACTTAGCTTAAAGAATATTTCTTTCACAAATAATTTATAAAAAATGATAGAGCTACCTCAAAACAATCAAGTACCAGAGCATTTATGAGAGGCGCATTGAAATTCCTTTTATTATTACACCAGAGTTTCTTTTATATTTTCTGTAGGAAAAAAGAGCAAAGACTGCATTTATGCTACTCTAAAACATTTCTTTAGTTTTTAATTGCATTTTTCTGAGTTTTTGCATCCATGGTTTATGGTGATATTTTATTTTTATGATTTGTAATATTCTTTATTTTTTATTTTTTGTTTTAATTCTCCTAAGTTTCTTTTCTTATTTTTGTAAATTGGGTTTTCTTGCGTGTGATTCTTGTTTTTCAATCAAAATTACAGTAGCAGTCCTTTGCAAGGACTGCTACTGTAATATGTTTGACATATGTAAGTTTTGTTATAGTGCAGGCATTATAATAGCTGCTTATGTAATAATGTTGATGATCATTGACAATTTTACAGTAGAAGCCATTACAGGACTGTTACTGTAATATTCTTGGAACTTTATTTATTTCCTCCACTAGCAAGTCCTGTATTGCATAGATACTACTATTTCCCTTTTTAATTGAGAAAAAACACATTCAACAAGCCAGAGGAAGGAAATTTCTCTTAAAAAGGAAAAAAAATTGATAGTAAAAACTGATGAGATTTTTCAATGATAAAAAGGAATGAGAGAATGAAAAAATGAAAATAAAACTTCATTTCTATGAATTGTAATCAATAAATAACCAAATTCATACAAATTGTTTTGTATTTTTGGAAAATGATTTTATTCAAAAATATTTTGAAGCCTTTATATGTTCCCTCTGAGGTTTCAGCACTTGAAAAATATAACAAACAAAAGTTTTAATTAAGCCTATTTCTTCAAAAGAGGCTTCAGTTGAAAAGGGCTGATTTTGAAATTTGTGTGCCACTTTTTGAGGAAGACATAAAAATTGTTACCAAGTAATAGTAAGTCATAAATCAAGACGGATGAAAGCTTAATTAATTTTTAGACTGGGTTTTCACTCTTTTTTCCTTCAAAAAGACTGGAATCTTTTTAATTGAAAATAAATTTTGAGCTCCAATTTTTTATCTTGAGAAATATTCATTTGAAGATGAAAATATGAATGTAAAGAACTTCCATATAGTATATTATCTACTTACTCTATACAGTTGAAACAGGGAAGAAAGTCTTGGAGATTCTTTAATAATCTAGTGGCTTAGAAGACCTTGGAATACTAACAAACATTTGAATCCTGGTTTTAACCCATTTCACAATAAGGGTCCAATCTGAGTACAATATGGGTCCAAGCTGATTTCCAAATGCAACACCTGCTGTCAGGTGTAGCCAGTTTGCTCATGGTAATTCTTGGTAAAACAATAGCTATTTATGATATTTTTTTGTACTTACAAAGTTGAAACAATCAATTTGGTTTGTTTTCTCTTAAAACTCTCAAATTTTACTGTTTTGAATTGAATTTCACTTTATACTAATTTAAAGGACAGGAAAAGTACCTGATTTTTTAATCAAAGTTTCATATCCACACTTTACAATTATTTTACTCTTTATAAATTATGAATAAAGAATTTAAGTGATAGAATCTATATTATATTGTTGTGATCACCAATAATAGATTTTATTATATAAAATTGTTCTCTTAGAATGTCTCTTAAATCCACAAATTTCCTCTAAAAACTCTTAAAGTCATATTTTATCATATAAAACCATTTTCTTTCTTTTAAATATTGGGTTTTTGGCGTTTTTTTAGCTTATAAACATCATTTACTACTATAACTGTTGTTGTTTGACTTATTTGATTGAATGAATATTATAAGTAAGCTTTCTCTGAATCCTATATCTCTTTTGTCTAGTATTAGTTTTTTTATATAGAATCTTTCTATAAGATAATTTATAAGTGGGTAACATTATTATTTTCCACATATAATTTTCTCATCAACAGCCTTTATATTTCTTATTATTATAGCTTTCAGTGACTATACTAATGGTATAATAATTATTTTATATGATAAATATTGATAATTTTTTTATTATTTGATTATTTAATAATGATTGATTCTTCTTTTTTCTATATAATTATTCTCAATAATTATAGTAATTTGTGATTATAATATCTAGTTATATTATATTTTCTACTGAGTAAAGTATTAGTACTCTTCATATTTGTTACTATTATTGATAGTTTTATAGGCAAATCTTACAGACAAAGACACATATTTCCCAAGGAGAGTAGCACCCTCTCTGGGAATATTAGTAGAGCAAGATCTACCTAGATCAGTGAAGGGGATACTAAACGCCAGAAATATCAGAACAATACAGATATACCATATATAATACCTTGTTTTTGAAGAAATAAGAATCATAGGAGGAAAAATGAATTCAAGAACAATACATACCTTATGAACAAACTGATCTCACAAGGCTAAAAGCCTCCATAAGGACAGAGGATTTTTATAAATTCTTAACCTTTTTTTTGAGGGAGGGTATGTCAGCCTGTGGAATAAAGAAGAAAAATAGACATGGAGCTCAAACTCAAATAAAATTTTATTTAAATAAAATAATGAAATATACATCTTTAAATTCATTAAATCCAATCAAAGCTACAAGGCAACAGGCACCAAAAACAACACTTTAAAAGGGAAGTGTTTGAATCTGAATATCTTGAAGGGTAATTATTTCCTTTTAGAAAACATTATTCTTATCACCACCCAATAGGAACTATCTAAGCTCTCAATAATGTAAATTATTTCTGAGAATTAACCTTAACTTTCACTTCAAATCTGAAATATTTACTTAAAAGCAGAGACCCATCATGTGGGGTATACTATTGTATCTCTTTAATAGGGCGCTCTCATGGTACTGGTTTCAAGAATTTTTCATCACTGTATCAAAAGATAGCATAAAGATACCCTCTTAATTGATAAAGAAAACAATATCATTTATCACCTCCCATCTCACCCCTAAATGTTTGATGAGACCAAAAAGCTATTAAGTTTTCTAGAAGGAATACAGAAGGCCCACAAAGCTATAGGACCTTTATCACTGGATCTTTTACATATGAAAATATATCATAACTCTCCTCTTAAGCTCATAAAGTAGCATTATAAGAAAATCAACAGATACTTTGAGCTTGTATAGTTTCTCCATATTTATATCAAGGTAGGACAGAAGTATACCCATATTTTAGATCTTCCTTCTCTATATAATTTGAGAAAATGTTTAGCTCTGAATATTTCTAACTGAAAAATTAATTAGTGATATAGGTTAAACACCAAGAAAGACTCTGGGAGATATTTCTCTATATAATTCTATCAAGAGGTTTCAAAGCTATCAGAAGGATGTTTATCTCCTAAATATGCATTAGTCTTTGTGTAATTATTTAGTACAAAAGAAATGCAAATGATTTTCATACTTTTATAAATCATCAACTGAACATTCAGATTTTAACAGAAATTTTCAGTATAAAATTTGATGTGTCCTGTCTTAGGAAACATTTATGAAGTTCTATTTCTAATTTTTCTTACCTGAACCACAATCCAGCCATCAGGTTAAAATGGTTCACTCTGTCGACATGGAAAGAGGCTCATTTCCTCTGTATGCTTGTCTTTTAGAATAAAGGAGGCTTTCCCCCTTAGGAAAAACCTCTCATCATAATATCAACTTATTCTTATGTGGCTCTAATTCTTTTCCCAGACGTAACCCTTATAATTATAAGATATAGTCAAATTTGAAATTGATTTAGTAACTCAGATGGTAATTAGAGAAACCAGGGCTTTCAGTATACTAATCACCACTATTTCTAAATAGTGATAACTTTTTATTCTATTTTCAATTATTTTACCATTTGAAAATAATATTCTTGGATTTTATTTACTACCTTATAGCTACTTGATAGACTCTATCTGACAAATCTCATACACATGGAAAGAATTAGGAATCCAGAAATGGTATCATTTTACACTTTCAGAAATGTCACACTTACTGATCCTGATATTTATATAACTTCCCAACATCCCAAAATTAAGCCACTGAACTCACATATCAGCTAGTATTAAGAATCTGGTGTACTAGGAAGTAAAAAATGTTTTTGTATTTAATTAATGGTTTAGTAAATTGACATATGGCTCTGACATCATCTCTTCTACAGAATAGGCAAAACGGTCATTCTGGCTCATTGAACTCAATTTTTAGATCTTATGTAAAATGAAATTAATCTCTCCTTCTAGAATTTTTCTTTTTCCAAGTAAAACTGTTTGTTTTTGAAGAAAATTCCATTTATTCAAAATCAAATTGAAAAGAAAATTAGTCACCAAAAAAAAGTGTAAAAGAGAAATTACAAAATAATTTGAAGAAATTTCCTCCCAATGAAATCACCTACCCTTTTTTGAAATTATCTTCAGGAAAAAATAGTCTTTTTATAATACCACCTCATTCTATAAAATCTAACTCCAAATTTAGAAGAAAGAGACCACTTATCTTTAAATCAACACTTTTTAGAATTTTTCCATTCTCTCATTACCATTTGACTTATCTTGATTCAATTGAGATAAGAGATTAATTGTTTGTTTCCTATAGAAATCATTGATAAAAGTAAGAATTCTTTATTTAAGTTTCTTTCCTATTGACTATTTGAGAAAACAGACTTATTATCAGATTTCAATTGGAGAAAAATCCAGAAAAGCTTTCATCCAAGAATATAACACACATAATTTGGAAATTAATAGATTTAGTTTTTGGTGGAAGGTGAACCTCAAGTAAACTGATTTATGTAGAAAACAGTAAGTCATTCCAATTTTGGTTTATGTATAAGGCTCAATTTTTATTTTTTGTTTATATAGCTTGAAAACTAATTCCCATTCATTTTAGATTACTTAATCCATTGAATAACCTTATATTTTACTTTTTAAATTTCAATTTCTAAATTTCCTTATTTGAATCTTAAAAATTGGGAACCCAATTAAATTTTGAGGCAAAAATTCAAACCTAATCTGTAATATTTCTAAATAATTGAGGTTATTTGACTCAGGAACAAATATAGGATTTTTGTCAGCCTGTGACTCAAACCCAGAGCACAGGCATGACTGCCAGAATACCATAAACCAAGGGTATAGCAAAATGCCACCAAAACATGGAGCTGAGCCAAAAAAGCTCAGAAGTTATCAAAAGAAAAATTAAAATCACCTCCTTCCAAATATGCAAGTCCTATAATCATACCAAAAAGAATAACAAAGCTATTCAAGCTCAAAGCAGTTTCTGAGAATAAACCTTAATATTCACCTCTCATATAAAATACAGAGAAAGAGGCTGAACCCCATCAAATGGGTATTTCAATTCAATCTCTCAATCAGGGATATCCAATGGTACTAGCTAAATTGAGCTAGAACTAAAACTATAGAAGTTATGGCAAAAATAGAGCCAGATAAGGGTGAATAAAATGTTCACCTCCCATCCAGCTTCTACGGTTTTAGTGTTAGATACCCAAAGTGGGGTCTCTTTGGAAAGAGAATAATCAGATAATTCTTATTATTCCATCCATTTCCTCATATTCTCTCTATAGAAAAATTCATGGAGCAAACAAGATCAATACAGGATTCATAATAAATCCACCAATTTATAATGTAATTTAGAATTGGTATAACTTTGCCATTTTTAATCTTAGCTGCACCATATGAGTATCCATTGTGTAGAGCTCATCAAGGGCTACAAAATGAGGCAATTTTGAGCTCTCTATCTTGGAAACTGACAAAGATATTCAGGCTTTAAGATTGTAATCCCACACTAGCCAGTATGGGATCTTACTGTGGGACAGCTGTCCATAAAATTGAATTAACAGCTAATCAATTGAATTAGATGCTTTTTATTCTTTAATTTATCATAAATGGACAAATAAGAGTCATACAGGAATGTTCTGTACAGCTTCTGATGCGTCAGAAGCACCAGAAGACACATGTAAGCTCCAATGGTGAAACTCTTCACCCTGTATAGGGTAAAAATGACAACTTATGGTTCTAAAACCACATTTCCACCCAATACCAGTCTTTATTGAGTGTGGAGAGCCACAAACCAGCCCACATTAGTGAAAATTTTCACTCTGTGGTCATGTGCCGAGTTAAACAACCTCCCACTACCCCAGAACAAGATAAAAGGAGGCCTTTCCTCACCAGAAGGCCAATTAATCATCCTGTTCTTAGTATTCTTACATGGTATAGTTTTGTAAAGAAGTGGTTCCCTTAGAATTAAACAGGTATAATTATAATTTTAGTTATTGTAGGGTTTATTATTGTAACCCAACAGGTAAAAACTGCACCCAGGGCTATCAATAGCACTCACCATGACTAAATTATTTAGTATAGTCCTTTTAATCATCTCATCATTATTTTTGTGTCACACTCAGAGTTATAGTTTTTATCATCATTTTGAAGCTATATAATAGAGTCACCCTGACAATATTAATAAAACTATAATTTTAGAATAATTTCAAGAATAATTTCAAGGAATTATTTATTTCTATTAAGCATAGGTGGCTTCTCTGTTAGGTATTCTAGTAATTCCTCAAAAAAGAAATCTACGTCCTTTAAATCAAATGTGTTATTAAGCTTACAATATATTACAATTAAATTTAGATTAGAATATTTATTCTGAAATTTATTCAAAAATGTGGATTTCAATGGCCAATATTTGTATATGTGCATACATTTTTATGAAGATCCCCTTGAATGAAATAATATTCTTTTAATCTCATAAAGTGGTCTCTCTAAAAATTCTTAAAAACAAAACAAATACTTAATTTGAAGGCAATACAGGAAGACCAAATTAGGAAATTAAAAGCACAAACAGTCTCTATAAAAGATAACTACTTTACAAAGAAAATATGACTTTCTTTATCAGCTTGATTATGCTACACAAATTAGCAAGATAATACGTGATTAATTTCAAAATAGCACTTGATTAATTGGCTATTTGAGCACTGTGGGCTCCAAAAAGACAATCCCATCGAAGGAAGAAAATATATGTGGTTTTTCAGCTGGTTGAGGAAAGGTTGAAGATGGATTTGTGTAGTGGAAAAGTGTTTTTGTATCATTTGAAAGAGCTCTTGTTCTAAGTTAAATTAGTTTTGTACCAGTTTCCAAAATAAACCACCATTTTCTAAAATTAACTTGGCTTTTTTTAAAAAAATAAGCTACAAACCTTAGATGATTATTTTATGAAATATCTCAGAGCCTCAAAGAAATAAGTAAAATAATGATGAACACAATTTTTTCCAGATCTCTCAGAAGCCATCCAAGATTCATTTGAAATCTTAAATATTTAAACTCAATTTTCAAGTCCACTTTTCAAATAATTTAGATTTCCTGTTAATTTTGTTTATCTACCACTCATGTGTGGCTCGAAACCAATCTAAATTTGCTTCAAACACCATCTTCCAAAATTTCAAAATTATTTTATTATTTTTGGCATTAGGATTCAACACTTGTCTGAAACTTCTTCTCTTGCTTCTTGATTTAGACATGGAGAAATGATCATTACAAAAAAGCCTAGTTCCTAACATAACCTTTTACAGATGTGGTAATCTTCATCACATTATCTAAATCTGTGTAGGAAATTTCAAATAGCTCAATACAGTCTACTGCCCAATTCAACCAGCTTAAGAAGATCCACTTCTCATGAATTAGTTGAAAAATAACACAAACCATCTTCCAAGATTGTTTGTCGGCCTTCTTCAGTTATTCATTTTGTAGAATCATATGAATTTCTTTAACTGAACATGCTACAGGAATTTGATTTATACCCTCAAACTTTAAAATCCCTTGATCAAATTCTCAAGATTCCTTTGAAACAAGCATCCACTGGTGATTTCAGTAACATTAAACCTAACTATCCTCATTCTGATCCTGTTTGCTTAGGGGCTGTTTGTCTTATACTCTTATATTGAAAAATTTCAGACCTTTCGTCATTCCTTTTTCTTATCCTAATACTTGAGGGAAGCTCATTCAATCCATTTCAAATTATTTACTCATAACTTCTTTAATCAAATGTATTCATATATTTCTCTTAAATTCAATTATTAATGGAAGTTCAAATTTATTGTAAAATGAAGTCCACTTGAATCCAAACTCTCTTTAAATTAAAATTATGTTAGTTACTATTAATTTCCATCAAATGCCTCTTATCATTTCTTTAGGTAATCTGAAAAGAATATAGCTTATTCTACACATTAGAAACCAATTCTTTACTATCACAGAGGAGAAATCATGAAATTAATTAAACGAAATTTCTCAATTGTCATTTCACAGAAACAACAAAAACACCAGTCATCACCATACAATATTGGAGAACTCCTATCATAGAATTAGATTCCCAGGTTTGTTTTAATGCTTCTGAAATATTAATTTCTACAAACTTTGGCAATGTTAATTATAACAACCTTGTATGTCTAGCTGTAATATAGATACTTGACAATACTTTAATGATTGAAAAACTAACTCATTTATGATTACAAATAAGGAGAGATGTAGCTCAGTCACTGCAACCTATTTACAAAGATTCAACAAGAAATGAAGTCTTAACTTATCCCCAATCAGATTCTGTCTATTCTCAGTTCCTTTTCACTTTCTCTGAATGATTTCCTGGAGCTCATATTAAACAATTAGGCAGACCTTCCAGTGATCCATGCTATGGTTTAAGTTTACAAAAACTCACTAAAGTAGTAATTTGACTTCAAATTATGAATTTCCTATATTTTTTGAACCCTTCAAATCATAAAATTTTATATGATTATTTACTCATTTTTTTGGAAATAATTGGATTCCATGAGAATGATATTTTATTCAAATTTTTTGTTAAAATTAAACTTTCAAAATCTTATACAAATCCATATGAAGCTTTTATTCCAAATTGGATAAATCCTTCTTTTGAGTTTAAACACAAAATCAAAATTTTAAGACTTTGTCTTTAATGATTTTTCAACAAAATTCAAAATCTTAAGATTTTTGTCAGCTGATTTTTGCCTTTTGGCTTTGTAATTTAACCTTGTGATTTAGTCAAATTTGTTTACTAAGTTTTTTCATTACTCAAGGCCAAAAAATTGGTACATTGTAACAAGTCTCCATTGATTTTTAAGATGCCTTTTTGTGAGTGGGTGTCTGTTATATACTTAGCTAGTTGGGTTTGTTACATGACTCATGCCACTTTATGAAGAATTGAATGTTTATATCCAGTTTCTTTGCATACCTGGTTGTCCAAAATACAGTTGGCCTCACCACAAGGTATGCTAGTTTGGTTCAACTTGAGAAACTATCATTTTATGAAAGGTTAAATTCCATTTTTTATATTGAATTGAACAAATAATGACTCATGAAACTTTTTATACCATGCCACAGCTTTGAACCATTTAAAAAATTTACCTCAAAGTGTTCCAGACAGGCTTTATCATCATTAATTTCAGAATTGAAAGTGTATTAAGAAAAGCTTATTTAGGGTGCATATTTATTTGTCAAAAGCACGTGCCATTTCATGTCAATTCTTTTTGTGTCTTTGCACAGGCAAAATACAAATCTGAAAATACTTGTCGGTTTTTAAGGGACAAAAAATGTAGTGAGCTTGTTCTCCAAGGCTTCAGAAGAAAAAAAGAGTTAATTTAGCACCATGATTCTTTAAATGTGTGACATTTCGACCCAACGTTGGGGACGGGCTCTCAGTCAATTTAGCAACCGCGTAAATGGGAACGTTCCATTTTCAAATGTCAAGCATGTCAACACTATGGTCATAGAGTATACAAATCCTAATGGTAAGCCAGCAAAAAAAAGCCTTCCCAAGCTGTATGAAAATCCAGCCTCATTGGTGATCAGCCAACCGTAAGCTTACTCATTGAGCCCTCCAAGTCAACAATGTTACATAAATGAGCTAAATAATATGCTGACAAAAAATCCCAAAAAGATTCAATATTACAGTGCAATATTAATATTGTAATGGTCATTCAGAAACATTCTTTTAAAATAATACAACATGAAAACTTTCTTTTTTTAAAACGAAACGTATAAAACGAAGCCTTTGATATCCTCAATGCCGTAACATACCGACCTTCAAAAAGACCACACTTGATTCTAGATGTGTTTACCAAACAATAATAATAAAACGAGTTGAGCATTCTTTTTATGCCATCAATCGATCGGCTTCCATTTGATCATCACTAAGAGAAGTTTGGGGGTATAAAATGTAATGTTGAAGCATGAAAACCACATCAAAGCCGATGGCTAGTAAGGCAACCCCTCTGTTGAAATGCATGATGATTAGTCAGTTTCTTTACCACAAACTGTGGAAAAAGAGGTTCAATGAGACAATAAAAAAAGGCTTGCAGTTTTCCTGGATTTGAAGTCATGCTATCCCACTCATTATCCAAACCTGCATCAAGGAGCATCTGAGCCCTAAAAACAAATACAATTAATAATAAGAATTCTTAGCTCTTCATGACCGGCTACTCTTTTTCTTATCGAGGCGTGCAATGGTCGCTGAAAAGAAATAAGGGCTAATTTAATTCTTACAAACTAAAAATTCCACCAGTGAAGTCCAGCAAGATGTTTTGAATACTCCAACCGACAGTGCTTTGACGTTTCCAATTTAGATAAGCTTGTGGCAGATATTTGGCAAATGAGATATAAACCTTTATGGTTGATAGTAAAGTTACTAGATCGATCCATCGAAACAAAAAAGGATGGGGTGAAGTAAAAGACTCTGAATCGATAGTCCAGATGATGAGGCAAAATATTGTAAATGAGATTAAGACGATTCCTGTTCGAACAATCGGCGAAACCCTTTGAGAAGCGTCTCTCTAAAATTAGCGAACATTTAAGAAATACACACATACGACTCGTTTAGTGAACTAGCGATGAAAAAGCCAAGCTAAAACTCTTGAGGCAAGGCAGAATTTTACTAACTTTATAATGTAAACTTTGCAACCAAGTCAGCAAACTTAGCACGAGGGCATGAAGTGCAAAAACCAGATCGTTGAATCTAACGTTAGGGAGGCCGCCCTTGTGACGTTCAGAATACTCTCGTCGAACGGTGGATGATAACAATAGTCCGATAGTGGACGCCGAATAACACAAAAATCCTACAACGTTGAGGGCCAAAAAATCCAGCGATAAACCACGGACGCTAGTTGAGAACCAAGGCAGGGATGAGTTAGTTTAACCGCATGCCCAAGCCTTTCAAGAGGCAAATGCTCAATGATATGATATTTCTTTCTGGGATACTAACGATTTCCGTTTGTAGTTCAGGACCAATTGCGGATAGAAGCTGATACCCCAAGCGAAGGTGTAAATCCAGCCGATCAAGGTGGACAGATCACGACCAAAGTTTTCGATGGGTGAAGGCATTCGGACCAAAGACGATGGCAGGCTTTCTTCTAGAAGTCCTCAATAAATCGAAATCCTCCGACTCTCGAATATTTGCCAAAACGTCTTGGGCAAAATCTAAGTAAAATAATCCCAAGTTGATAAGGCGCATACAGCACAGTACAACGCTCGACTGCTGTGAAAAAAGCCGTCTTTGCCAATTGAAAAAGTTTCTGCATGAAGACCATGACGCCAAATATTGTTGACAGCGCGCACTGACAAACGCTTCGATAAAATCATGTCCAGAGAATAAAGCAAGCTACATACTTCGCATAGGAAATGACCCAAAAAGGCAGATGAGAGAACCACAAGAAATATTTTTAAATGTGGGCATCATTTTGCTGTTTTATAGCTGTCATAGAAAGAGCTGGATTGAAATTTGATGATAATCATGCAAGACCTTCATTCCACAATTCTTACTTCATTGAGCTTATTCCTCTACAATTGATAGGCATATATTTAACATTCTTTTCATTATGAATCAGACTTTGCTCTTTTGTGAAAAGAGATGACATTTTTTGGGAGCATAAGGTGATAATCCATATTGAGGGTTGTTTCAGCTTAAAAGGCTTTTTTACATTTTAGATAAAAACAGGAAAAGCCACAAAACTATTCCTTCTAGTCTGGGCTTCTATTTTTTTGATAAGGAGCTAGTATAATAAGCTTGTAATGAAAGTTGATAAAAAAATCCATTGAAATCAGAATTTGAAAGTGGACTTTATGTTGAAATCTTTGATGAAAATTTTTGCAGAAAATCAGCTTTAAGAACTAGTTTCTCTGAAGAGCACTATTTGAGAACTTTTTTTATAATGTTACTTTTGGCTACCTAATTTTAATTATTATATTGCTTGTTAAAAAAAGATATTTCATTATGATATGTCAATAATTACAGTTATAAAGTAGGGGTTTTCTTTAGTAAAATAGAGCACTGTTCATTTCTGGTTGACAGAAAATAGCCATATATTGAGATATTTTAATTTTGGAGCTTACTATAGTTGACATGATTTATAGACTTTAAATCTTCTTTATGGACCACAAGTTTTTGAGTAACTACTTCATATATATTCATTTTATTTTACTTCACTCTCAGCCAATTTTTTAACAAAATGTAACACATGCTTATTGACTATGTTAAGCATAACGTCATAAATCATTTTTTGTTTGTCCTGATCTCTTTGAATTATTCTGATTTTCATTGGATTTAGATTTATTCCCTGGTCCTTAAAAATAAAATTGCAACATTTTGTTGTTATTATATCATATTGCGGCTAAAACAAATCAAAAAAAGTATTGAAAATTATCTTCAATTTTAAATCGCATTTGCATTATCTCAATGAAATTGAAATAACCTGATTTTTGAGAGTGAATCAATATAAAAATGAGTCTATGACTATCCTACTCAGCTATCATATCCTCAAGAATAATGAGCATACTGACAATATAATTCATCACCATAGTCTAACAAATAATTAACACAAATTTATCATTTCAATACATAATAAATTTAATGTAAACGTCTGAATTATTAATAACCAGCTGTCAAGAATTCTTCAGGACAAAGAGATATTAAGATTTGGAATTGAATAATAAGTGTGGGTCTGGAAAAAAATCAGGACATGCCAAAAAATATTCTCAAAGTGTAACAAGGAAAAATTACCAAGATCATGGAGTTATCATTTCAAATAAAGAGGAAATACTGAGATTAAAACTTAAAGAAAATAATTTTAAGTTTAAAATGGATCTTCATGAAATAAGAAAGAAAATAAGGTCTTATTTTGAAAAAAAGTCAAATCATCAAAAAATTATATTCAAAAAAAGAAATTTCAGATGATTGTCAAAATTACACCTTTGAGAATATCCTACCTTTTTTGTAATTTTCAAAATGTTTTCTATTTGGCAGTGACAAATATCTTTTCAATAGTGATATTTAGTAAATTACGGTCCTGGGTAAATTACTAATATGGAATATATTCACCTATTTTGACATCTGATATGAAGAGTGAAATATCTAATTGTACTTTAGCTTAAGCTTTGAGTTCCATTTTGCACAATAGGAGAGTCTTTTCCTATGAATGAAGAATAAATCAGCTCAAAGTTTTGACTATAATTGGGCAATGTGAGAGTATAAAAACAGAACTATCACAGTAAATTAGTTTAAAATATTTTGAAATAAAGCTCTAATAAAGTATTTCTCATTTTACTCTCAATTAATCTCTCTATACTTTTAGTAGAAGCCATAATTTATTCAAGTTTTATTTGAAATATGAATGCAAATATTTTTCATAAAAAATTTAACTTGAAATCATGTTTAGGAAGAACTTTGAACTCTTGTATCCTTGAGATTATCATGTCAACCAATCTTGTAAGATGTGTCCATGAAAATCTTGATAATATTAGTATTAATCAAGAGTAATATGACTTATCTTATTAAATATAATAAAAGCATTTATGATTGCCACAAATGAATAATTAATTGCTTAATTATATCTTTTAGTTGTTATATACTACTATTGATTATAACAGTAAGCAGCAATGGTCTACTAGAATCAATTACAAGAAATATTGATAAGAAAATTCTTTATTGAAATAATATTAAAGTATTTTAATTTATTATTATCTTTCACAAGAATGATACTAAAGATATTTATTGAAGAAAAATATTACAATAACAACAATTTAAGAATTAAGTGAAAACACACACCAATACTTCAATACTACCTTGATAAGAATTGGTATAGTGATTTGATGGATTATTTGTGTATTTAAAAGATAAAAAATTGAGTAATGATAGCAATAAAACAATATAACAGCTGAATACTATTAGAAATAGTATAGTCATATGATTTAATGTCTCTCTTATGGATTCTTAAATAATCAAAACACTTAAGAAAAGAGTAAACTAATACTTAATTATTGGTACTACTGTTATGGTTGAATAATGAGATGTTTTTGAAAAAACAGCAAGAAGAGGCCTCTTTAAGTCAATAAAATTTCACCAAGAGTTTCCATTGAAAAAACTGAAAAACTGATTAGTGAGAAACCATTAATTCTCTTTGGATTATTGGTTACATCACCTGTTGTCACATAAGAATATCATAATTACTTACTCAAGTCATTTTATGTGACAACCAACCCATTTATGATTAAGAAATAAAGGAGTAAAGACTTTGAATATTCTTTTATTGCAGAATTACTTTTTTCTCAAGATTTTAAATTTTATTGTAAATTTAATCCCAGGTTGTATTTTCTATGAACTTTTGAAGATTTACTGTTTCACCTCAAATCATCAAAAATGAATTTTAAGTGAAACATCCAATTTGAATTATGAGTTCATAATTATTTTTGCTTTCTATATGAATTCTACTTTTCTCCATTGGTCCTGAAGCCTTAAGAAAAATTAATTGAAAATTGTATTATTGACGAATTTTTGAAGTTTTTATCTTATTTCTACATAGAAAAGCAAGTAGCACAGTAATATCTTGTTGCCATGAGATAAAAGCATGGATACTAGCCCAAAGATAGTTTCATTTACTCTTAAAAGGCTTATTCATGGAAAATAATCAATAATTGAAATTTTTACAGGACTTGGAGTTGATCATTACCTCCTTCTCACATCAAAACAGCAGCTTATTTGCTATTTTCTAATGATTTAATGGGAGTTAACTTGGTAACTAAGTTCTCAAAACACTTTAGTATACTATGTGGGCCATGATCAGCTATGTAAGCAAGATTTAGAGTTATTCCTGCCACAGAGACCTCAGAAGGTGGGTATTCTGGCTCTCTTTGGTGTCTTTGGTCCACCTTAGCTATTTTCATGAAAAAAGTCGTCAAGCCTAAAAGACTTATATCCACTATGTGTTTATCAAAGCCTCATTTAAGAAAACACTAATATGAAGTGGCAAAAACATTAATGACACTATTCTTAATTTACATCTAACATGAGATTTCTCACATTCCCATTATTTTGGTATGAAATTGAGAAAGACAAAGATTTCACAACTATTTTATGAGGTATTGATGATTTGGTATTGAATTATTTTCCATATTACCACCTCATAGAGTTAATTTAAACTTATTCACCCTATGGACCTACCCTAGGTGAAATTCTGTGTGAAATGCAAATCTGGCCTTGAATCCATGGATTTGATTACTCACAGAAAGGTTATTCATTTTTTGTAGAATGAAAAATAATATATTTTTAATATATGCATGACTTATGAGTTTTTCATAGTTCTGAATTTATTTCAATATTAATGGTGGCCTGTTTGGGTATGTAACCTATACCTCAAGGATCACATTCCCTCACACCAAAAAAATAGAATTGTACTACAGTTTCCTCAACGATAAGAAGCAAAAAGCCCCAAAGGGGGTTCCTGTACACTTTCTAACCCCTTCATATTACTCATATTAAGTAATCAAAGCACATTTTGATGCATATTAAGGCTTTTGGCCTTCTTTCAGGCCTAAATCTTCTCAAAGATTTGTCTGAGTCAGCTATGTCTGATTCTGCCAGCCATTCATCTTCATGTACTGGATTTCTATATCTTCAAAGATATTTTCTTTGATTTTTACCCCTAAGTCTCCTATAATGAATTTCTTTATATTTTTTTCTTCATTTTGTTCCATTGGCAGTACAGTTAAAGGAGCTGGGTTCCTCAAAGGAAAAAATTCTTGATCATCTGGTTAATAAGGTTTAATCAGGCTTACTGCAAAGTTGGGGTGCTTGTTTTCCAATTCACCACTCAATTCCACTTGAACTGGATTGGTTTGATGTAAGGCAAAAAGAACAAAAGGTCCTACATAAGATCTTTAAGTTTCTTTGGGCCTTTGATATTATTAAAATTCAAGGTTGAAGCTAGAACTAAGTGCCCTACTTTGAAGTCTGGTACTTTATCACTCTTGACCCACTTATGTTTTGCATAGTCAAAAGTGTCATTCATGCTTTTTTTGCATGATGTTTAACATTATCACGCATAATCTTTAATCTGGAAGCTTCAGGATGGATTTCAATCAAGTCTTTCCTTAGTTTGTCTTCTGGTAGTCTTGGGTTTCATCCTTTTTCTAACATAGCAGGAATCTGACCTGTAGAAGAATCAACTGATGTCTTAAACTCCAGTTCTAATGCAGATATCAAAGTGAACTAGTAATGGGTAAATACATCTGAGTCTTTGAATTCTAACCCATAGGCACAGGATCTCCTGATTATTCCTTGAAAAGTTTTAAGCATTCTCTCTTCTAGGCCATCAGTTTGAGGATGGTAAGCTGTAGAAAATGATAACTTGGTCCAAAGTGCTGATTTGAACTTGCAGTCTCTTTCACTGATGATATTGTTGAATAAACCCGTATTAATGATAAATATCTTTCATAGAAGAAGAGCTGTATCCATAGAAGTGTCATCTTCATGACACAGTAAGAATATGAGTGTTTTTCTATATCTGTCTACAATGACTAAGCAAGCATTATAACTCTTGTCACCACTTGGAGGAAGTTCTGTGAGCCGATTAATTTGAACAACTTTGCAAGGGTATTTTGGTTCTTGAATGTGGATCATAAGTCTCAATTTCTTGCCTGTACTTCTGTTTATATTTTGGAATCTGTCACAAGTATGGAAATAATAAATGGTTTCTTTTCTCCAAGATGGCCACAATGCACAGTTCTTGACTTTCTCAATTGTCCTGTACTCTGAAAGGTGTCCAGAATAGATGCTAGCATGAAATCTATGAAGAATGGTATTGACAAGCAATCTACTGCATAATGTTATTACACATGAATGTTTGGTTCTGTGATAGATTATGCCTTCAAACAAGTGAAATATTCCTTCAGAATAGGACATTTTCCATGTTTTATCCAGTGAACCAACCAGGTCTGTGTCTTCAAAGTATTCATCCAGTGAGGTTGTCAAAATATTGAAATTCTTGTCTTGTTTATATGCCTTTATTACTTATTCAAAGAATTTAGTCCTAATGTAATATACATATTCATTCCTTCAATTGGGATCTGTTGTTCTCCTTTTAAAGGTACATAGGCTGGGTCATCAGGGGTATTGGATAATTCTCACATGCTAAGTCCATCAGAATTGTTATGTATATTTCCTACCTTATGAGCTATATTCATATTTCCTCTATATTGTTGAACGGAAATTTGCCATCTCAACATGTGTCTGTTGGGTTTTTTCATGTTTGATATTTATTTTACTGAATTATATTCAGTTATGAATTCAAAAACACTTCCATCAAGATAATAGTCTAATTTCTCAAGTGCCCTTGCCAAACATAAGCATTCCATTTGGATTTTACCATATCTGGCTTCTGTTGGTTTGATTAGTCTTGAGATATAGCAAACTAGTCCCGCTGTTGGTTTGTTGTGAATAATTTGAGCTTGATGTAGGGCTGCTCCCCATACATATCCAAATGCATCAATGTACAGCTTGAAGGGTATATTACAGTCAGGAATGAGAAGTAAAGGTGCTTCTGTAAGGGCTTTCCTTATATTCTCATATGCTTTGATTCTTTCTTGGTTCATCCAAAATACTGTTTGTTGATCACATATTCTGTGTAGTGACCTGGCTAGAATTGACAAATCTTGTAGTTTCTGCCTGTAATAACTGAAAAATCGAAGAAAAGAGATAATTTTTTTCTTATTCTGGGGTATAGGCTGAATTAAAACTGCTGCTACTTTATTTTGTAATTACCCAAGCTTAATCCTGAAGCTAAATATCCAAGTGCTTTGAGTTATTGAAACCCAAAATTGAATTTCTTAAGTGAAATTTTCATATTCACTTCTAAAACTTTTTCCAGTACTCTTTCCAGTCTTTCAAGGTACAAAGACCATGAGTCTGAAAATGTAATCATATAATTAATATAAGTAATGAGCCATCCTTCAGACAGCTTTGTGGGGAAGATGCTATTCGTAAGTCTTTAATAATAAGATGGAGCATTTTTAATCCCAAAGGGAACTCTAAGATACTCATAAATACCACAATAAGTGATAATAATAAGTAATTTCTTGGCTTTATGAATCCAAAAGCTTATATGAAAGCCTTTTTAAGTAATCCATTGAGTTTATGTATTTGGATTTGGATAATTGCGTCAAGGTTTCCTGTATTCTAGGAATTGTATACCTATCTGGAACTGTGTAGGTATTTAATGCTCCAAATTCTGCAACCATCCTTGATTTATTATTATGCCGAGGAATAATTACAGGAGTTGCAACTTTAACTTCTTCATTATGGTGCACTTTCCTCAGTACATTGAGTTGTATTAAATCTTGGATATGTCTTTCCAAGGCTTCTCTAGCTTTGAGGCTTGCTGGGTAAACTGGTCTTCTAAGTACAGGAGGGAATTGTCTTTCAATATTTAGAGTAATATAAATTTAATGCCATTGAAGAGTGCCTAATGGTTCATGATCAGAAGCGAAAGAGTTCTTATATGTGTATAACACATTAATAAGATCTTGCCTCAGTTTGTGTGACAATGGTGGCTTAATTTGTGCTTCACTCAGCCGATTTGACACAAAATCCTCCATAAGTGTATCTTGATTTGATTATATTACTTATGTTTGTTTGCGCATATTGTAAAACACAAATTTTTGTCTCTTGTTCTCTTCAATTGTAAAATCTCTTTCTTTATGGTTATTGATGTCAATACCATAAATGTTTAAGTAGTCATTCCCAAAAATGATATTCTGAGAAGTACAATTGTACATTACCACTATCTTTGTTTTCCTTCTTACACTTCCTGCAGGGTGTGGAAACATCAGGTTAGTGTCTAATATTCCCAAGGGGTACATATTATTACTTAAACTACTGAATTGCACACCTTCTATTGGGAGTATTTGATTTCTCCATTGGGGAAGTATGACTTGAATGTAGTCCTTGCCTACACAAGCTCAAAATGCTCTTGTGTCTAAATTCACTTTGGCTTTAAAATTTTGTATTACACATTATGGAATCTTAGATATTGATAAGATTACAGAAATATTCACTTTATTGTGGGAAGTGAGTATGGACTTCAGTGAATTCAAAGAAGGCTGTGATGTTCTCAATAGGATAGTCCTCTGCTGGTTTCTCCTCAGGAACTGCATAATATTGGTAAGATTATTCTTTCTCTTTAGTACCCTGGAAATCTTTAAAGATATGAAATTCATGTTTTTTAGTCTTTTTGGCACAATGTTTGGGTAAATTTGAGGTGCTCCCACATCTATGGTTGTCAGACTGTGACTCAAAACCAGAGCACAAGCATGAAAGCCAAAATACCATGAGCTAATGGTAGAGAAAAGTACAACCCAAAATGAAACTTAGCTAAAAGAGCTCATAAAGTTTATTAAATGAAAGATGAAAACCACCCCTTCCTAATATATAACCTCCATAACCATAAGACAACAAGTAACACAGCTCTTCCTGCTCAAAGCAGGAACCAAGAATAAACTTTAATTTCACCTCCCATCTAAAATACAGAGAAAAAGGCTGAACCCCATCAAATGGGTTCTCATAATGAAGCTCTCAATCAGGGCTATCCAATGGTACTAGCCAAATAAAGCTAGCACGAAAACTACAGAACATATGGCCAAAATAAATCCAAATAAGGGTGAATAAAATATTCACCTGCCATCTAGCTCCTACATTTTAGTGTGAGATAAATAGAGTGGAGTCATTTTTTTGAAGCAAAGAATCAGGGATATCTGATTGTTATATCCATTTCCTCATAGACCATCTAGAACAAAGGTTATGGAGCAAAAAAACTGAATACAGGATTTAAGGAAAATCCATATATGAATAATGGAAATTAAAAAGGGCATAGCTTTTCCACATTTGATGTTACCAATACAAAATTAGGTACAATTGTGTAGACCCCATCCAGGGATACACAATGACACAACTTAGATTTCATTATCTTGAAAAATGACAAATGCATGGAAGGTTTAAGGTTGAAATCCCACAGTTTGGCAAATACACCTTTTTGGTGGGATACCTTCCCATATCCTTGAATATGAGGTTTCAGTTCTACAAAAGAGCCTTTTTATCCTTCAATACCTCATAGTTTGGGAAGTATGGGGTCCCCATACTGGCTCTGTACAGAATTCTACACATAATAGATATCAGAAGAAGGCTATGTGGTCCCCAAATGAAAGGTTTCATGCTGGATTTATGAAAGCTTCCCAGAGGTGGTTTCAAAAAAACATCTGAGACCCATAAAGGGTGTGTAATAATCAAAATATGTTCCTTGGAAGTGAAAAATCTTCCCTTCCTCTATGTGTAAAGGATTAATGGTCCTTCCACCCAATTTCAGGATAAAAAGGGACCTTTTCTGCCCACAAGAGAAATCCCCACCCTTCTCTTGAATTCCTATGTAGTAAGAATATTTACCAACAGCTATACTCTTGGAAAAAAAGTTATAATTATATATTCAATTATATTAGACTTTATTATAATTATCCAGTTCGTAAATCTTCTTCTTGGCCTTCAAATAATGCTCACAGCCACTATTTTATTATAGTAAAGCACTTATAATCCACCTTTAAGCTATTTTTTTAAACTTATCCTCTGTGTCACAGTAATTGTTAAGGTTTTATATACTGTTCTTACCTCCTCATCATAGAAGTAGCCAGACAATGGCACTTTAAAACAGGTCTTTCAGGTATTCTATCCTCTTTAGAGATCTTTGGGACAATCCTGGACTCCATAGGGTTTCCATTCCAGGTTTTCCCAATCATTGTCCTAGTAATGGTGTCTTCCATAACATTAATTTAATCCTCTGTTGAAATTGTTTTTACACATCTGTACTTGATAGCATGTTATAGCTATCCTCCAACTTTTCTTAGTACTTTCATATTAATGATTGAGTCAGACAGATATGGGTGTAAAGAGGATAATTTTTCTTTATTTTTTAAGAAACAAGTAAGTGGGTTTTCTTTTTCTGAATTAAAAATGGCACTCTCAACAGCATTCTAGATTTCAAATCTCTGGAAATTGTTCACCCACTTGGTTATTCTCTCAGATTTTCATCATAGCCAATCATGTTTCCCATGTTCTTGTCTCATCTTGTAATACCACTTATTTGCAGTTCTGATATAAAAAGAGCGCAACTTAGTCACTATTTTTTATCAGGTATATGAAAATTATTCTAGGAAATCGTTCTAATGTATTAAATAAGGCTATATTCTCCTTCACTAGAGAATTTTGGCCATTCTTCCAGTTTTAGAACATATCTTGCAGAAATTTCATTTTATTCTAGAAAAGGGGTCAGAATTCCTTTTAAAGAAGGTTTTTCTTCTGTTAAAGATGTGGAATGTCTGGGAATACTTGAATCAGGATCACAATTATTTTGAATTTCATTCACTTTGGCAACTATTTCCTCCTTTAACTTATGCATTTTACTATCAATTCTCTGAAAATGTGTTTCAAAAGAATTTGTGTTCTGAAATATCTCCAAAACATGTGCTTTCAAGTTCATGAGCTGTTAATTGATAGTTTTAATGGAAAAATTATCCAATTAATCATTTTTATCTTGAAATTTACTCTCAATTCTGTTGCATGATCTTGATTTCTTGAATTCTTTACTAAAATTTACAAGTCTCACATCAATAATGGATTCAATGTGTTTAATTTCATCCATCATTTTCATAGAAAATTCCTGTTCATCCTTTCCAGCTCCTTTGCTGTGAGCTCCATAAGGGCTTGGGCCATATTGAACACACTGTCCATGGATGATGGTTCCTATTTTGGAATCCTGTACTGTTGTGGGTAAGGTCTGGAAAATTTTCTTTTGCCGTTTCCCTTGGCTTAATTGTTCTTGGGAAATCTCTTCTTCTTAGGTACTTTGGACTGTTCTGAAGCTGGTTGGTGCTACTGGCCCTTCTTTCTTCAAATATAAGGTCATTTCCAGTTGCTTCTTTTGGTCTATGTATGAATGAATTTGGTTTTCAACCAATTATTTATCTTTATTACCTTGTATTTGAAAGACAATGGAATCCATCCTCCTAAGCTTTCTATGATATTCTCCTGACCCAGAAATATCTTGATGTGTAAGTAAAAGTGCATAGCCCCCTTTCAAAGGCTTGGCCATATTTCCCACTCTTCTTCCTTGGATTAGCTGGACCAGTTTTTTATTGGGACTGAAATATTTCTATAGTTACCACTTGGAAGTGGTTCAACCCTTAAAACATTACCTTGGATCAGTTCAGGCTCAAAGTTAATTTTAAATTTTCTTGGATGTGAGGATTTGCAATAGGACCACATATCCAAAAAGGTCACAAAACAACTTTACAAAACTTATTTTAACAATACTAATTAAAATTATAATCTCAAACAAAGTAAAAATGCAATAAAAAGGCATAGACTGTCTATTATCTCAGAAGCCAATGAATAAACATATGAAATAAACTACATCATTGGGTTTGTCATTAAAACCTGCAAATATGAAGACTTTATGTCATATCTAAAGTCAATCCTTAATGAGATAACCTGAAGATATGCACTTTTATGATCAGCGCATAAATTCATGGTTTTTAGCTCATACCTTGTAAAATATTCATGATGAAGAGTTTATCCCACAAAGAATTACCATTAAATAACTTCAAATGTACAAATATAAGATTTATTTGGCACGGTATAAAAAAGCTTAAACTCAAAAGGGTTTATTGCACAAAATAGCAATAGCTGTTGACCACTTTGATTTGAAATTGGTTCAAACTTGAGCCCAAGTGGATATTAAGCTTCTAGAATTTTATATGTGAATACTTATGTAATTATAATCATGATATTCAAGGTATAACCCCCTGAAATCATAGGTTGAAGTTAAGAATAGTATATTTGACAGAAAAGATGAGTTACAAGAAAAATAATCAAAAGTAGAGTCTTCAAGATGTAATGAGATGCTCTTGGAAGGTTAGTAAGGACATTCAAAGTCAACAGAATTGGCTCTCTGAATTTCTGTAGCATGATCAAATGAAAAGTTAACAATGATCAACGTCAAAGCTTAAAAATGATCATTTATGATCACTAACTGTAATATTATTTTAATTTTAACAATTGAATAAGTAATTAAACTGGTTCATACTAGTTTATTATTACTCAAAATAATAAAATCCTCGAAGCATAAACTTTCTAAAACCCTATGAGGTCCGAAAACCTATAGTTACAGTGATAACTCTAAGTAATGGCATAATAATGAGAGAAGAAGGTTTAATTATGATAGAATTAATCCTAAACCTCAAAATATTGATCCATTTCAGTAGATAAAATCATTGCAAATCTAATAGAAACCTTCTGGACTCTAGGAGGGAGGATTTTAATATAAATAGAAATAGAGCCCTTTTCCCTCTATTTCACCCTTAGACACCTCAAACACACTAAAAAAATTGAGTAAAAAGGTAATGTATTTATTATTTATATATAAATCTATTATATTTTTCAATAGCAAAGAAAAGACTTTTAGTAATCACCAAATTTGACGTGACTAATTCAATATTTAATTATTTTTGTTATATTATCTTAAAGCTCTCTAAATACATGTGAAAATCGTTAAGCTTTAAATCCCCTCTATCTTTTATTCAAAATACAATGTGAATGAGCTATATTTATATTATTAGGTGTCAATTTATTCAAGATTACTATATTGAGTGCTAAAAGTAGGTTACTCTCTCCCATTATAATATTCTTGTCTTTATTATTATTGTTAATAATTCTCTTATTAATATTAATAGTATTTATATTAATATATAAATCTAATATTAGTAATATTATTGTTATGAATTTTTTTTTATTATTAAATAACAATTTTTCATGCCTTTATTATTTGTGGGTAGCAATAATAAAGCTCCATCAATATAATAATTATCAAATATTAATATAACTATTTTTGTTATGTTTTTTATAATAGAATTTATATTGGTTTATTTATTTGAATAATATATTTATTTTTATTCCATAAGTATTAAGTTACTAATTATTATACTTAATTTTAATCTTATTACTCCTTTAAATTAAGGAATTCATAGTGTAATAAGTAAAGTATTAGTAATATTCACTTATTGTTTCATAGTAAAGCCTTACATTTGGGGTCCTGGCCATCATATTTACTTAAAAGACCTTTGCAAATGATTCAATTGAGTTCATCCAATATTAAATTATGCTAATATTCATGAGGCTATAGAATCATTAAATATGTGTTTATACTCAAAGTTATTGAGGCATTTGGAAAGAAAGTGTACTGTCTTACATGTGGGTTTTCACATCCTTAGACTTGCAAGAACTTTCTTTGAGTGACTCCAGTGATTA
Organism: Austropuccinia psidii; assembly: GCA_023105745.1. Lineage (NCBI taxonomy): Eukaryota > Fungi > Basidiomycota > Pucciniomycetes > Pucciniales > Sphaerophragmiaceae > Austropuccinia > Austropuccinia psidii. The sequence continues at coordinate 12,568,421 of JALGQZ010000017.1, forward strand.
AAATTGATATTGATAAGTTAAAAAAATTCATATTATGATCTAATTTTAAAAAAATTTATTAATTTTTATTTTATTCTTCAAAAATGAAAAATACAATTAATAACTTTATTCCTTTTTTACTCATTTACTTTACTCATTTATCTGATTTAAAAAGATATAAAAGCAACTCTTGTGTGGGAATTGCCATATATTTCCAAATATAACACTTTCAATATAGATACTTATATTCATTTTTATTTTTGAGTGTTTGTAGACAACCCAGCAGAGGAAATTCAAACCACTGTTGGAAGATTTGTTGAAGAAACTGGTCAAATTTCTCCAACACCAGTCATAAATAAGAAATGAAAAGCTGAGAAATTAGTTTTTCCAGGAATAACTGTTCAGGACTCCAAAGGTGTAAGGTTTGTCTATGAAACTCTTGATAATAGTGACAATATCAAGAGTACTATGACTGTCCTCAGTAGAAAAATATAATATAATAAAATATTATAACCACAAATTTAAATATAATTATCAAAGATAATTATATAAAAATGATAAATTTAATTATTATTATGAAATATGATAAAAAAAATATAATAATTATAATGAATTATAATTATTCAATTATTGTTATAGTCACTGACAATTATAACAATATGAAGTGTAAAGCTCTTAATGAGACAATTACATGCGGAAAGTATAAATATTTAACCACTTATAAATAGTATAAATATTATTTATAAGCAAATCAAAACATACACTGTGCAGGAATAATTCTTATAGAAAAATTCTATATAAAAAAACTAATAATAGATAAAAAAGATATAGAACTCTAGAGAAAACTTACTTATAATATTCATTTAATACAACAAGTCAAACAATGACAGTTATTATATTAAATAATAATTATAAGTTGAAAACATGCCAAAAATCAATATTTGAAAAGATAAAACAATTTTTATAATGAAAAATATGATTAAACAATTTTGAGAGGAATTTGTGGATTTTAAAAGATATTTTAAAGACAATAATTTTATAAAATGGAATATATTATAGATGATTGCAAAAATGATCTAATTTCTATGTTTTCAATTATTTAATTTAAGATTTATAAAGAATAAAATGCTTAAGAAATAATTTAATAATAAGATTTTATATATAATAAACCTTTACCTGTTTAAATGTCTAATATAATTGGATTGATAATGATGATGGACAAAAACAGTGATCAAAACACTCTTTTTATGTCTACAGAGCAACTCTCATGATTCATAATGAATATAGAGGGCGTGCTCAGGTAAAAACTGAAAAACCATGCTTAAATATAAAGTTCTTCACTTAAGGCAACTTATTTTTAATTCAAATTTAAAGTTACCAGTGTTATTCTTAACTCCAAGTAACTTTAATCCTCATTTAAACTAATTATTTTAAGTTTTAATATAAAATAAGCTTATTTATATTAATGTTCATCAAATGAACAACTTAAAAATAGATTTCCAAGAAGAAATCTCTTAAACTCAATTTTGAATTAATTCTTAAAGAAATTATAATTTTTTTTGAGCTTAATTAAAAGAGTAAACTTCCAGGCTAATTACCCAGAAAATGTATTTATAAAAGATACTTCAAATTTGGTTTATACATAGATAATATTCAATCGTAAGCTGTGTGAAACTTTCAAGCAAGTCCATTAAGAATTTGATTTTTAATAAATCTTTGAAGTTATTGCTATTTTTCCATGTAAAATAGCAATACACACTAAACCTTAGCTTTTGATAAGGTTTTAATGCTTGTAACCTTAAAGTTTTCAGCTTACTTAAGTTTTGACAGTTCTTAAAACCTTAATTTCAAGCCTGCATATAGGGATTTACCCCGTGGAAGCTTGAAATTCCTGTCTAATTTGGGATAAAACCAGTTTAAACTTTAAGGTTGGATCAAAGTCTAATATTAAAGTTTAAATAAGCTTTAAAATCCTCCAATACAGGTGGACAACGTTAATTGAATCCTTGCAGATCCAGTAAGCTGGGTACCCCAGCTCTATTTGGTCTTTTTCCTGTCCCACCTTTTTGCATGGATTTTGCCCTTTTATTTATTTAAAGCCATACTATGGCCTTAAACCCTTTTAAATTGAGCCCACGCAGGATTTACATCCTGTATGGAAAATCCTTAGCCAATTCAGTAAATATACACAACACCTCAATTTTAACTAAAATTTTGGTAAGTTTGCATAAACCTTATGCAACTTTCAATTTATGCTTATTTAAGCTTAAATTTAACAATTCAAAAATGTTAAAAAAAGTTACATTAGTACTGTGAGTTTCTTGAATCTTCCAATAACATAAGAAATAAGTATTTTTAGGTGTAACACCTTATGGGTGTACCCTAGGTTATTTTTGGTTTAGAATCCAAAGATAACATAATATTTATAACTTTGTTTATCCAAAAAAAGTTATACTTATTTTTTGTCATTTTTTATTTTAAATTCAATTAAAAAGTCTGTTGAAGACAAATTCAACTCTGTATAAAGTCATTTGTGGCCTTATGGGTATGTTATACATACCTCACAGGCTCACATTCCCTACCACCAAAACAAATTGTACTACAATTTTCTTTTGCAGTATAACCCCAAGTTATTTGGGGGGGTATAATCCACTGTCAAACCTCTCTACTTATACTTCTTAAGTATGTAAAGCACACAATTCAAAATTTTTTATTGATCAATTGGTCTTCTCTCATGTCTGAATCTTCTGAGAAACCTTTGGAAATCAGGTATTTTACTTTCTTAAATCCATTCATCTTCATGTTGTGGATTTTTGTACCTGACTAAGTATTCTCTTTCATTTTTTCCCCTAAGTCTTCTCTCTTTCAAGACTTTTAGTACCTTTTTATCCTCACTTTGATCCAGTGGGGGTACCTCTAAGGGTGTTTCATTCCTTAAAGGAAATAATTCCTTATCACTTGAAGTGTAATGCTTTACCAGACTAATAGGAAAAGTTGGATGTTTGTTTTCTAATTCTCCTGATAGTTCTACTTGTACTGCATTTGTCCCATGAAGGGCTTTAATAATAAATTTAACTGCAAAGGAATATTTAAATTTCTTTAGACCTTTAATATTATTAAATTTCAAGGTTGAAACTAGTATTAAGTCCCCTACTTTGAATTCTGGGGTTTTATGACTTTTATCCCATTTCTGTTTAGCATATTTAAGGCATCATTCATTCTTTGATTTGCATGATGTCTTACTTTATCAAGCAATAAATTAAAGCTTGCAGCAGTTGGATGAATGTCAACCAGATCTTTCTTAAAGTATCAACTGGAAGTTTGGGGTTCCATCCTTTCTCCAACACTGCAGGGGTTTTTCCTGTTGAAGCATGGATGGAGGTCTTGTAGGCCAATTCCAATTCTGGTATAAGAGTAAACCAATCATGGGTAAAGCCATCCAAATCTTTAAGCTCCAGGCCATAAGCACGAAATCTTCTGATCATGTCCTCAAGGGTTTGAATCATTCTTTCTGCTAACCCATATGTTTGTGGATGGTATGTTACTGAGAATGATATTTTTCTACCCAAAAGCTTATGTAAATTAGTCTATAAGGCTGATGTGAATTTTGGGTCTCTATCACTAATAATATCTTTAAAGAGACCAGTATGGGATATTACTCTATTCCAGATTATAAGAGCCGTATCCATAGCTGTGTCATCTTTATGACATGGTAAAAAGATTGGTGTTTTGCTATATCTGTCTACAATAACAAGACATGCATTGTAACTTTTATCACCCCCAGGTGGTAGGGCAGTTACCCAATCCATGTGAACCACTTCCTGTGGGGTACTTGGTTCTTGGATATGGATCATTAAACGAAATCTTTTACCAGTAGCTTTATTGGCTTTCTGGCATCTATCACAACTATGGCAATACTGAATGACATCCTTTCTCCAAGATGGCCACCAGGCGCATTTCTTAATTCTTTCCATAGTTCTGTCTTCAGACAGATGTCCAGAATAAATGTTATCATGAAATTCTAGTACTATTGTGTTAATTAACATTCTACTACATTGGTCCATGAAAAATGTGTGTTTAGATCTATGATATAATATACCATCAAATAAATGGAATCTTCCATTGTCATAAGATGCTTTCCAAATATCATTCAGGGAATTAGCCAATTCTGCATCTTTGCAATCTTGGTCAAATAAAGCAGTAAGGATATGACAATTCTTATCTTGGTTATAGCTTTCTCTAACTTCTTCAAAGAATTCTTTTCCAACATCTGTGTTGTTAATTACTTCAATTGGAATTTGAGGTTCTGCACTTATAGGAACATAGGCAGGATTGTCAGATGAATTGGGTAATGTCCATCTACTTAAGCCATCAGCATTCTTATGAATATTTCCAGCTTTATGTACTATGGTCATATTTCCTCTATACTCTTGTATAGGAATCTGCCATCTTATCATGTGTCTGTTTGGGGTTTTCATGTTAAGAAGTCATTTTACTTCATTCCAATAAGTAATTACTTCAAACACACTACCATCAAGATAGTAATGAAGCTTTTCCAGAGCCCAAAAAAGGCAAAGGCACTCCATTTGCCTAGCTCCATATCTGGCCTCAGTAGGTTTAATTTGTCTTGAAATAAAACAAATTGGACCTTCATAGGGTTTGTCATTGACAATTTGAATCTGATGAAGAGCAGCTCCTAAACCTTCACCACATGCATCAATATACAGCCTGAAAGGAAGTTTCCAGTCTGGCATCAATAATAATGGTGCATTGGTCAAGGTATACTTGATTTTATCATATGCTTGAATCCTCTCCTGTGTCATTTCAAAAACAGCTTCTTGATCACAAATTCTGTATAATGATATGGCATGGATTTCAAAATCCTTAAGGTGTTGCCTGTAATAACTGGAAAACCCCAAGAAAGACATCATATCCTTTCTGTTCTGGGTCATTTGTTTCAGTAAAACTGCAGCAACTTTGTTTTTATCAATACCAAGGCTCAGTCCTGAGACTACATGTCCTAGAGCCTTCAACTCATGAAACCCAAAATTACATTTCTTAAGAGATATTTTCATTTTCACTTGAAGAATTTTCTTAAGTACTAATGAAAGTCTCTCTAAATGTAATTGCCAGGTTTCTGAACAAATGATAATGTCATAAATATAAATGATTAACCATCCCTCTGATAATTCATGTGGGAAGATGGTATTCATCATTCTCTGATAATGAGGGAGTGTATTTTTAATACCACAAGGAATCCTCAAATATACATAAATACCACAATGAGCAATTATTCTCAATATTTCCTAGCATGAGGTGTAAAAACATTCTGATGGAAGCCTTTAAGAGAATCTGTCAGCTGGGGTGTATGTTGAAGCAGTAATTAGGCTCTTTACAACTAGAACTATGACTGTGACACATGAAAATAGTTTTAAAATAAGGGTTTGTAATGATATGATGGTTTTATAATATAATAAGAGGGTTCTACTATTAAAAAATAGTAGTGGTGAGCACTATTGAGAACCCTGGATGCAGTCTTACCAGTTGGATTACTATAATAAGAACTACAGTAATTAAAACTATAATTATACCCTGATTATTACCCAAGATTAAAGCTGTTTTGGACAGTTCACTAAGTAGGATATTCAAGAGCAGGATGAGGAAACAATTCTGGCTGTGAAAAGCCTCCTTTTTATCCTGAAAAGAGGTGGAAAGGGTGCTAGACCTTTCCACGTAGAGGAAGTGAAGATTTTTTCACTCTCTAGTACTGGCTTGTGGTTTGCAAACAGCCTGTAAAACCTGTATTGGGCTCAGATGTGGTTTTGAAACCACATCTGGGCAGTTTTCACCAATACAGGGTGAAAACTTTCATCTGGGGACCTCACAGCCTGATTCTGACATGTATGATGCGTAGAATGCTGTACAGAAACTGTATGGGACCCCAGTATTGACTGAAAAATGAGGTATTGAAGTAAAAACCAGCTTATTTGTCTATTTGACACCTCATATTCATGGTTATGGGATATTATCCCATGGTAAGGCTGTATATGACAGCAGGTGGGAATCTAGCCTTAAAACAGCCATAACTTTGTCAATTCTTGAGATATCAACCTCAAAATTGTTTCAGTGTGTAGCCCTGTATGTGCTCTACACAATGGTACCTCACTTGGTATGGGTATCATTGAATATGGCAACGCTATCCCATGTACAAAATTTTTGTACATTTGTGTGTTTTAGGCAAAAAACTGTATTGAGCTTGTTTGCCCCATAACTTCTGCTGTAGGTGAGATATGGGGAAATGGATGGCACCATCAGATAGCCCTGATTGTGCTCTTTCCAAAAAGACCCCACTTCAAGTATCCCACACTAAAACTGTAGAAGTTAGATGAGAGGTGAATGTTTTGTTCACCCTTATTTGGTCTGAAATTGACCATAACTCCAGTGATATTGGTGCTAGCTCAGTTTGGCTGGTACAATTGGATAGCGCTGGCTTAGAGCTTCATTTTGATTACCCATTTGATGGGGTTAAGCCTCTCCTTCTAGATTTTAGATGAGAGGTGAAAATTAAGGTTTATGCTCAGCAATAACTTTGAGCAGGAATAACTTTGTTATTTCTTGTCCTATGGTGATGGGACTTATATTTTCAGAAAGAGGTGAGTTTCCTCTTTCTTTTGATAACTTTTGAGCTGATTTGGCTCAGATCCCTGTTTTGGTGGTATCTTGGCTATACCATTGGTTTATGGTATTTTGGCTGTCATGCTTGTGCTCTGGTTTTGAGTCACAGGCTGACAGAATCCATGGAAGTAATGAATATTGCTTTGGATAATTGAGTCAAAGTCTCATGGATTTTAGGGATTGGATACTTGTCTGGAATAGTATGGGTATTCAGTGCTCTAAAATCAACAACCATCCTTGACTTATCATTATGCCAAGTAATGATTACTGGGGTTGTGACTTCTACCTCCTCATTGTGTCCAACGCTTCTATGAAACCCCAGTTTCATCAGTTTATTAATATGACTTTCTAATGCTTCTCTGGCCCTAGGGCTAGCTGGGTAAGCTGGTCTTCTTAATAGTGGAGGATAAGGTCTTTCCACACTAAGTATAATGTCCACTTCATGGCCTTTTATAGCTTGAAGTGGTACATTATCTGAAGCAAAGGCTTCCCTGTATTGGAATAAAATTTCAATAAGTTCTTCCTTGATTTCTAGTGTTAATTCAGGACTAATTTGTGCTCCAACCAATTGATTTGACACAAATTTTTCTTTATTAAAATTTTTCACTTGTTTAATGACAGTGATTTCTCTTTTGTCTAGAGGGAAAGAAAATTTTTGTCTTTCATTTTCCCCTATAGTGAAATACCTGTCTTTATGATTATTAATATCAATACCATAAATATTGAGGTAATCATTTCCAAGTATAAAGTGTTGTGAAGTACAATTATTCATAACAACAGATTCAACTTTTAATCTGATACTTCCTGCAGGATGGGGAAATCTCATTGCTGCTTCAAATATACCCAAGGGGTGCATATTTTGGCTAGAACTGCTGAATTTTATACCTTCAATTGGTATTATGTTGTCCTGCCAGTGGGTATAAATCTTGTCAAGATAATTTTTTCCAACAGAAGTGCAAAAAGCACCTGAGTCCAGATTCATCTTGGCTTCTGTGTTGTTTATCACAATATTAGTGATACAAGATCATCCAGCTGTATAGCCTTTACCACTGGCAGGCTTGATTTTTTGCATTTTAGCATCTTGTACGTGTATGAGATACATACATTCATCACTATACTGTGGTAAGTGAGTCTGCACTTGTGTGACTTCAAAGGAAACATTAATATTTTGTATACTAATTTCATCTGGTAATTCCCCCTCTTCAGAAGGCTCAGAATCATGTTTATGTACATGGACATCATTTGTTTCTTTTGTGTCATCTTTTTCGATCTCTATCTCATTGATTCTTATCTTTTTGGGACAAGTATTAGCCAAATGAGATGTACTTCCACACTTATGACATTTCAAAGGAAGTCTGTCTTGTGGTTTATTTGGTTTTGAAATTGGTTTCCAACTACTCTTGTTGTCTATTGGGGATTTATACCAGTTTTTTCCAATTTTTGTTCTAGTAGTGATGTCCTCCATAGCATTGATATAATCTTCTGTAGAGCAAGGCTCAATACATCTGCTTCTTATAGCATGCTCAAGGTCACCTCCACACTTTCTTAATATTGTTTTATGTATCATTGTTTCAGACATGTCAGCATGAAGGGCAGTCAATCTGTACTTTTGTTTAAGAAACAAAGACATGGGCCTGTCCCTCTCAATATTAAAAATGGCTTCTTTGAAAGAATTTTCCATTTTAAATTTCCGGAAATCATTTGCCCATTTGGAAATAATTTGTTCTTTCCACCAAGGCCAAGAATGTTTACCATGGTCTTGTCTCATTTTAAAATACCATTTATTTGCTGATTTGGTAAATAATGAGTGTAATCTGGCACTTATGTATTCATCTGGAATGTTAAAGTCTTCTTTGAACATATCAATTGTTTTCATAAATTACATATGATTATATTTTCCTTCACCACTGAAGGTTGGCCATTCCTCTACTCTTGTAATGTCTTTAAAGTTACAAGCAGTCTCCACATCTGGATTACTTGAAATTGTATGGTGTAAATCATTATTCAAGTTAAGCACATTTCTGTCAAGAATTGGTGTGGATTGCCTTGGCAATTCATTCTTTAGTGATATATTATTAATACTTGATTGAATATCTTCTTTCAATTCAAGTCTTGCTTTGTCACTTTTCTCTAATTGTTCTTTGAAAAGAGCTGCATTGTGCTTAGTTGAGTTTTCCAAGTTTTGAACTTGTATTCTTAATTCTTTTAAATGTCTAGTTATAAAAGAAATTGAATTTTCATCTGGTTTATTGAGTAAGGTAACTTTAGACTCAATTATTGCACAAATTTGCGTCAAAGACAGAATCTTGTCTTTATTAACATTTTCAAGGCCAACAATGGTCTTTTGTGTCTATTTCACTTTTAATATGTCATTACCCACCTTCTGTTGGATATACTCAAATGTTTTAAACTTTGTCATAATTTTATTATTGCAAGATTAAAATTGAGTTACAAGCTTTAAAAGATCTATTTCTTTGGGAAAGATTGGTTCAATATTTCCTCTTCCTTGTTTTTGAATTCAATCAGAGTTCTTGCCATATTGAACACATTGTCCATGGATGTCTTCTCTTTCTTGGAAATTCTGTAATTCTGAGGGTGATGCTTGTTCCACTTGAACTTTGCTTTTTGCTTGCCCTTGTGATTGGTCTTTGGGGTTTTCTTGGGCTTGTTTGGCACTGGTTGAGGCGGATTTATGCTGGTTGATGCTTGGGCAGCTTCCACTGGGGTGTTGTCCTTGCCTTGGGTGTCAGCCTGTGACTCAAAACCAGAGCACAAGCATGACAGCCAAATACCATAAACCAATGGTATAGTCAAGATACCACCAAAACATGGAGCTGAGCCAAATCAGCTTAAAAGATATCAAAAGAAACAAGAAAATCACCCCTTTCCAAATATACAAGTCCCATAATCATAGGACAAAGAATAAAAAAGTTTTTTCTGCTCAAAGTTGTTGCTGAGCAGAAACCCTAATTTTCACCTCTCATCAGAAATACAGAGTAAGAGGCCTAACCCCATCCAATTGGTATGAAAAATAAAGCTCTAGGCCAGGGCTATCCAATGGTACAAACCAAACTGAGATAGCACCAGTATTACAGAAGTTATGGTCAAATTCAGGCCAAATAAGGGTGAATAAAACATTCACCTCTCATCCAACTTCTACAGTTTTAGTGTGAGATAATTAAAGTGGGGTCTTTTTGAAAAGAGCACAATCAGGGCTATCTGATGGTGCCATTCATTTCCCCATATTTCATTGGGAAAAAAAGCTATAAGGAAAACAAGCCCGATACAGCTTTTGCCTAAAACACACATATGTACAAAAAGAATTTGTACATGGCATAACTTTTCCATATTTAATGAAAGCCATACGGAATAAGGTACCATTGTGTAGATCAGATAAAGGCTACACACTGACCCAATTTTGGGGTTGATATCTCAAGAACTGACAAGGGTATTGCTGTTTTAAGGTCAAAATCCCACATTTTGACCAATACAGCTTTACCATGGGATAAGATCACATAAACATGATTATGAGATGTCAAAATGACAAAGAATCTTGTTTTTACTTCAATACCTCATAGTTCATTCAATAATGGGGTCCCATACAGGTTCTGTACAGAATTCTAAGCGTCATACACGTCAGAATCAGGCTGTGTGGTCCCCAGATGAAACCTTTCACCCTGTATTGGTGCAAACAGCCCAGATGTGGTTTCAAAACCACATCTAAGCCAATAAAGTCTATACAGGCCTTTTGTAAACCACAAGCCTGTCCTAGAGAGTGAAAAATCTTCACTTCCTCTAAATGGAAAGGTCTAGGCACCTTTTCACCCCATTTCAAGATAAAAAAGGAGGCTTTTCACAGCCAGAAAGGTTTTCCACATTCTGCTCTTGAATTCCTACATAGTAAAATGTCAAAAACAGTTTTACTCTTGGAAAATAATCAGGTTATACTATAAATCTTATTATTGTAGCTCTTATTATAGTAATCCAACTGGTAAGACTGCACCTAGGGCTTTCAGCAGCGCTCACTACCACTATCTCTTGATATCAAAGCCCTTTTATTTTATTAAATACCCTTATTAACATTAAAATATTTATTCTAAACCTTTTTTCCGTGTCACAAACATAGTTAAAGTTGAAATGAGACTATTTTTACACATTTATTATCTTATCATCCTGACATTTTGGGGGCCTGTCTGTGTTTTTTTTGAAATTTTTGGACCTTACAAGTAAGTTTTTCACTTATTTATTGCTTTCTGAAAATTTGTTCTATGTTTTTTAGGCATATTCTTTCTTAAAAAAAGATATATATTTTATTTTATATTGTTAATTGGTGTATGTACCATTTTATACTCATATTATAAGAGTACTTGTCATGTGGCTAATAACCACAAGACCTTTATTTTTGACGTTTTTTACATATAAAAACACTTCAGCCATTAATAAGTACTGTATTTTTGACTAAATAAGGACACCTCTGACTGTAAAACCAACAGTTCAGGCGTGGTTAAGTGTATTGTTGACTCAATTACACCTATACAGAACTACTTCATACAAATTGTACTTGAAAACCACAATTCAATCTGAGGGATACTGGTACACAAACAGTGTAACAGGGTACAAACAGCTGTAATTCTGACGTGGAATTGTTGTTTCAATTACACTGTCATTATATAGGGCAAATTGTAGTAATATACAAAGCCCAGGGGCCATTCTTAGAAGTGCAAACAGCCTTTTAAGAAGTCTTAACTGACATTAAGCCCTCTTTTTCCTGCTTTGATTCAGTGGAAGAAAACTATATCCCACTAGAGACCCACTCACAGGCCAACACACCAGTGACACCCTCAGAACCAGAGGGAAGCAAGGGAAAAGGAAAGAGGCAAAGTGAAGGCCTGATTACAGCAAAGAAGTGGACACCAATAGCCACCCAGAGGAGTAGAAAGGCACAGAACTTTGCATCAATAAAAGGCAAACCAACCTTAACAACTTGTACAGGGAGGATTACTATAATTAAAACAGTCGTAACCTCTAAAGGTAAATTGCCAAAATCAGCAGACAACAAATTTGTACAAGGCACAGTCAAAGGTAAATACCCTAAGAAAATAAAGTTTTTGACTGCTTGCAAACACTGATATGTCACCTGTACACATTATAGACCTTGGCTTCCAAAGGAACCAGCCAGAGGACAGAGAAGGCCTGTCTAGAACCAGAAGACCTGGAAGAGGACACCTTGGACACAGTGGTGGATGGAAAAACAATGAGGGAGATAATATCAACCCTGCCATTCACACTCCAATTCAACAGGAACCTCAAACCACAGGACTGGAAGGATATGGATCAAGTTCTTCAGATCCACCAACTCCTCAAAGATTTATTTCAATGGAGCATGGACAGCAAAAGGTTCAACCTGGCAGGTCACTGGGCAGAACTTGGAGAAAGTTGCCAGAGGATCTGCCTCAAAAAGATAGAATCCAAGGAGCTTATGGTAATCACCAAAGGTTTGAGTCCTACCAGGCAGTTCAGACTCTTGGAGGCAAGGGCAAACAGGATAAGGGAGAATCAAGCCACTATCAAAGCTATAGAAGAACAACTGACACCATTCAGAAACCAACCAGTCAGTGACCAGGAGTCACCATTCTTCACAATTCCAGGAGGTTTCCAGGAGAAGACAAGGATACAAGGGGAAAAACAAGACCTCTTTCAATCAAAGGAAGAGAGAGTCAGACCCAATGATCCAGAAGTTGTTGGATTTGGTGAAAGAAGTGCACAAGAATTAGAAGTAGATGTAAACCACTCTAGAATCAGTAGTCCTATCAATAGAAATCTTACCCCCACTCAGATTGAACATAATGCTGTCTCACCTGAGAGTAACTTAAACAGTGATGCACTGTGGTTACAAATGTCCCAATATGCTGAGCAAACTCAAAAGCAGTTTTCAGAACTTGAAGCAAGCCATGAGAGGATGAAAGAATTAACAGCCTGCATGGATAAAATTGTTAAAACACTTCAAGAAGGAGATGCTCAATTGAGCAAAGCCTCTGAAGAAACCAACAAAAGACTGAATATAGTATTTTTAGAACAACACCACAGCAGAAGGGACAGGGATTGTCTGGACCAAGATATAAAAAAATTGTTTAATGTCTACCATAACATGAAGCCCCAACCACAAGGCCATGTTATGGATAATCCATATCACCCAGATGACATCAAACCAGATGCCATGTTGGGCAATAAGGCAAGATCTCCATCACAATACCAGGATGGAGATAATATGTCTTATTCTGAAAAGGAAGCCTTGAAATAGCTTCCTGAGGCCTCAAGCTGGCCCACATTCTCTGGAACAGGAGAATATGATCATATGGAACTCATAGATTATATTGATGTAATCTTCATTGATGTACCAAGTATACCAGATTACTGGATTACTGATAGACTAAATACAGCATTTAAAGGTCATGCTAGTGTATGGTACACAGAAATGAAAGAAATCCATGGCAGAAGAAACTGGAAATGGTGGAAGAGTCAGATAATCCAAAAGTATAGTAATGGTACTTGGATATGGCAAAAGACCATGTCATTTGAAAATGACAAATACTCTGTGGACAAAGATCCATATGAGTGGTGTCTTAGACAGTCTAAAAGACTTAAAGCCATTGATCATCAGATGAACATCCAAATGAGGAATCACAAGCTTTGACACAACTTCCAGGAGAGCTAGAGCATGCAGTAAAATGAAGATGCAACCAAAATTGCACTCTGGAAGACATTGCTAATACCTTACAAGACATAAGGAAAAGAACTAATATAGGGAAATTCACCCCATATAAGAGCAGTGGTTACAAAGAGAAACAACCTTTCAGGGTAGAGCTTAAAGACAAACGCAAAGAAAGGGTGGCAGAAGTGGCAAAGAAGAGGAATTCTTGTCACAATTGTGGTTCAACAGACCACTATGCCAAAAACTGTCCAAAGGCAAAGAAAAAAGTCTATTCCATTGAGAAAGTCCCAGAGGAGGAATTCCCAACAGAGGATTCTGAATCAGACTCCATGGGTGGTGCCATCAGAGAACCATCTGATGATGACCACGACCCAAAAGAAGAATTTCTAGTGGAATACCAAGAGGAAACCCCACTAGAAATTCAGGACATACAGTTGGAAGCAGGGATGCCACAGGATACTGCCAACATACTTAAGATGCACAAACATTCCTGGTCACACCAACCAGAGGAATGGCATATATACATGGAACAGCCACAAAAATGACTGTCTGTATTGACAATGCCCATCATCCATTGATCATTGATAGTGGGGCACACTTCTCCATAGTGGCCAGAAATTATCTGGATAACTACTTTCCAAATTGGGAAAAGCAGCTCTTGCCAACCAAAGAAAAAAACTTCAAGAGTGCATCAGGAAAGATGACTTACATTGGTACAATTATTAAAGAAATAATTATACCTCATAGGAAGGGTGATATCAGGCTCAACCCAGAGTTTGTAGTGCTTGATGATGCCCAATCCAAGGGTTCTTGCTGGGAACAGATTACCAAAGGATGTATGGCATAGATATTTACAATAGTAAAAACAGGCATATTACCATCGGTACCAACAAGGAGAAGAAATTCTCACTTGATATATACCAAATCCCTACCCATGCCCCACTGGAGGAGCTACTGAATAAATTCAGGGAAGGCCAGTTTAGCACTACCCTCACCAGTAAACAAAAACTAATTTTAATGAAGATGCTGAGGAGGAACAGACCAGCATTTGGCATTGGTGCAGAACCATTACAAAAGATCAAAGGAAATGATATAGAACTATATATGGATGTGGAAAGAACTTATTCACCTATGCTCAGGAGACCCCCTTATCCAGCAAGTCTGGAAACCAGGAAAGAAATTGACAAACATATCAATGAACTCCTGGACATGGATGTCATCAGAAAGATTGGACATAATGAAATAGTGGAAAAAACCACTCCTGTCCTAATTACCTGGCATGATGGCAAGTCTAGACTGTGTGGAGACTCCAGAGGCTTTAATAACTACACAAAAGTAGACAGGTACCCTATACCCAGGATACCTCATGCCTTGGATAAACAGGAAAAAGCCATATACATAACCAAAATGGATTGTATGAAAGGCTTCCACCAAAATGGGATTAATCCAAACTCCATGAAATTACTCAGAATAATATGACACATGGGCATATATGAGTACACCAGGATGCCATTTGGCATCAAAAATGCACCAGCCCATTTCCAAAGGATGATGGACACAATATTTCAGAACAAATATTGGAAGGCTGGATGGTGGTATATATTGATGACATCATTATATACTCAGAGAAATGGGAATACCATGTACAATACAAATACAGAGTGCTGAGTAAATCTACAAGCATCAATCTGAAGATTTCACTGAAAAAGTGTAATTTTAGCCAACAAGAGCTACTAGCTCTAGGACATAAAGTCTCAGGTCTTAGTCTGGCAATTGACCAGAATAAAGTAGCAGAAGTAATGAAAAAGCCAGTACCAAAGAGAATAAAAAAGATGAAATCTTTCCTGGGGTTTGCTAGCTACTACAGAAACCACATCGAGAATTTTGCCCACATAACTAGTAGTTTATACAAGTTATGTTCAAAAGAGGTAGTTTTTGAAATAACCAAGGAAAGGAGGGATGCATATGAGAGGATCAAACATGAACTCACAAATTCACCTGTGCTCATCTTGCCTGACTTTGAACTACCATTCAAGTTATACATAGATGCAGAATGTAGCCAAGGTTTAGGAGCAGCCCTTCACCAAAGACAAATTGTGGATGGTGAACCAAGAGAGGGAGTAATATGTTACATCTCTAGGCAACTGAAAGATTCAGAAGCCAAGTATGGAACCACCCAGACTGAATGTCTATTCTTAGTCTGGGCTCTGGAAAAGCTCCATTATTATTTGGAGGGTGCAGTCTTTGAAGTCTACACAGACTGCACAGCCTTTAAGTCTTTACTAAACATGAAGAATACAAATAGACACATTCTGAGATGGCAAATAGCCATCCAGGGATATAGAGGGAATATGACCATCATATACAAAGAAGATAAAAGCCATCCCAATGCAGATGGCCTTAGCAGATGGCCGCTGGACAATTTCAAAAGCAATACAGCTTATGACCCTGAAGTCGCAGCCAGGATCCCTATCCATTTCATGGAGATAGATAGGAAGAAGAACTTCAGATTTTCTGAATGGGCACCAGAAGGTGTTACCCTTGACAGTGGGAACACTGATTCAAAAGGAACAGAAACTCCCATACTGGGAATAAGTCCCTCAGAACTGCACAATGAATTTTTCAATGCATTACTAAAGTCATATTCCAAGCAAAAACAGTGTCGCATCTTACTACAACTCCTTCAACAAAAATACAGGAGCCCAGACCTGGAATCCCACCTGGAAGAACCCTGGTTGAGGGCCTAAAAGGATAACAAGTTCTTCCTTGTAGATGGCCTGCTTTACCACAGAGAAAAGAATACAAGTGCACTCACAGTGGTAGACAGAGATCACATCTCCCTGATCCTTCAGGAATGCCATAACTGCCCCTATATGGGACACATGAGTGAAGACAGGACCAAAGAAAGGGTAGCAAGCACAGCTTGGTGGCCCAAGTGGGAACAAGAGTTGAGTGAATACGTGAACACTTGTGAAAGATGCCAAAAGGCAAATGAGAAACATGGGAAGAAGTATGGGCTACTTCAACACATAGAAGAACCCAAACACCCATGAGAAACCATCAATATGGATTGGGTCACAGGACTTGTCCCAGGAGGCAAAGAAAACTACAATGCCTTTTTAATCATAGTTTATAGGTTCAGAAAGAGTATGAGGTGTCTGCCATGCCATAAGGAGGACACAGCCATGGATACTGCTCTGTCATTCTGGAATAACATCATATCTACCTGTGGAGTCCCTAAGATTATCATTAGTGATAGGGACCCAAAGTTCACATCTGAAGTTTGGACCAACTTGTATGACATGCTGGGAACCAAACTTGCATTTTCCACAGCTTACCATCCACAAAAAGATGGACTAGCTGAAAGGATGATCCAGACAATGGAAGACATCCTTAGAAGATTCTGTGCCTATGGCATGGAATACAAGGACCATGAGGGATACACCCATGACTGGGTTACTCTCCTACCAGCTATCCAACTGGCTTATAATACAATTCAGCACTCTACCACAGGAAAAACACCTGCACTGGTAGAGAAAGGGTGGAATCCCCTGTTGCCTGTGGATCACTTGAAGAAGAATCTTATGACCATCCACCCCACAGCCAGAGAATTCCATGATATGTGGAATAGGGCTTGTGACACCGCAGCCAGATTCATAGCTGAGGCCAAAGAATATAAAAAGCAGAGGTGGGACAAGACACACATGGAATCTGACTTTAAGGAAGGGGACCAGGTGTTAGTGTCTACACTAAACTTTAATAATCTTAAAGGACCTAAGAAAATGAGAAACTCATTTGTAGGCCCCTTCACTACCATTAAGTTGATAGGGAAAAATGCAGTGGAAGTCAAACTCACAGAGGAATTTTCCAGGAAACACCCAGTCTTCCCAGTGAGCTTAGTCAAGACATACTTCCAGACAGAGGAGCATAAATTCCCCTCCAGGAAGAAGAATCCCACACCACCAGAAATAGTGGAAGTGGAAGACTCCCCTGGACCAGTGAAGAGGATCATCAAGGCCAGGAAGATCAGACTTAATGGCAAGGATCAGAGACAGTACTTAGTCAGGTTCAAGAACCAGACAGCTGATAAAGACAAATGGTTGGCAGAAGATGCCATACCAGATGGGAAACTTCATCTAAGGAAATTCAGAGCCTCTAGGAGGACTGAATAGTCTCATAAATGATGAGCCTCTTTTAGAGGGAGGGTATGTCAGCCTGTGACTCAAAACCAGAGCACAAGCATGACAGCCAAATAACATAAACCAATGGTATAGCCAAGATACTACAAAAACATGGAACAGAGCCAAATCTGCTCAAAAGGTATCAAAAGAAAGAGGAAAATAATCCCTTTCCAAATATCATAGGACAAAGAATAACAAAGTTATTCCTGCTCAAAGTTGTTGCTGAGCATAAACCTTAATTTTAACCTCTCATCTGAAATACAGAGTAAGAGTCCTAACCCCATCAAATGGGTATGCAAAATGAATCTCTAGGCCAGGGATATCCAATGGTACCAACCAAGCTGAGCTAGAACCAGTATTACAGAAGTTATGGTCAAATTCAGGCCGAATAAGGGTGAATAAAACAATCACCTCTCATCTGACTTCTACAGTTTTAGTGTGAGATACCCAAAGTGGGGTCTTTTTGCAAAGAGCACAATAAGGGCTATCTGATGGTGCCATCCATTTTTCCGTATCTACACTAGAACAAAGGTTATAGGGCAAACAAGCCCAATACAGCTTTTGCCTGAAAACACACACATGTACAAAAAACTTGTACATGAGATAGCTTTGTCATATTTGAGGATAACCATGACAAATATGGTACCATTGTGTAGAACACATACAGGGATACACATCTCAAGAACCAATAAAGTTATAGCTGTTTTAAGGTCAAAATCCCACATTTTGACCAATACAGCCTTACCATGGGATAATATCCCATAACCATGATTATGAGGTGTCAACCTGACAACAAAGCTTGTTTTTACTTCAATACCTCATAGTTCATTCAATACTGGGGTCCCATACAGGTTCTGTACAGCATTCTACGCTTCATAAATGTCAGAATCAGGCTGTGTGGTTCTCAGATGAAACCTTTCACACTGTATTGGTGAAAACAGCCCAGATGGGGTTTCAAAACCACATCTGAGCCAATACAGGCTATACAGGCCTTTTGTAAACCACAAGCCTGACCTAGAGAGTGAAAAATCTTTACTTCCTCTATGTGGAAAGGTCTAACCACCTTTTCACCCCATTTCAGGATAAAAAAGGGGCTTTTCACAGCCAGAAAAGCTTTCCTCATCCTGCTCTTGAATTCCTACGTAGTAAACTGTCAAGAACAGTTTTACTTTTGGAAAATAATCAGGTTATACTATAAATCTTAGTATTGTAGCTCTTATTATAGTAATCCAAATTGTAATACTGCACCCAGGGCTTTCAGCAGCACTCACCACCACTATCTCTTGATAGTAAAGCCCTTTTATTTTATTAAATGCCCTTATTATCTTTGAAATCTTTGTTCTAAAACTTTTTTCCGTGCCTCAAACATAGTTAAATTTGTAATTAGACTATTTTTACACCTTTATCATAGTTTCATCCTGAAATTGGGCCAACTTCTTCCTCTGATCCTCTGATAACATGCTTTGGTTTTTAACCAAGCTTTTATCTGTTGGACTTGTACTTTGAAGGACATGGGAGTCCAACCCTTCAAAAGTTCCTCTGTCTTTTCTGGCCCCATGAGCTTCTTCACTTGAAGATATGAGCTCATGGTGCTTAGAAAAATACTTGGGAGAAGTTCCCACTTGTGCTTTTTTACTGCCATAAACCAGTTTTTGTATTGACACTGAAATATCTCTACTGCTTCCTGTTGGAAGTGATTCAGTTCTGATAGCAATAGCAGTTATTTCAGCTTCTGAACTCTCAATAAGAGTGTCAAAGGTGATGGATAACATTTGGGAACTGGTGGAAGCTCTAGCATTCTCCATTTGTGCCTCTCCTCTGGGCTGACATTGTTGTCTTTTGCATTTGTGACTGGAATGTCCTGGTCCAGATCCATTAGATTGGATGGAGTAATTGCTTCCACTTCTAGTAGGAGTCATTTCAAGTCAATTTTAAGAAGAAAACAGACTAAGAATGAATTAAATTCACCTGCTGGACCTTTGAAGGTTTCTTTGGTTATTAAACCCCTTGGTGCTGGGCTAGTTTGAATCTCAATACTAGATTCTGAGGTTTCAGAGTATGAAGAACTTTCTCTGATTGATGACACTAGAGAAAGATAAAAATATAAGTTATTTTATCAAACAATAAACATAAATCATAAACTCAAATTATTGGATAAAGTTGGTTAAATGTAATTTATGGCAAATTACGTCAAAAATAAAGAAAAATGTCTAAGATGAAAGAAAAAATGTTTTTTAGTAAAGATTTTTTTATTTCATTTTTTTTTGCTTTAAATAAATGATGATTATGCAATTAATCAGTTATTAACCAGAATTGTATTGTTCTGCACTTTATACTAGAATAACTCAAAGAATAAATTTCAAGTCTGTGATGTGACAAAGCCACTAGTTAGAAAAAAGAAATTTATTCCAAGTCACTCAATAGTATATCATTTCAAACAATATTCTTAAGAAAAAATAACTTGATTAAGATTATAAAGATTATTTATAAGGGATAAGTCCCAAAAAAGGCAATATAAAAGTGAATATGGCAGTTTTAAGTCAAGAAAAAAGTGAAATCAGGTCTAGAATATGGTTTATGTCCCAAAAATTGGATAAAATCACGACCAGGCCCCCAAATTGAAGGTTTGTCTATGAAACTCTTGATAACAGTAACAATATCAAGAGTACTATGACTGTCCTCAGTAGAAAAATATAATATAATAAAATATTATAACCACAAATTCAAATATAATTATCAAAAATAATTATATAAAATAATAGATTTAATTATTATTATCAAATATAATAAAAAAAACATAAGAATTGTAGTGAATTATAATTATTCTATTATTGTTATAGTCACTGTGAATTATAATAATAAGAAGTGTAAAGCTCTTAATGAGACAATCACACGTGGAAAATATAGATATTTAACCACTTATAAAGAATATAAATATTATTTATAAAAGAATTCAAACACACACTGTGCAGAAATAACTCTTATAAAAAAATTCTATATAAAAAACTAATAATAGATAAAAAAGATATAGAATTCTAGAGAAAACTTACTTATAATATTTATTTAATACAACAAGTCAAACAACAAAAGTTATTATATCAAACAATAATTATAAGTTAAAAACACGCCAAAAATCAATATTTGAAAAAAAACAATTTTTATAATAAAAAAAATGATTAAACAGTTTTGAGAGGAATTTGTGGATTTTAAAAGATATTTTAAAGACAGTAATTTTATAAAATAAAATATATTATAGATGATTACAAAAATAATCTAATTTCTATAATTTCAATTATTTCCTTTAAGATTTATAAAGAATAAAATGCTTAAGAAATAATTTAATAATAAGACTTTATATATAATAAAACTTTACCTGTTTAAATGTAAGATATAATTGGATTGATAATGATGATGGACAAAAACTGTGATGGAAAGACTCTTTTTACGTCTACAGAGCAACTCTCATGATTCATAATGAGTATAGAGGGCGTGCTCAGGTAAAAACTGAAAAACCATGCTTGAAAATAAAGTTCTTGACTTAAGGCAACTTATTTTTAATTCCAATTTACAGTCACCACCGTTATTCTTAACTCCAAGTAACTTCAATCCTCATTTAAACTAATTATTTCAAGTTTTAATATAAAATAATCTTATTTATATTAAATTTCATCACATGAAAAGCTTAAAAATAGACTTTCAAGCAGAAATCTCTTAAGCTCAATTTTGAATTAATTTTTAAAGAAATTATAATTTTCTTTGAGCTTAATTAAAAGAGTAAATTTCCAGGCTAATTACCAAGGAAGTTTATTTATAAAAGATACTAAAAACTTAGTTTATACACAGATAATATTCAATTGTAAGCTGTGTGAAATGTTCAAGCAAATCCATTGAGAATTGGACTTTTAATAAATCTTTTAAGTTATTGCTATTTTTGGACGTAAAATATCAATACACACAAAAACTTAACTTTTGATAAGGTTTTAATGCTTGTAAACCTAACTATTTGAGCTTATTTAAGCTTTTTGAGCTTAATTAAGTTTTGACAGTTCTTAAAACCTTAATTTCAAGCCTGCAAATAGGGATTTACCCTGTGGCAGCTTGAAATTCCTGTCTAGTTTGGGATAAAACCAGTTTAACCTTTAAGGTTGGATCAAAGTCTAATCTTAAAGTTTATATAAGGTTGAAAATCATCCAATACAGGTGGAAAACCTTAATTGAGTCCTTGCAGATCCAAAAAGCTGGGTACCCAGCTCTATTTGGTCTTTTCCCTTTGTCCCACCTTTTTCCGTGGATTTTTCCCTTTTATTTATTTAAAGCCATACTATGGCCTTAAATCCTTATAAATTGAGCCCACGCAGGATTTACATTTTGTATGGCAAATCCTTAGCCAGTTCAGTAAATATACACAACACCTCAATTTTAACTAAAATCTTGGTAAGTTTGCATAAACCTTATGCAACTTTAAATTTAAGCTTATTCAAGCTTAAATTCAACAATTCAAAAATGTTAAAAAAAGTTACATTAGTACTGTGAGTTTCTTAAGTCTTCCAATAACATAAGAAATAAGTATTTTTAGGTGTAAAACCCTATGGGTGTACCCTAGGTTATTTTTGGTGTAGAATCCAAAGATAACATAATATTTCTAACTTTGTGTATCCAAAAAAAGTTATACTTATTTTTTGTCATTTCTTATTTTAAATTCAATTCAAGAGTCTGTTAAAGACAAATTTAACTCTTTATAAAGTCATTTGTGGCCTTATGGGTAAGTTATACATACCTCACAGGCTCACAGAAGGTGAGTACCTCTCTTGAATTTCCATAAAAAGGTTTTTTTTACTTTTCTAATATCTTTTTATCTCTTATTTTTTCAATATGACTACTAGAAGCAGTTCCCAATACTCCATCCAATCAGGTGAAGGTGGACTCAGAAGTGGTAATGATCCCACAAAAGGGAAAAGAAAGGGCAAAATCCCCAGTGGAACATAATCCAAACAAGGGAATGCGATATTTTAAAGGAAAGTCTCAGAAATGCCTATTATGTTTGAGCCATAGTAGGAAGTAAGTAAGAGTAATTCCAGCAGAGACAAATCAAATTCAGAGGGCTCAAATAGACATATAAATGATCCAGCACAAGAAATATTACATTGTGTACAAGGACAAATATTGAGAAATGTTTCCATAAATCCACCAAGGTGTGATGAGCTCCTGGAATATTCTAAAAAGGTTCCTCAAAAAAGGATGAAATAGTTAAATAATCAAATGGATGGAATCCACTATCATCCAAACCTCAAATCAAGAAGAGAAAGGACTTGCACAGAAAAAAGAGGGAGACAAGCAAGCAAGAATCCCCAATAGCTTCTACCAGCAATCCACAAGCCAGCCAACCTCCCCAAAAAGGCAAGAAGAACAAGGAAAAGAACCGGAGGAAATCATATTCTCCAAGTTACAGGATCCCAAAAATCCAAAAAGATTACATGGACAATGTTTTCAACATAGCAAGAACCTTGATAGAATTCAAAGACAAAGAAGAGCAAAGAATGAGACAAGCACATTACACAAAGAAATAGCTGTCTCATGATGTTGTGAATAACTCAAAAGAAATTAAAGACAGTTTATTAGCTTTGAAGGATATTGAAAATGGTCTCTTATATTCAAAAGAAATTAACATTAGTATATTATCTTTAACACAAATTGCTATACAAAAGAAAAACAAAATAGAAAAAATTAAATTTATGGATGAAGATAATAAGCCAAAAATTCTAATTTTCAATATTCAGAAATGAATAGAAGGAAAAAATGAATTGTATAAATACATAAGAGAAATCAAAGCAAAAGGTTTGAAAATGAATTATTACCAAAGTAATGACAACCTGACAAAAAATTGAATAAATTAACCATTTATGTTGGAAAATTGGAAGAAAAGATTTCATCACCCCAACAATTACCACTAGAAAATGTAGAAAAAAGTGATGAAGCAAGAATGAGTATTGAAGATGACATTCAAAATGAAATAAGAATTATTAGTGAAAAAATGGAAAAAATGAATGAGGCTTACTTGAATATTCTCAAGCTACAAAAAGATGGTATTATGGCATAAGACAAACAAATCGCAAAAATACCTGGTCTTGGTGGAAACAGGAAATAATCACCAAGTGGGAAAATGATTCCTGGAGGTACAAAGTAGAAAATAAATTTGAAAATTCCTTCTTTGACCCAGACAAGGATAAGCCTTAAACTTGGTTCTTAAAACAAGCTGAAATATTAAATGCATTATATTTAGAAATGTCACAGAAAATGGAGCATATGAAGATACTTCAAAAATGGGGAGGAGAACTGGAACATGCCCTGAGAAGCAGATGCATGGAGCCATGTTTCACAGAGGAGTACATTAATGCACTAGAAAACGTATTGCCAAAGACCAAACTTGGCAGAAAATGGAAAAATTAAAAATTAAAAGTCCAAATAAACCTTTTATTAAGAGAGACAAGCCAAAAGAACCTTTAGAACCCAATACATCCAACACTCATGAGCAAAGAAAATGCCATAAATCTGGCGGTATTGGAAACCTAGCCAATAATTGTCTGAAAAAGGCAAAGATCAAAGAAATGGTGCAAAAAGAAGACCACAGTGACAAAGAAGAAGAATTGGTTTCAGAAAAAGATGCTCAAGAATCAGAGACCTCTGAAAGTGATGAAATCAATATAATTAATGCCCAAATTCATAATATTGATTTCATATATTAATCTATAGATGTAAAATCAAACTTACCACAAGTTGGGAAAATTGGTACAAGCCTTGCAAAAATACAAGATTCCAAAATATATTAAACCAAACCTGCAAAAGGAATGGTATATACAGCTTGAAAATAAAGTATAAGTATTGTTGTGGTAGAAAAGCAAGAAGCAAAAGTAAACCTGGACACAGGGGAATACTGCACCTGTGTTGGGGAAAATAATCTAAAAGGTTTATACCAGATTGGGAAGAGAAACATATACCAATACAAGGGGTCCAATTTAGTAGTGCAAGTGAAAGCATGAAGCCCCTTGGAATAATTGACTTAAAAATAATTTTCCTCCACCCCACCCAATGTATAAGAATGAAATTGTAGTTTTTAATAATGGACAATTGTACTAGAAACCATTTAATAATTGGAAATAATTACTTCTCAATATATGGTATAGATATTTCTAACCAGAAAGAAAGATACTTCACCATAGGGGAGAATAAAAGAAAGAAATTTGGATTTTTAAACAACAAGAAACAAATTACTGCTATAAAGAATGAAGAGAAAAGCCAAGAAAAACATAAATTAATAAGTGAACAACTTATAGAGGAAAAAATCAATCAAGACTTTCTTGATCTCTTATAAAAATTCAAAAGTGTCTTTGCAATTAAGAAAGAACCACTAGGCACTATCATTTTAATTGAAGTAGAAATTATTATTGGTGTGGAAAAACCTGATCCACCCCTGTTAATAAGACCAACTTACCCAGCTAGCCCAAACGCTCATGATGCATTGAATGTACACATTAAGAATTTAATGGACCTAAGGGTATTAAGGAAAGTAGGACATAATGAACAGGTAGAAGTCACTAAAAGATTTATTATAGCTTGAAATAATAGTAAATCAAGGAATTTTGGAGACTTTGGAGCTCTCAAAACCTATACAATCCCTCAAAGATATGAAATAACCAGAATGCATGAGAAATCAACACAATTGTCACAGGCCAAGTTCATCAAAGGCATATATTCCATGGAGGGTTTCACCAGAATGTCTCAAAGAACAATTCCAGAAACCTACTAAGGATAATAGTCCATTGTGGCATATATGACTACCTATAGAATGCATTTTGGTATAAGAAATTCCCTTTCCCATTATCAAAGAATGATTAATACCATATTTCCTGAAGAACTATCAGAAGCATGGCTGATCACCTACATTTGCGATATTGTAGTTTTCTCAGAAACTTGGGAAAATCACCTAACAAGGCTAGAAAGAGTGTTAAAGAAGATATTACAAGTAAATATGGAGGTTTCCTTGAAAAAATGTCATTTTTAATACAGTCAACTAGAAGAACTGGGACATGTTCTATATGGACTAAGTTTGGGCATAGATAAAAAAAAGTCCAGAAGTACTACCAGAACCAATGCCCCAAGCTGAAAATGAAATGCAATCATAGAATTTCCTGTTTATTATGGACAGCATATGAAAGGCTTTTCATGAAGTGCCATATAACTGTCCAAACTCTATGACCATCAGACAGGCTATGAAATGAATGAAGAAGGTGTTAAAGCATATTAGGAACTGAAGAAAGCCCTCAAAAGTTGCCCATTTCTTCTAATTTCAGATTAGAAATTTCCTTTCAAATTGTACATTGATTCTTGTGGAGAAGGATTAGATGCTGCACTAAACCAAACAGAAATCATCAAAGATGAAACTGTTGAAGGACCAATTTCCTTCATTTCAAGGAAAATTAATCCAACAGAAGAAAGATATGGAACAAGTCAAATGGACTTCCTTTTCCTACAATCTGCTTTAGAGAAATTACACTATTCTTTTTGATGGGACAGTGTTTGATGTCATCACAGACTGTCATTCTGTCAAATATTTATTAAATATGAAGAAACCAAATAGACATATGACAAGATGGCATATTTCTATCCAAGAATATAGAGAAAATATGAAAATAGTTCATAAACAGGGAATATTCATAAAAATTCAGATGGTCTCAGAAGATAGGCCTTAGAAAATACACCTCAAAGCCCAGCATGGCTACCACAGGTAGAAAACCATATAGAAGGAATATGTGTTACAAATATTGGCCCAGAATTCATTGATAAAGTTCAAGAAATCTATAGTATGGACAATTAATGTCATATCTTAAGTCGGCTCTTAACAAAAGACTGTAAAGACGCATCTCCATATACCAGACTAGATGAAATGTGGATGAAAGCTCATTATGAAGGAATATTTCACCTCCTTGATGGAATCATTTATCATAGAACCAAGCATGCATGTTTCATGACCCTGACAGTTAGGGTTCTAGTAAGCACCATACTACATGAATGCCATGATAGTGTTGTATCTGGAAATCTCTTAGAAGAATGGACACTAGAAAGAGTAAAAAGGTGCTCTTGGTGGCCAAATTGGAGAAAGGATGTTTCAGAATATTGCCAGACTTGTGAAAGATGACATTAAGAAAATAGAGCCACAGTAAAGAAATTTGGAATAATGATCTAAATCCAAGAACCAAAATCCCCATGGGAAATAGTTTATATGGATTGGTTTACAGCTCTACCACCAGGAAGAGATAGAAGTTATAATGCATGTATAGTGTTAGTTGATAGGCACAGCAAGGACCCAATGGTCTTACCATGTCAAAAGATGACACAGCCATAATGATATGGAATGGAGTAATTAGCCACACAGGCTTATTCCAAAATATTGTAAGTGATAGAAACCCCAAATTTACTTCAGCATTATGGACAAAGCTCAATAACCGTTTTGGAA
Organism: Austropuccinia psidii; assembly: GCA_023105745.1. NCBI lineage: Eukaryota > Fungi > Basidiomycota > Pucciniomycetes > Pucciniales > Sphaerophragmiaceae > Austropuccinia > Austropuccinia psidii. The sequence continues at coordinate 12,595,479 of JALGQZ010000017.1, forward strand.
CAAAACTATCATTCTCAACAGTGTATTACCCTCAGACTGATAGTTGAGCAGAAAAACTGATACAAAATTTGGAATAAATGCTCAAAAGAGTCTGTGCTTATGGCCTATAATTCAAAGCCTCTGATGGCTTTAATCATGATTAGTGCACTCTAATACCAGATATTGAACTGGAATATAAGACATCAATCCATTCTTCAGTTGGTAAAGCACTGGAAACGTTACAAAAAGGTTGGAATCCAGCATTTCCTTATTAAATTCTCATGAAGGACTTAGTTGATGTACATCCAACATCAAGAAATTTCAAAATAATGATTTACAAAGGAATAGATCATGCAAACATATGTATTCAAGATTCATAAAAGTATGAAAAAGAAAGATGGGACAAAAGTCACAAACCACCTGATTTTAAAAGAGGAGACTTGGTATTAGTATCAACTCTGAGCTTTAATAATATCAAAGGCCCAAAGAAATCAATATATTCCTTTTCAGGGCCTTTCATGATAAGAGCACCACATGGCCCCAATTCTGTGCAACTAGAATTGACAGCTGAATTAATGAACAAACACCCAACTTTCTCTGTAGGTCTGATAAAGCCTTACAGCTTGAGTGATAAGGAATTATTTCCCCTAATATATAAATCACCACTTGAAATTCCTGTTCTAGAAGAAGTAGAAGAAAAGAAAATTACAACATTCTCCAAAGACAAGACATCAAGAAACAAAAAACAGGGAATACCTTGTAAGTTATAAAAACCCAAATCAATAAAATGAATGGCTACTTGAGGAAAATATAACTTATTCTGATAAGCTATTGGATATTTTTAGAGATTAAAGAAGACCTAAAGAATGGAAAAAATCAAGTATTATTAAGCTTAAAGTCTAAAAAGGTCTATTGAAGAGGTAGGATAGTGGATGATACCCTAATTAACTATATCAAATTGTGTTACAATCCTTTTTTGGTGGTAGGGAATATGAGCCTTTGAGATATGATCACATATCCAAGAAGGTCACAAAAAAACTTTACAAAGCTTATTTTAACAATAATAATTAAGATTATAATCTCAAAATAATTAAAGATGCTATAGAAAGGCATAGATTCTTGATTATATCAGAAACCAATGAACAAAAAAATGTGAATAAAATTACACCATTGGATTCCCCATCAACCCTGAACATAAAAAATCTTCACTTAATATCTATAAATTCAATACTTACTGAGATAAACCAAATATATGCACCTTTACAATCAGCACATATATTAATGGGCTTGAGCTCATATTGGTTAAAATATGCATAGTAAAGAGTTTATACAAAGATAAATTTACCACAAATCAGCTGTCCAAATACAGCCATAAAGTTTATTTTGCAGTTTATAGACAAAGCTGAAACTTACAAGGGTTTATTGAGCAAAATGTCAATGGCTGTTGACCACTTTTATTTTAAATTGATCCAAAATTCAATATAAGTAGATATTCAGATTCTAATAGTTCATAAATGAAGAATAATGTCATTTAAATTATTAAATTAATGATATAAACCCTTGTAATTATGTTTTGAAGTTTAAAATAGTAAATTTCAACAGAAAAGATGAGTTACAAGGAAAATAAGCAGAAATAGAGCTTTGATGATGCAATAAAATTCTCTCGGAAGGCTAGTGAGAACATTCCAAGCTATCAGAAGTCACTCTGTTAATTTCTGAAGCATGAATAAATCAAATGTTACTGATGACAAAACTTAAAGCTTAAAAATGATCATTTATGATCACTAACTGCAAGCTTATTTTAAGTTTAACAGTTAGATAAGTAATAAATCTGGTGAATACTAGTTCATTATTATTGAAACTAAAAAATACACAAATTTTGACCTTTTTCCAATCCTATGAGGTCATAAAACGTATAATTGCAGTGATAACTCTAAATAATGGCATAATAAGGTGAGAAGAAGGTTTAATTATGATGTAATCATCAACAAACCGTAAAATATTGATAAATTACAGTGGAAAACATCTAAGAACTTCTACTAGAAGATTTCTGGACTCTAGGAGGGAGGCTCTTAATATAAATAGAGCTCTTTTTGCTATATTTGCTCCTCAGACACATCCAAAAAACTAAAACATTAAATAAAAAGTTAATTTATTTGTTCTTTATATATAGCCCTATTATATTATTGAAGAACAAAGACCAGCACTTTATTCATAACCAGCTTTGATGTGAATAATTCAATACTTTTTTTTTTGAATTCTCTCAAAAATCTCTAAATTCACATAAAACTAGTTGAATTTGTAATTCTCTGTTTTTTATTGTTAATCAACTTTGAATACATTTGATTTAAATTATTAGGTCTGAATGTATTCAAAATTATTATATTACGTGTCAAAAGTTGGTTATTTTCTCTTATTATAATATTCTTAACCTTATTATTAGTCTTAATATATAACTTCAATATTAGTAATATTATTGTCATAAATTTTTTTATTATTGTTAAATAGCAAATTTTCATGCCTTTATTATTTTCTGGTACCAATAACAAAGTTAAATACATATATTGATTATTAAATATTAATATATTCATTTTTATCATAGTATTTTATTTGTTTAAATAATATGATTATTTTTATGCCAGAATTATAATAATTATTTATTATTATATTAATCATTTAAACTAGGAAGTTTATAGAAAAATAAGTGATATATTAGTAAATTTTACCTATCGTCTCATATTCAAATTTTACATTGGTACAGACCTTGGATAATGCGGGAAGCTCTGGAATCTTCCAAATTCACCTTTCTTGAGGAAGGCCTACAGGTTCTGGCCCTGTTCTTGCCTTTTCCTTGTCCAGATCCATCTTGTTGGACTTTATAGTTGCTTCCATCACTGGTATTCACCATTTTCAAATCAAATCAAGAGGAAAATAAGAATAAAGACAGAGACCACACACCTTTTGGTTTCTCTTTTGACAATTCTGATTTAAAAAAAGTTCCTCTTTTGGATATTTGAAATTCAATGTGTTCTTCAGACACTTCCTTCAAGGATTCTGGACTGGTAATATATCTCTTACTGCACTTATTACCAGCTGCAATATACCTTATTAAAGACACTAGGAAGAAAATTGGTAAAAGAAAATTATTTTTTATAATTTTAAAATATTTTTATGATTTTTTTAGCTGTTTATTCTTTTTTATATGTTTAAAAAAATTGAAATTCAAGCTTGTGAATCAAACGTCAATTCAGAGTAACTCAAAGAAGAATTTTATAAGTTTTTGGATATGAAAAAGAAATGTGTAAAACAATATAAAATTAATGTATATTCCTCAATTAGAAAGGTGTTTTAAGACAAATTTAAAAAGAAAAATAGTTTCAAATTCAAAATGGAAGAAAAAAATTATTAAATAAATATATTTCAGAGATTAAAGACATACTAGTAAAGGGTTCAAGGTTCAGAATTGTCAGGCCGAGTCTATTATGAAGAAGTAAATAGGCTAATTACAACTTAAATATGACTTTGGCATGGTTATAAATATCAAAAATGAGGGTAATAAAATATAATGAAGGTTTATTATTGAGATGAAAGGGTTTTACTATTGAAGAATAGTGGTGGTGAGTGCTATTGAAAACCCTGGGTGAAGTCTTACCAGTTGGATTGCTATAATAAGAGCTACAATACTTAAGTTTAAAGTATAACTGTCATAGGGGCTCTTATGGAAGCAAGATGGCCTGCAACTCAGGAATCAAGAACTCACTTGGAGGGCTCCAAAAGATAAGAATAATAATAAAGATGGATTTCTCTAAAGAAGAGGAATGGAAAAGACAAGTATGGCAAAGATAAAGAAAAGATAAGAAGCCAAAGGCAAAAGGCCAAGAAGCCAACCAAGTGAATCCTCAATTCACTGTTTCAACCTACTAGAAAAGGAAATGGAATTAGTAAAGGATATGACCACCAATATCCACTGACAGGCAAGGAAGAAAAAGAGAAAGGGTTCTGAATGACTGACTTAAGATTATCAGTATTAACTTTGATAATGTAAAAGAAAATAAAGATAATAATAAATCCAATATATTAATTAACTGGGGAAAAAGTCCCCAGGTGCTGAAAGGTGGCCAGTATATGTGAAAAAATGAAAGACTGATCCTGGAAGGTGGATCACTGGCTGTATTGTCTGAATTGGGCCAATACAGTTCTGGCCATCTTGAAATTGAACTGTGTGATTGAACTCCCACAGTGGAAGATTGAATTGGCCCAATTGGGCCAAGTCCATCAGGCTTATTGATTGACGCCTGTATGGAGCAATTGAGTTGTCTAAGGAGTATTGAAATACTTGATGCCTTGACAAATGATTGAAAGACTGTATAGTCTCTGAGAATGCCCTTGGAACAGTCCATGAATGAAATTGCCAACCCAACTCCTGCAGGGCCAGGTGATTGGGATCCTTGAATGGTCTTCTGATTGCCGCCATGGATTGCCAGACTGATGAGTTAAAGAATCCTCCTTTTAAATGGGCGTTGGATTTGGGACCTTGATTTGGAACTGTGAAATTTGGTCCTGAAAGCTTCACCATTGAATTTATGAGCAGAAATGGTGCATAATGGTATATAATACCATATATGCACCACTCCTGCAACCTTGAGTACGGGGTGCATGGAGAAATGGAAAGAATTCCCCTTGAGTTGAGGGGAGTGCTTGCTGAGCTGGTTGGGTGGCCTCTGGTGGCTTCCAGAGGCCATGGCTGAAATAGTGGTCCATGGCCAAAATTGGGTGCTACAGGTTCTATGGCCATTTTGGTGTCCAAAAGGTTTTTGGCCTAAATTGGTTCCAAGGGATTGATGGCCAAAATTGGCTCAGGTGGGTCCAATTGTGGTTTGGGACCCACCTGGCCTTGGGGGCTAGATGTTTCCCCCCTTTGGCCTCATTGGATTAGGCCAAAAGGGGCCTAATTGGCCTACCGACTGCAGACCGTGAATTACGGCCCACAGGCCCTAGAAGCCGTAGGGGGCCTGAATGGCCCAAAAATGCCATTGAGGCCTAAACCCCCCTAATGAAAGGGGTAGGACCAGAATGGATGGAGGTGGCTAGGGGGCCTGGAGGCCCCTAGAGGACAAAAGGACCCCCCAGGCCCAAAATCAAATATAAAGGCCTGGGGTTGGTGATGTGGGAATTGGCCAAGGAGGCCAATGATGGCAGAATATGGCCAAGAAGAGGTGTTATTTCCCCAAGTGGAAATGTCCATAAACTAAATTTAATGTTGAAAGCCAGCCCAGAAGATCTGTGTCCAAATTGCAAAGTGCTCACAGAGTGGCCAAGGTGATGCTTACAACATAGAAGAGTAGAATACCCCTAAAGGTGCATACCAGGAGTGGGACTTACTTTTGGTAATTCCTCTCCCCACCAAGCACCATAAAAAAATCAAGCTTTTGAAGAATTGGGTCCTGGCTTCTCAGGATACAAAGAATGGAAATCTTTGACAAGATCACGACAATTCTTGAGATTTTTGGCTCGTTCCCAAGTGGATATTTCTGGGTCTTGACTGAAACCTTTCCATTCCACCAGATACCATAATTTTGTCCTCTTGAGCTTTGAATCCAGTACTTGAGAGACTTCCCATTCCTCTTCTTCTTCAATGGTGATTGGAGGAGGAGGCTCTTGATGCCGATTTGGGATTTTTGATGTCTTGACAGGTTCGAGAAGGGAAATATGGAAGACTGGGTGGATGGATTTCCATTGAGATAGAAGCTTGAGGTGGTAAGCATGAGTACTGACTTTCTTCAAGATCAGAAAAGGACCCAACCATCTTTCAGGCAGTTTTTTGGTGGGTCTGGTTGAATTGATGTTCTTGGAGGAAAGCCATACCATGTCACCAGGATTGAAAACAGGTGGACTTGCTCAAATTTTATCTGTGTACCTCTTAAAACGGTTTATGGCAACTTCAAGTTTTCTCTTGACATCTTGCTGCACTTATTGGATTGTTGTTGATAACTTTCCAGCAGGAGTATCTTGAGTGATGTGAACTGAGTCAAAATGAGGATATCTTCCATAAACAGTGAAAAACGGGGATTGCTTGGTTGAAGAGTGATCAGAATTATTGTAGGCAAATTCAGCCAGTGGGAGCCAGGTGTTCTAATCATCTTGATGATAACTGACATACATCCGAAGATACTGTTCTAGTATCTGATTTACCCTCTCTGTCTGTCCATCAGTTTCTGGATGGTAAGCAGTTGACAAATATCTTGAAATCTTGATCTGCTGACAAATATTGGTCCAGAAGGAAGAAACAGAGAGAGGACCTCCATCACTGACAATGCTTGAAGGAAGGCCATGCTTTGAAAAGATATTCTTGATGAATAAATGGGCCAAATCTAGTGAAGTGATTGAAGACATTGTTGGAATAAAAACTGCCATTTTTGAGAATCTGTCCACTATGACAAGGATTAAGTCAAATGAGTTGGACAGTGGCAGTTGAGTGATGAAGTCCATTGAAAGACAAATCCAAGGACCATTTGGAATTTGAAGAGTTTTGAGGAGTCCAAATTTCTTATGATGGATATTCTTGTTTCTTGAACACTTTTGACAGGATGAGACATAATCCTTGATGAATTGAGTCATGCCGGACCAGTGGAAATCCCCCTTGACAAGTTTGAGAGTCTTCCCATGGCCAGGGTGTCCAGCTAGAGGAGAATCATGGCACTTTTGAAGAATACTGAGTTGAATTGTGAAGTCATTTGGGACCACCACCCAATTGTTGAAGAGAAGAAGTTGGGAAGAGGAATCAAGAGAATAATCCTGAATGGATTTACCTTTGCCCAATTCTTCAAGGATACTTCTGTACTGAGAGTCTTGCCATATTTCTTCTGAATTGAGTCAATCAAATTTGAAAAGGATTCCACCTTGACTGCAAAATACCTTGAGGGTTGAACTTCATCTTGCTTAATGAGTTGTTGAAAATTCATTGGATTCTTGCTGATGAAATCCTCCCCCTCTCCAGATAGACGTCGTCCCAACTTGATAAGGCATCTGGAAGAGTAGCTAGGCGGCCAGGGCGGTAAGTGATTGAGAAATGGAATTCAGAAAGTAATTCAGCCCAGCGGGCTTGACGGCAAGTGAGTACTTTGGAGGACAAGAAGTATTGAAGGGAAGAGTGATCGGTGAGAACTTCAAAAGGGGAAGAAAGAGACAGGAGAAAAGCCCCCCAGACTATGCCAAGGAGTTCCTTGTCATGAATCTCATAGTTGAGCTCTGCTGGGATAGGCTTGTGGCTGTCGAATGCAATGGGATGTTTTGCTGAGTCAGAGACCTGACTCAGTACAGCACCCAAGGCATAATCTGATGCACCAGTTGCTACAATAGTGGGTCGAGAAGGATTGGAGTGGTGGTGAAAGCCTATATGAGTTGGTGAAACTGACTAAGAGCTTTCTCATGGAGGGGGAAACAGGAATATTTCTTGAGGAAACTGGTGAGTGAACTGATCTTCTTTGAGTAATTCTTGATGAAACGGCGGTAGAAGCTGGCAAAGCCAAGGAAAGATTGACAAGCTTTGAGGTTTCTTGGATTTGGCCAATTGAGAATCTGCTGGACTTTTGCTTGGTCCATCTTGAGGCCTTCAGAAGAAACAACATAACCAAGATATTCTACACTAGAAGCATGAAATAGGAACTTGGAAGCATCAGCAAAAAGGTTATTGGCTCTGAGTCTGGAAAGAACAGTGGACACATGAGTGACATGTTTTTCCTCAGATTTGGAAAAGACCATAATGTCATCCAAATAAACTGCAACATAAACATCAAGCAGATCTTGGAAAATATCATTGACAAGATTCTGAAAAGAGGCAGGAGCATTGGTGAGCCCAAATGGCATAACCAAGTACTCAAAACTGCCATATTTAGTTCTGAAGCATGTCAAATCTTCATCACCCTCCTTGATTCTGAGCAGGTTATATGCACCACGCAAATAAATCTTGGAGAAGATGGAAGAACCATTGAAAACATTGAGAATCTGATTCATGGGAGCAACAGGATACTTGTTCTTCCTAGTAACAGCATTGAGTTTGCGGTAATTAACACACAAACAGAGGTCACCATCTTTCTTTTTGACAAATAGGACAGGTGCTCCTGTTGAAGAGGATCTTGGCTGGATGAAACCTTTCTCTACATTCTCTGAAATGTAGGCCCTGAGTGTATCTGACTCTTGTTTGGATAAAGAGTAGATCACCCCAACTGGAGGTAGAGACCCCTCCAGCTCAATATGATGAGGAGGAAGTTTTTCTGCTTTCACATTGGATAATACATCCAAGCTTTGGTGATAGACAGAAGGAACAACCTTCATCACGGTTTCTACTTCTTCTGGCTCTTCCTCTTCATCCCACAACTCCTCCAGGGAGTCATGATAAGATGAAGGAGGAAGGTCCATCTTCCCAAAGAAGAGATGAAGTGAAGATACAGAATCATCTTCTCCAACATCTTGAATCTCTTTGAAGACTTCATCTCCAGATAATGGTAATGACTGAGGGGAACTTATGGAAGGAATATGGACAGAAGATGGAAATGATGGTGTTCTAGAATCACCAACCAGAGCTGCACATGATTCGGCAGCAGAAAGGTCATTATGGCAAGAATTAGAAGGATCACAAAAGTCCTTATGATCAGCATTAAAGGTGATCAGCCCTTGCCTCCAATCAATAGAAGGATTAAAGTGATTTAAAAAGTCAAAGCCCAATATGAGGTCTTCTCCCTTGGGAGTATCAATTACTAAAAAGTCCAATTCAAAGCTTGGGAAGGAAGGGAGCTCAACCATATATTTAGTATGGTGAGTCAAAAATAAGGAAGGGGACTCAGAGGAGTCCAAGATAATAAGAGGAATCTTCTTTAGAAGTTCTGACATAGTCAATGAATACTTGTGAACAAACTACTTTGCAATAAATGAGTGTGTAGCACCAGAATCAATGAGAATACTGTAAAAAACATTAGAAAGAGAAGAAAAGACAAAATATTTAAGAGAATTCTTGACACCAGTATTCATAATTCACAATTTTTCTCTGGAAGGAAAACTGTGAAGACCATGGAACACAACATGGTCTCCACTCAGGCTTTTCCCTGGCTGGGAAATTGGCCTGACGGTTGGGTAAGCTTGTTTTGAGGCCTTTTGATACAGGACTCAAGACTATGCTTCCCACCACAATAGGTACAAAGACCCTCTTTGATTCTTTCTTTTTCAGAGCTCATGATCTTGAAGTCCCTATTCAACAAAGAAGAATGGGGCTTGTCCCTCTTCTGAAAATTCTTCTTCTTCTTAAGACTTGAACTTGAAGAATTTTGAGGATGAGAAGTACTTGATCTTGGGGCTTCAGGTTTCTTCTCTTGATAGTGATTCTTCTCCTTTTGCCTTTCATCATACCTGGTATCAAGTTCCAGGGTGAAGTCCAAGCCCTGCCAATGAGAAATGAAGTGGCATAAAGGACCTTCTTTCTGTCTTGAGAGAAGTTTGTCGGATCATTATGAAAGTTTCTTTGGCATGACTGGAGGAAGCTTCTGACTTTGAAGGGCTAAGTCCCATCAAAGCATTCTGGTGCCTTCATAGATGGAGTCTTGAAGGCGGGTGGTCTTGATGATCCAGAAGAAAAAGCTGCTTGAAGATTGGCCATAATTTGAGTCATCTGCTGCATAATGGCCAATAAAGATGGTTCAGATTGATGAGAGACAGGCTGGTCAGACTGGGCTAGAGTTGGTCCTCCAGTACTTTGGGATTCCCCCACAGGAGCAGGGACACCTTCAGTACCATCAGACCCTTCCTCTTCCACAGAATTCTCCTCCTCCTCCTCATCATCTTCACCTTGAACCTTGAGACTGGTTCTTGAAATTCCTGGAAAACTTCCAACCACTCCTGATAATGAAATTAATCTTCTTGGCCCTCTTCCTTCCTTCCTTCCTGGATGGTGCTTCTCCTTCCATGCGGGGTCCTCTATCCAATTGGCCCCTCAGTTTAGGAACTGCTGGGGTGCCATCAAGAGGAACTCTTGGAGTTGGAGTGAGAGCAGCTTGAGCTCTGGCCTGAGATCTGGTTTGTCTTGCAGGAGGTGAATGTTTGAAGGGAATGATTCCAGGAGTAAAAAATTAGAATAAATGAATAAAATCAAAACTTTCTTGAAGTACGGAATCACAATCAAATCTTGAGGAAATAAATGAATCAATTAAAATCTTCAGGTACCTCAATAAACCAAAATCAAATGAGTCTTGAAGTCAAAATCAATATCAATGAAAATCTTGAAGTCAATAAAATCAATCAATAAAAATCAATAAAAATCAAATCTTGCAGAGAAAATAAATCAGTCAAATGAATTCTTGAGTCAAAATCAATTTATGTCAATTCTTGATGTGAAATTCAGCAAAATCAATGAAAATCTTCAGTTCAGTTAATTTTCTTGAAGTAAATGTCAATTATATCAAATCAGTCAATCAAATCAATTATCAAGTGAATTCTTCCTGAAAATCAAAATTCTTGAGGAATAAAATCAAATTGAATCCTAATATGAAGAATGTGTCTGAACAATCTGCTGAGTAATTTGAAAATCAAAATGATAAGATGCCTGAATTAAAGATAAAATGAGATTGATGATTGAGATTGAGATTGAAAAAGATGAACAAAAATAAAACTTTGTCAGTTTTCAATTTTCAGAATGAAGAATGAATGAGAGAAAATTGAGAGGTGACAAAGAATCATTAAATTCATAAGCGTTAAAAATTCATAATTTTGATTAATGAATGAATGAAATTGATGAATAATGAATGAATAGAATGAAATAAATTATGAGTTAATTGATATAATGTCACAGGGGCTTTTAGGGAAGCAAAAGGGCCTGGAACTCAGGAATCAAGAACTCAAAGATCCAAAAAAGATCAGAAGCCAAAGGCCAAAGATAATAAAAGGAGCCAAAGGCCAAGAAGCCAACCAAGTGAATCCTCAATTCACTGTTTCAACCTGCAAGAAATGGAAATGGAACTAGTAAAGGATATGACCACCAATATCCACTGACAGGCGATGAAGAAAAAGAGAAAGGGTGCTGAATGACTAACTTAAGATTATCAGTACTAACTTTAAAAATTTAAAATAAAATAAAGATAATAATAAATCCAATATATTAATTAACTGGGGAAAAGGTCCCCAGGTGCTGAAAGATGGCCAGTATATGTGAAAAAATGAAATACTGATCCTGGAAGGTGGATCACCAGCTGTATTGTCTGAATTGGGCCAATACAATTCTGGCCATTTTGAAATTGAACTGTGTGATTGAATTCCCACAGTGGAAGATTGAATTGGCCCAATTACGCCAAGTACATACAGGTTTATTGATTGACGCCTGTATGGACCAATTGAGTTGTCTAAGGAGCATTGAGATACTTGATGCCTTGACAACTGATTGAAAGACTGTATAGCCTCTTAGAATGCCCTTGAAATAATCCATGAATGAAATTGCCAACCCAACTCCTGCAGGGCCAGGTTATTGGGATCCTTGAATGGTCTTCTGATTGCCGCCATGGATTGCCCGACTGATGAGTTAAAGAATCCTCCTTTGAAATGGGCGTTGGATTTGGAACCTTGGTTTGGAATTGTGGAATTTGGTTCTGAAAACGTCACCATTGAATTTCTGAGCAAAAATGGTGCATAATGGTATATAATACCATATATGCACCACTCCTGCAACCTTGAGTATGGGGTGCATGGAGAAATGGAAAGAATTCCCCTTAAGTTGAGGGGAGTGCTTAGTGAGATGGTCTGGTGGCCTCTGGTGGTTTCCAGAGGCCATGGCTGAAATAGTGGTCCATGGCCAAAATTGGCTCGGGTGGGCCCAATTGTGGTTTGGGACCCACCTGGCCTTGGGGGATAAATGGTTTCCCCCTTTGGCCTCATTGGATTAGGCCAAAAGGGGCCTAATTGGCCTGCGGACTGCAGACCGCGGCCTAAGGGCCGTCGAAGCGGTAGGGGGCCTGGAGGTCCCTAGAAGACAAAAGGACCCCCAGGCCCAAAATCAAAGATAAATGTCTGGGGGTTGTTGATATGGGAATTGGCCAAAGAGCCCAATGATAGCAGGATATGGCCTGAGGGCATAAAATATGATGGGGGCCAGAAATCGCCAAGAAGAGGTGTTATGCCCAAATGGCCATAGAGCACCAGAGGGGACCAATTGGCCATAAAAGATATGGTGTGGCCAATTGGCCCCAACGTGGTTACAGGTTAGAACTGCTGCAGAACCCATGGAGGAGGGTCAATCTTTGTGGTTGTGACAATAACCTGATTATTTCCAAGAGTATAGCTTTTTTTGACGGTTGTACTACCTAGGAATTCAAGAGCAGGATGAGGAAACCATTTCTGGCTGTGAAAAGGCTTCTAGACCTTTCCATGTAGAGGAAGTGAAAATTTTTCACTTCCTAACACTGGCTTGTGGCTTTCACAAGGCCTGTATAGCCTGTATTGGGATCCAATGTTGTTTTGAAACCACATCTGGGAAGTTCTCACTAATACAGGGTGAAAATTTCCATCTGGTGACCACACAGCTTGATTCTGAGGTGTATGACACATACAATACTGTACAGAACCTGTATAGGACACCGGTATTGAATGAACTATGAGGTATTGAAGTAAAAACAAGCTTCTTTGTCAGCTTGACAACTCATAGTCATGGTTAGGGGATATTATCCCATGGTAGGGCTGTATTGGCCAAACTGTGGGATTTTGACCTTAAAACAGCCATACCTTTGTCAGTTTTTGAGATATCAACCTCAAAGTGGGTTCATCTTGTAGCCCTGTATGCGCTCTACACAATGGTACCCTATTTAATATGGTTATCATTAAATATGACAAAGGTATCGCATGTACAAGATATTTTGTACATATGTGTGTTTTAGGCAAAAGCTGTATTTGGCTTGGTTGCCCTATAGCTTCTTTTCTAGTTGGGATATGGGGAAATGAATGACACCATCAGATAGCCCTGATTGTGCCCTTTCCAAAAAGACCCCACTTTAGGTATCTCACACTAAAACTGTAGAAGTTAGATAAGAAGTGAATGTTTTTTTCACCCTTATTTGGTCTGAATTTGGCCATAACTTCAGCAATACTGGTGCTAGCTCAGTTTGGCTGGTACCATTGGATAGCCCTGAATTAGAGCTTAAATTTTAATACCCATTTGATGGGGTTAAGCCTCTTACTCTGTATTCCAGATGAGAGGTGAAAATTAAGGTTTATGCTCAGCAACAGCTTTGAGCAGGAATAACTCTGTTATTTTTTGTCCTATGGTGGTGGGACTTGTATCTTTGGAAAGGGGTGAGTTTCCTCTTTCATTTGATACCTTTTGAGCTGATTTGGCTCAGCTCCATGTTTTGGTGGTATCTTAGCTCTACCATTGATTTATGGTATCTGGCTGTCAGGATTGTGCTCTGGTTTTAAGTCATTGGCTGACAATAATACTGGACTGTCCCCCAAATGTAAGATGTTTCTATTCAACTCTTAACAATATGAATATTAATCAAGAACTAGGACTATTATTATGAAATATGAAAATAATCCATTATAACCACAAAAAAATGATTAATTGCTTAATTTTATCTTTTTCTTGGTTTACACTACTAGTGATTATAACAGTGAGAATTAATTTTTTTGCTAGATTCAATTACAAGAATTATTAATAATTGACCTACCTATTAAGATTATATGAAATTATTTTCATGTATAATTATGAATATGATTCTTGAAGGAAACTAATACAAGATAAATAACATAGGAATTAAGTGAAAATAATAACTAATACTCCAATAATACATTTATAAGAGTTGATAGAGTGATTTGACAGATTGTTTGTAGATTTAAAAGATCAAAATTTGGGCTGTAACCATAATACAACAATATAACAGCTAAATAATAATGGAGATAGTATTTTCCCTTATTTGAAGTATTTCTGATTGATTCTGAAATAATCAAAACACTGAGGAACGAATTTAACTAATACTTACTTGTTGGTACTAATTTTATGGTTGACTGATAAGATGATTTTGAAAAAACAGCAAGAAGAGGCCAATTTTAAGGCAATAACAGCTTAAAGAGTTGTGCCATGGAGAAAACTGAGAAAAAAAAGAGAAAACAGTAATCCTCTTTTGATTAATGATTAAATCACCTGTGTCATGTAAGATTATCATAATTACTAAATTAAGTCATTTTACATGACTACCAACACATTTATTATTAGTAAATAGAGAATTAACAACTTTTAATACTCTTTTATTTCAAAATAAATAATTGTTTTCTAAAATTCATCAATGTTATTGGGAGTTTCATTGCAGGTTTTATTTTCTGTGAATGTTTGAAGATCCACTGTTTCACATGGAATGATCAAAAATGAACTTTAAGTTAAACTTTCATTTTGAATGATGAATTAATGATTCTTTTTGGTTTTGACACAAAATATCCCTTTCTGAATTGGTCCTGAAATCTTGAGAACCATTACTTAAGAATTGTATTTTTAATTCATTTTTGAAGTTTTTACCTTATTTCTACATAGAAAAGCAAATGGCACAGCAATAGCTGGTTGAAATGGGGTAAAAGCATGAATTGTGAGCCTGTGAGGTATGTATAACATACCCATAAGGCCACAAATAACTTTATACACAGTTAAATTTTTCTTCAACAGACTTTTTAATTGAATTCCAAATAAAAAATAACAAAGAATGAGTATAACTTCTTTTTGGATAAACAAAGCTATAGATATTATGTAATTTTTGGATTCTACACCAAAAATAACCTAGGGTACATCCATAAGGTGTTATACCCAAAAACACTTATTTCTTATGTTAATAGAAGATTAAAGAATCTAACAGTACTAATGTAACTTTATTAACATTTTTTTAAAAATTGTTAAATTTAAGCTTAAATAAGCTTAAATTTAAAGTTGCATAAGGTTTATGTAAGCTTACCAAAACTTTAGTTAAAATTGAGGTGTGGTGTATATTTACTGAATTGGCTAAGGATTTTCCATACAGAATTTAAATCCTGCGTGAGCTCAATTTAAAAGGGTTTAAGGCCATAGTATGGCTTTAAATAAATAAAAGGGCAAAATCCACGCAAAAAGGTGGGACAAAGGAAAAAGACCACATAGAGCTGGGGTACCCAACTTTTTGGATCTGCAAGAATTCAATTAAGGTTGTCCACCTGTATTGAAGGATTTTCAACCTTATATAAACTTTAAGATTAGACTTTGATCCAACATTAAAGTTTAAACTGGTTTTATCCCAAATTAAACAGGAATTTCAAGCTGCCAGAGGGTAAATCCCAATATGCAGGCTTCAATTCAAGGTTTTAGGAGATTTCAAAGCTTAATTAAGCTTGAAAAGCTTAAATAAGCTTAAAGCTTTAAGGTTTCAGGCATTAAAACCTTATCAAAACTTAAGGTTTGGTGTGTATTGCTATTTGACTTGGAAAAATAGTAATAACTTCAAAAATTCATTAACAATGCAATTCTTAATGGATTTGCTTGGGAATTTCATGCAGCTTACAATTAAATATTATCGACATATCAATTAAATTTTAGGTATCTTCTATAAATAAATTTCTGGGTAATTAGCCTGGAAATTTACTCTTTTAATTAAAGCTCAAAGAAAATTATAATTTCTTTAAAAATCAATTAAAAATTGAGCTTTAGAGATTTCTGCTTGAAACTCTATTTTGAAATTGTTCATGTGATGAACTTTAATATAAATAAGTTTATTTATATTAAAAACTTAAAATAATTAGTTTAAATGAGGATTAAAGTTAAATGGAGTTAAGAATAACCCTGTTAGCTTTAAATTGGAATTAAAATTAAGCTACCTTAAGCTAAGAACTTTATTTTTAAGCATGGTTTTTCAGTTTTGACCTGGGAGCTCCCTCTATATCCATTCTTAATCATGAGGGCTTCTCTGAAGACATAAAAAGAGTCTTTTCATCACTGTTTTTGTCCATCATTCATTATCAATCCAATCATATTATAAATTTAAACACGTAAAGCTTTATTAAATATAAAATCTTCTTATTAAAGTAATTCTTAAGTTATTTTATTCTTTCTTAATTAAAATTAAAGAATTGAAATCATAGAATTTGGATTATTGTTGTAATCACCAATAATATATTTTATTGTATAAAAATAATCATCTTAAATATTTTTTTACAATTCACAAATTCCTCTTAAAAACCCTTTCATATTATAAAAAGCTGTTTTATCTTTAAAATTATTGATTTTTGGCGTGTTTTAAACTTATAATCATTATTTAATATAATAAATGTTATTCTTTGACTTTTTGTATTAAATAAATATTATAAGTAAGTTTTCTCTAAAATTCTATATTTTTTTATCTAGTATTAGTTTCTTTATATTGAATTTTTATTCTATAACAATTATTTCTGAACAGTGTGTGTTTAATTCTTTTAGAAGTAATATTTATATTGTTTATAAGTGGTTAATATTCATATTTTCCACGTGTAATTGTCTCATTAAGAGCTTTACACTTCTTATTGTTATAACTGTCAGTGACTATAACAATAATAGAATAATTAGAATTTATTATAATTATTATATTTTATAATAATAATTAAATTTATTTTTTTTATATATAATTATTTTTAATAATGATATTTAAATTTGTGGTTATAATATTTCATTATATTATATATTTCTACTGAGGACAGTCATAGTACTCTTGATTTTGCTACTATTATGAAGAGTTTCATAGACAAACCTTACATTTGGGGGCCTGGCCGTGATTTTAACCAATTTTTGGGACATAAATCATATTCTAGACCTTATTTTACTGTTTTTTGACGTAAAATTGCCATATTTATCTTGATATTGGCTTTTTTGGTACTTATCCCTTATCAATAGTCTATATAATATTAAGAAAGTTATTTTTTCTTAAGAATATTGTTTGAAACCATATACTATTGAGTGCATTTGAATAAATTTCCTTTGTCTAACTAGTGGCTTTTTCACATCACAGACTTGAAATTTATTCTTTGAGTTATTCTAGTATAAAGTGAATAATAATACAATTTTGTTTAATAAACTTGTTAATTTCATAATTATTATTTCTTTAAAGAAAATAAAAATATTTATGAAAAACATTTTTTTCTTTTACCTTACACATTTTTCTTTATTTTTGACGTAATTTGCCATAAATTACATCAAAACAACTTTATTCAATAATTTGAGTTTATAAGTTATTCTTATTGTTTCATAAAATAACTTATATTTTCATTTTTCTCTAGTATCATCAATTAGAGCCAGCTCTTCAGATTCTGAAGCCTCAGAGTCTAGTATTGAAATTCAAACCAGCCCAGAACCAAAGGGTATAATAACCAAAGAACCCTTTAAAGGTCCAGCAGGTGAATTCAATCCATTCTTAGTCTATTTTTTCTTAAAAATGGCGTGCAATGACTCCTACTAGAAGTGGAAGTAATATCTCCATCCAATCAAATTCATCTGGACCAGGACATTCCAGTCACAAATGAAAAAGACATGAATGTCATCCCAGAGGAGAGGCACAAATGGAGGATTCCAGAACTTCCACCAGTTCCCAAAGGTTAGCCAGCACCTTTGAACCTCTTATTGAGAGTCCAGAAGCTGACATAACTACTATTGCTGTTAGACCTGAATTATTTCCAACAGTCAGCAGTGGAGATTCACCAGTCTCAGTACAAGAACTGGTTTATGGCTGCCAAACAGAAAGAGTGGGAACTTATCCCAAGTCTTTGGATAGGCACCATGAACTCTTATCTTCAAATGAAGAAGTTCATGGGGCCTGAAAAGACAGAAGATCTTCTGAAGGGTTGGACACCAATGTCTTGCAAAGGACAAGTCCAACAGATAAAAGCTTGTTTGAAAAACCAAAGCATTTTATCAGAGGATCAGAAGAAGAAGTTGGCCCAAGGCAAGGAAAACAGCCCAGTGGAAGCTCCCCAAGCATCCACCAGCAAAACTCCGCCTCAACAAGTGCCCAGCAAGCCCAAGCAAGCCCCAAAGACCAATCAGAAGGGAAAGGCAAAACCCAAATGGAACAAGCCTTACCCGCAGAATTACAGAATCCCAAAGAGAGAAAAGACAGCCATGGACAATGTGTTCAACATGGCAAGAACTCTGATGTCATTCAAAAACAAGGAGAAGGAAAGATTGAGCTAATTTTTCCCAAAGAAATAGATCTTGTTAAGCTTGTAACTCAATTTGAATCTTGTAATAAAGAAATTATAACAAAGCTTAAAACATTTGAGTATATTCAACAAAAGTTGGTTAATGAGATATTACAAGTGAAAGAACAACAAAAGACCATTATTGGACTTGAAAATGTTGATAAGGGCAATATTGTGTCTTTGACACAAATTTGTGCAAGAATTGAGTCAAAAGCTACTTTGCTCGATCAACCAGATGAAAATTCAATTTCTTTTGTAACTGGACAGTAAGGAATTGAAATTACAAGTTCAAAACTTGGAAAATTCAACTGGTCACAATGCAGCTCTTTTCCAAGAACAATTGGAAAAAAGTGATAAAGGAAGAATTGAATTGAAAGAAGACATTCAATCAAGTATTAATAATATATCACTCAAAAATTAATTTCCCAGGCAATCAGCACCAATTCTTGACAGAAATGTGCTTAATGATTTACATCATACCATTTCAAGTAATGAGGTGGAAACTGCTTGCAATTTCAAAGACATTCCAAAAATGAGAGGAATGGCCAACCTTCAATGGTGAAGGAGAATATAATCATATGGAATTTATGAAAAAAATTGATATGTTCAAAGAAGACTTTAACATACCACGTGAATATATAAGTGCCACATTACACTCATTATTTACCAGATCAGCAAAGAAATGGTATTACAAAATGAGACAAGACCATGGTAAACATTCTTGGCCTTGGTGGAAAGAACAAATTATTTCCAAATGGGCTAATGATTCCTGGAGATTGAGAATGGAAAATTCTTTTGAAGAATCCATTTTTAATATTGAGAGGGACAGGCCCATGTCTTGGTTTCTTAAACAAGAGGACAGATTAACTGCCCTTCATCCTGATATGTCTGAAACAATGTTACATAAAAGGATATTAAGAAAGTGTGGTGGTGACCTTGAGCATGCTATAAGAAGCAGATTTATTGAGACTTTCTCTACAGAAGATTATATCAATGCTATGGAGGACATCACTACTAGAACAAAGATTGGAAGAAATTGGTCCAAATCCCCAATAGACAATAAGACTAATGGGAAACCAATTTCAAAGCCAAAGAAGCCACAAGGCAGACTTCCTTTGAAATGTCCCAAATGTGGAAGTACATCTCATTTAGCTAATACTTGTCCAAAAAAGATAAGAATAAATGAGATAGATGTTGAAAAAGTGGAAGACACAAAAGAACCAACTAATGTATCTTTACATGAAAGTGATTCTGAGCCTTCCGAAGAAGAAGAAGTACCAGAGGAGCTAAGTATAGAAAACATTAATGTTTCTTTTGAAGTCACTGAGGTACACACTCATTTACCACAGTATAGTGATGAATGTATGGATCTCATACATGTGAAAGATGCTAAAATGCAGAAATCCAAACCTGCAAGAGGTAAAGGTTATACAGCTGGTTCATCTTGTATCACTAATATTCCAATAAACAACACAGAAGCCAAGATACACTTTTACCCAGGTGCTTGTTGAACTTGTGTTGGAAAAGATTATCTTTACAAGGTCTATACCAATTGGAAAGACAAATCAATTTCAATTGAAGGTATAACATTCAGCAGTGATAACCAAAATATGCGCCCCTTGGGTATATTTGAAGCAGCAATCATATTTCCTCATCCTTCAGGGAGTATGTGATTGAAAGTTGAAATTGTTGTCATGAAAAATTGTACTTCACAACATTTTATACTTGGGAATGATTATATCAATACTTATGGTATTGATATCAATAATCATAAAGACAGGTATTTCACTATAGGGGAAAATAAAAGACAAAAATTTGCTTTTCTTCTGGAGAAAAGAGAAATTACTGTCATTAAAGAAGTAAAAAATGTTAATAAGGCAAAATTTGTGTCAAGTCAATTAATTGAAGCACAAATTAGTCCTGAATTAACACTGGGAATGAAGGAAGAGCTGATTGAAATTTATTTCAATATAGAGAAGCCTTTGTTTCAGATAATGAGCCTTGGGGCTATAAAAGGCCATGAAGTGGACATTATGCTTAAAGTGAAAAGGCGTTATCCGCCCCTATTAAGAAGACCAGCTTACCCAGCTAGCCCTAGGGCTAGAGAAGCATTAGAAAATCATATTGATGAACTAATGAAACTGGGGATTCTTAGAAAAGCTGGACACAATGAGGAGGTAGAAGTCACAACCCCAGTAATGATTACTTGGAATAATGATAGGTCAAGGATGGTTGGTGATTTTAGAGCACTGAATACCTATACTATTGCAGACAGGCATCCAATCCCTAGAATTCATGAGACTTTGACTCAATTATCCAAAGCAAGATTCATTACTTCCATGGATTCTCTGAAAGGCTTTCATCAGAATGTCTTTACACCTCATGCTAGGAAATTATTGAGAATAATTGCTCATTGTGGGATTTATGAGTAATTGTGAATGCCTTTTGGTATTAAAAATGCACCCTCTCATTATCAGAGAATGATGAATACCATCTTCCCACATGAATTGTCAGAAGGATGGTTAATCATTTATATTGATGACATTATCATTTGTTCAGAAACCTGGCAATTGCATTTAGAGAGACTCTCATTAGTACTTAAGAAAATTTATCAAGTGAACATGAAAATATCTCTTAAGAAATGTAATTTTAGGTTTCATGAGTTAAAATCTCTAGGACATGTAGTCTCAGGACTGAGCCTTGGTGTTAACAAAAACAAAGTGGCTGCAGTTTTACTGAAACAAATGCCCCAGAACAAAAAAGAAATGATGTCTTTTTTGTGGTTTGCCAGTTATTACAGGCAACACGTTAAAGATTTTGCAATCCATGCCAGATCATTATACAGAATTTGTGATCAGCAAACTGTTTTTGAAATGACACAGGAGAGGATTCAAGCATATGATAAAATCAAGTATGCCTTAACCAATGCACCATTATTATTGATTCCAGACTGGAAACTTCCTTTAAGCTGTATATTGATGCATGCGGTGAGGGTTTAGGAGCTGCTCTTCATCAAGTTCAAATTGTCAATGACAAACCTTATGAAGGTCCAATTTGTTTTATTTCAAGGCAAATTGAACCTACTGAGGCCAAATATGGAGCTAGCCAAATGGAGTTCCTTTGCCTTGTTTGAGATTTGGAAAAACTTCATTACTATCTTGATGGTAGTGTGTTTGAAGTAATTACTGATTGTAATGCAGTAAAATCACTTCTTAACATGAAAACTCCAAACAGACACATGTTACGATGGCAGATTGCTATACAGGAGTATAGAGGCAATATGACTATAGTACATACAGCTGGAAATATTCATAAGAATGCTGATGGCTTAAGTAGATGGCCATTACCAAATACACCTGATAACCCTGCCTATGCTCCTACAAGTGCAGAACCTCAAGTTCCAATTGAAGGAATCAATATCACAGATGTTGGAACAGAATTCTTTGAAGAAGCTAGAGAAAGCTATAAGCAAGATAAGAATTTTAATATTCTTACTGCTCTACTTGAAAAAGATTGAAAAGATGTAACTTTGGGTAGTTCTCTGGATGATATTTGGAAAACATCTTATGATAATGGAAGATTCCATTTGTTTGATGGTATACTATATCATAGATCTAAACACACATGTGTCATGGTCCTGTGTAGTATAATGTTAATCAACACCATACTACTAGAATGCCATGATAACATATATTCTGGACATCTTTCTGAAGACAGAACAATGGAAAGAATTAAGACATGTGCCTGGTGGCCATCTTGGAGAAAAGATGTCATTGAGTACTTTCACAGTTTTGATAGATTCCAGAAAGCCAATAAAGCTACTGGGAAAAGATTTGGTTTGATGATCCATATTCAAGAACCAAGTACCCCATGGGAAGTGGTTCACATGGATTGGGTAACTGCCTTACCACCTGGAGGTGATAAAAGCTACAATGAATGTCTTGTTATTGTGGACAGATATAGGAAAACACCAATCTCTTTACCATTTCACAAAGATGACACGGCTATGGATACAGCTCTTTTGATCTGGAATAGAGTAATATCCTATATTGGTCTCTTTAAAAACATCATTAGTGACAGAGACCCAAAATTTACATCAGCCTTATGGACTAATTTACATAAGCTGTTGGGTACAAGACTATCATTCTCAACAGCTAACCATCCACAAACAGATGGGCTGGCAGAAAGAATTATTCAAACCCTTGAGGACATGATCAGAAGATTTTGTGCTTATGGCCTGGAGTTTAAAGATTCTGATGGTTTTACCCATGATTGGTGTACTCTTATACCAGCATTGGAATTAGCCTACAAGACCTCCATCCATGCTTCAATAGTCAAAACTCCTGCAATTTTGGGAAAAGGATGGAACCCCAAACTTCCAGTTTATACTTTGAAAAAAGATCTGGTTGATATTCATCTAACTGCTTCAAGCTTTAAGTTATTGCTTGATAAAGTAAGACATCATGCGAATCAAAGCATGAATGATGCCTTTTAATATGCTAAACAGAAATGGGATAAGAGTCATAAGTCCCCATAATTCAAAGTAGGGGAATTAATACTAGTTTCAACCTTGAACTTTAATAATATTGAAGGCCCAAATAAATTAAAAGATTCCTTTTGCAGGACCATTTATTATTAAAGCCCTTCATAGGACAAATGCAGTATAAGTAGAACTGTCAGGAGAACTGGAAAACAAACATCTAACCTTCCCTGTCAGTCTAGTAAAGCATTACACTTCAAAGGATAAGGAATTATTTCCTTTGAGAAATGAAACACCCTTAGAAGTACCCCCACTAGATCAAAGTGAGCAGAAAAAGGGACTAAAAGTCTTGAAAGAAAGAAGACTTAGGGTAACAAAGGGAAAGAGAATACTTATTCAGGTATAAAAATCCACAACATGAAGATTAATGGATTGTAGAAAGCAAAATACCTGATTCCCAAATGTTTCTCAGAAGATTCAGACATGAGAGAAGACCAATTTCTCAATGAAAAGTTTTAATTGTGTGCTTAACATACTTAGAAAAGTATAAGCAGAGAGGTTGGACAGTGGATCATACCCCCCCAACTAGCTTGGGGGTATACTACAAAAGAAAAATTGTGGTACAATTTTTTTTTGGTGGTAGGGAATATGAGCCTGTGAGGTATGTATAACATACCCATAAAGCCACAAATAGCTTTATACACAGTTAAATTTGTCTTCAACAGACTTTTTAATTGAATTTAAAATAAAAAATAACAAAAAATAAGTATAACTTTTTTTGGATAAACAAAGTTATAAATATTATGTTATTTTTGGATTCTACACCAAAAATAACCTAGGGTAAATTCATAAGGTGTTATACCCAAAAACACTTATTTCTTATGTTAATAGAAGATTTAAGAATCTCACAGTACTAATGTAAGTTTTCTAACATTTTTTTAAAAATTGTTAAATTTAAGCTTAAATAAGCTTAAATTTAAAGTTGCATAGGGTTTATGTAAGCTTACCAAAACTTTAGTTAAAATTGAGGTGTGGTGTATATTTACTGAATTGGCTAAGGATTTTCCATACAGAATGTAAATCCTGCGTGAGCTCAATTTAAAAGGGTTTAAGGCCATAGTATGGCTTTAAATAAATAAAAGGGCAATATCCACACAAAAAGGTGGGACAAAGGAAAAATACCAAATAGAGCTGGGGTACACAGCTTTTTGGATCTGAAAGAATTAAATCAAGGTTGTCCACCTGTATTGAAGTATTTTCAACCTTATTTAAACATTAAGATTAGACTTTGATCCAACATTAAAGTTTAAACTGGCTTTATCCCAAATTAGACAGGAATTTCAAGCTGCCAGAGGGTAAATCCCAATACTCAGGCTTGAATTCAAGGCTTTAAGAACTTTCAAAGCTTAAATAAGCTTAAAGCTTTAAGGTTTCAAGCATTAAAACCTTATCAAAACTTAAGGTTTGGTGTGTATTGCTATTTTACTTGGAAAAATAGGAATAACTTCAAAAATTCATTCAAAATCCAATTCTTAATGGATTTGCTTCAAAGTTTCACACAGCTTACAATTTAATATTACCTACAAATAAATTAAATTTTAGGTATCCTTTATTAATAAATTTTCTGGGTAATTAGCCTGGAAATTTACTCTTTTAGTTAAAGCTCAAAGAAAATTATAATTTCTTTAAAAATTAATTGAAAATTGAGTTTAAGAGATTTCTGCTTGAAACTCTATTTTTAAATTGCTCATGTGATGAGCTTTAATATAAATAAGTTTATGTACATTAGAAACTTAAAATACTTAGTTTAAATGAGGATTAAAGCTACATGGAGTTAAGAATAACCCTGTTAACTTTAAATTGGAATTAAAACTAAGTTACCTTAAGTTAAGAACTTTATTTTTAAGCATGGTTTTTCATTTTTGACCTGAGCACGCCCTCTATAGCCATTATTAATCATTAGAGCTGCTCTGAAGACATAAAAAGAGTCTTTTCATCACTGTTTTTGTCCATCATTCATTATCAATCCAATCATATTAGAAATTCAAACAGGTAAAGTTTTACTAAATATAAAATCTTATTATTAAAGCAATTCTTAAGTTATTTCATTCTTTATTAATTAAAATTAAATAATTGAAATCATAGAATTTAGATTATTGTTTTAATCACCAATAATATATTTTATTATATAAAATTAATCATCTTAAATATCTTTTAAAATCCACAAATTCCTCTTAAAACCCCTTTAATCATAATTCTTATTATAAAAAGTTGTTTTATCTTTGAAATTATTGATTTTTGGAATCTTTTTAACTTATAGTCATCATTTAATATGATAACTGTTGTTGTTTGACTTTTTGTATTAAATAAATATTATAAGTAAGTTTTCTCTAAAATTCTGTATTTTTTTTTATCTAGTATTAGTTTTTTTATATAGAATTTTTATTCTATAAGAATTATTTCTGCACAGTGTGTGTTTAATTCTTTTATAAATAGTATCTATATTACTTATAAGCGGTTAATATTCATATTTTCCATGTGTAAT
This sequence comes from Austropuccinia psidii, assembly GCA_023105745.1. NCBI lineage: Eukaryota > Fungi > Basidiomycota > Pucciniomycetes > Pucciniales > Sphaerophragmiaceae > Austropuccinia > Austropuccinia psidii. The sequence goes on from JALGQZ010000017.1 coordinate 12,620,690, forward strand.
TGTCTCATTAAGAGCTTTACACTTCTTATTGTTATAGCTGTCAGTTACTATAACAATAATAGAATAATTATAATTTATTATAATTATTATATTTTATCATAATAATTTATTATAATTATTATATTTTATAATAATAATTAAATTTATTTTTTATATATAATTATTTTTAATAATTATATTCAAATTTGTGGTTGTAATATTTCATTATATTATATATTTCTACTGAGGACAGTCATAGTACTCTTGATTTTGCTACTATTATCAAGAGTTTCATAGAAAAACCTTACATTAATACTAGTCCAAAAAGCGTTTTAATTGATTTTCAAAGGTTTATCCATTGAAAATAATCAATAATTGACATGGATACAGGACTCAGAGTTCCTCATTACCGCTTTGTCACACCAAAATAGTAGCTTATTTGCCATTTTCTTATGATTTGGGGCAAGTTTAACTTGGTAACCAAGTGCCCAAAAGGCTTTAGTATACTAATTGGGCCATCATCAGAAATTAATCCAAATCTTATAGCTATTAAAACCTCAGGGACCTCAGAATTTGGGTACCCTGGCTCTCTTTGATGTCTTTATGTCCCCCTTAGCTGTTTTCATGTCAAAAATAATACTTTGGGCTTAAAGACTGATTCCCACTATGGGTATATCAAAGCTTTATGTGATAATAGAGTAATATCAAGTTCCAAAGACATGCATTACACTCATCTTAGTGTATAGGCAACATGGTAGTTCTGACATTCCCATTATTTTGGAGTGAAATTGAGAAAAACAAAGGTTTTCACAGTTCTTTTATGTGGTATTGATGATGTAGTGTTGGATTATTTTCCATATTACCACCTCATAGAGTGAATTTAAGCTTATTCTCCCTGTGGAGCTACCTTAGTTGAAATTTTATGTAGAATCCAAATCTGCCGTTAAATCCATGGATTTACTTACTTACAAAAAATTCATTAATCTTTTGTAGAATACAAAATGATGAATTAAAATATATGCATTACTTATGAGATCTTCATAGTTCCAAATTAATTTTAAAATTAATTTTGGCCTATATGGGTATGTAAAATATACCTCAAGGCTCACAAATCATGAATAGATTTTTATTTCTATTTTAGAATTCTAATTTCAAATAGATCTCAGAGACTTTTTTTGAGTGATTTATAGCCTTCATAATGATCATTTGTGTATTAATTTTGTTTCCCCTCATTGATTTTAATGAATAACTTGAATATTCTAAGCTATTACCTCCTTTTATGAATGAAGTTGATATCCTATCCATTAAATATATTTAGCCTCATAGTTATTAATACTAAAATTAATGCTTAATTCATTTTTTTCTTATTGAAACTACTGATTAATCCTAAAAAAAGTGATTTTCTGTGATGATAATTTTTTTCCACATGCCTAAATAAGGGAAAATCAAGGGAATAAAAAATTACAAATGAAAATGCAAATTATGCCCTGTATAATAAATACTACCAAAAGATGGAGATAATAAATGAAAAATTATTGAAGAGGGAATGTAATTCCAAGATAAATAAATTCATAGTTATCTTTGAAAGAAAAAAGTGAAAAGATGCAGAAAATTGAATGTTTTGATATTTTAGATCATGTAGCTATATGAAAATTAGAGATAATATCCTAAAATTTTCATCCTTTCCTTCTTTGAATATAGAGAATTAAGTAATAAAATATAATATCTGATTTAAGGGGATATTATCTTTATTTCTTAAAACCTCACTAAAAAAATAAGATACAGGAGGAATGAATGGAAACAAACCATTTATTTACAGATCACTTTATTGAGAATACTCTTAGTTATTAAAAAAATTAAAAAATGGGATGTTAATACATATATAAACACTGAAAGATGAAAGGGGAGGATGATATAATATTGAGCACACAAGCCTTTCAAGAAGAATATAGAAAAGAGAGATTTTATATGGATACTTTGCGTTGGTTCAAGGGAAACAATTGATCATGAAGTCTTTAAAAACACTCGTTATGAATTATCTTGTAAATGAGGAGAAGCCCTTGAAATTATGTTACTACACACTATTTTTGGGCCCATAAAAATTAACAAAAGTAAGACTTTTCATTCCCCTATACATGGGTGCATGAATCCGAATTCACTGCGTTGCAAAATATTGAGTGAATAATAAAGTCTCACTACCCCTTTTGAGTCAACAGATTGAACATTAATTAAGCCCAGCTTAAAGCTAAGTGGATTTCTGGAACTAAAGAATCATGGATTATTTGAAGTTAATTGTAATTATTTGGGTAAATAATCTCTGCGATATAAATATGAAAACTTTACAGTTAAAAAAAACAAGAACAAAAAGTGAGATCATCAAGAGTAGAGATACCTCTTTAAGTAGATCTGAGCATTCTATGATGTCTTGTTCCTGGGACTTTAAGACCTAATATCTTTCTTTGGGACGTCTGAATCATTTCAGCAAAAAACCTTTTGAAATACCCCATAGATACTTAGGATCTAAACTTGCCTTGAGTAATTTCAATTTAGGAAAGGTCTGGATCAGGATATCTGTTGAGCTTTACATACTTCACTATATTATTATTCCTCTAATAACCAAGATACCAGAGGAATCATGATGTATTAACTCAAAAAATGGACATCAAAGTGATAAACACAAACTTGTACCTTATTTCATTTCTGAATCATTGGTAAGATAATTGAGTGTGGTCTCAGGTGGTCGTGAAAACCTACTTGTTGATTGATTTCCATCTCACTATTCTCAGAAGATGAATTTAATTTGTGATTTCTGGGGTACATTCCAACTACCCAGAAATCAAACAAAGGAACTCAAAGTATGAATTTGAAATATTTAATGTTAGTACGAATTATTAATCTTTTTTGATAAAAAGAATATGAATTAATTATTTTGAATAACTAAATACCAGTACTTACTCTCAGCTTTAAGCTCTATACCTAAATAAGCTCAAGGCAAAGGAATAATGTTTTCTACCAAAAAAATGAATTGATATATATTCACTGAGATATCTCATTTTTTTAAATGAAAACAGGATTAATTGAACAAAAGTTCAAAAACCCAAATTTTTCATATTTATTCAGGTCAAATCTAGAAGCTATAAGTTTAGTGAAAAATATGACATTATATGCATAATTATTACATATTGATGGTGATTAGTACTTTTTGGTGAGCCTTGAGGTATATTTTACATACCCAGATAGGCCAAAAATATCTTTAAAAATGAATTTTTAACTATTCATAACCCATATGTCATGCATAAATTCAGAATAAATTATTTTTTATTTCAGAAAAGATGAACAAAGTTTTTTGAGTAAGTAAATCCATGGATTTAAGGCCAGACTTGGATTCTATACAAAGCTTTACCTAGGGTAGCTCCATAGAGTGAATAAGCTTAAATTAACTCTAAGAGGTGGTAATATGGAAAATACTTCAATACCACATCATCAATCCCACATTAAAGAATTGTGAAAATTTTTGTTTTTCTCAATTTCATGCCAAAATAATGGTAATGTGAGAAATCCCATGTTACATATACACTAAGAATAGTGTTATGCATGTTTGTGGCACTTAATATTATGGTATTCTTACATACACTTTGGGTACACCCATAGTGTAGATCAGTCTTTGAGCCTGAATTTCTATTTTTTATGTGAAAATAGTCAAGGGGGACAAAAGGCATCAAAGAGAGCCAGGGTACCCCACTTCTGAGGCCTCTGAGGTGTGGACAGCTCTAAAGCTTGGATCCATGGATGATCTTGGCCCAATTAGTATACTAAAACCTTTTGGGAACTTGGTTACCAAGTTAAAATTGCATTAAATCATAGGAAAATAGCAAATAAGCTGCTATTTTGATGTGCCAAGGAGGTGAATAGCAACCCAGACTCTTGTAGCCATGTCAATTCTCAATTATTTTCTATGGATAAGCCCCAAAAAAGTAATTAAAACCTTTTTAGGACTAGTATCCATTTATTTACCTCATAGCAACCAGCAATATAGTAATATTTGCAATTCTATGTAGAAATGAGGTAACAACTTAAAAAATTCATTCAAAATACAATCCTTAATTAGTCTTTCTGAAACGTTCAGGAGCAATTAAGAACAGTATGATTCATATAAAAACCAAAAAGAATAATACTTTTATAAGTAAAATTAAAAGTTTAATTACAGTCCATTTTTGATGATTCCATGTGAAACACTGAATCTTCCAAAATTCACAGAAAATACACTCTGTGATGAAATTTTCAATAAAATTAATAACTTTGAGAAATAAATGATTATTTTGAAATAAAGTAAGATTTACGGTTGTTACTCTTTTTATTCTTAACCATAAACCAGTTGGTAGTCACATAAAAGCATCAAATAAGTAATTTTGATAATCTTGTGTGACAACTGATGATGCAATCAATAATCCAAAAGGGTTTATTGATTTTGAACTCACTAGTTTTTCAGTATGTTTCATGGAACGCCTCTGTGAGCTGTTGTTCACTTAAAAGAGGCCTCCTCTTGCTGTTTTTTCCCAGATTATCACATGATTCAATTAAACCATTATTACCAACAAGTAAGTATTAGTTAATCTTTTCTTAAGTGTTTAATTCTTTCAGGGTCAATCAGAAAGATGTGAAATGATAGAAATCAACTACATATTGTTGTGATCCTGTTGTAAATTCATTTTGATCCATTAAATCCACGATTATCTGTTGAATTTCTCTACTATTATTTTTCAATAAGTTCTTTGGAGTATTAGTGAGTGTTTTGTCTTAATTCTTAAAGTATTTCTCTAGTGATTGTTTTATTCAATAATTATCTTTACAGTTATTCTTCCAAAAGATAATTATATATTAAAAGAAACTTTATTATTTTAATAAAGTAGTTTTATTATTAAATACTTCTTGTAATTTATTCTTGTAGACAATTACTTCTTACTGTTATAATCACCAGTAATGTATAACAAGTAAAAGAAATAATTAATTGATCAGTGATCTAATTGTGATTATAATAATTTTTTATTATTATATTCCATAAGAACAGTCATAGTACTGTTGATTAATAGTAATATTATCAACAGTTTCATAGACACATCTTACATTTGGGGGCCTGGCCGTGTTTTTTGAACCTTCTACCCTTAATTAATATATGTTCAAGTTCTGAAATACATTAATTTAATTATTTTTTTTCTTTAATTTTGAAGTTAAAATCATATGTATCTTTGAAATTGTCTTTAAAATCTTTTTCTTTGAGGAATTTGGTACAATTTTGTGTTGTTTTACACATGACTTTGTCACATCCAAAAACATATAAAATTATTCTTTGAGTTACTCTGCATTAATTTTAAATCAAAATCTTAAATTTTTATTTTTTTCTTTAAAAAGATAACTATTTCAATATAAAAAAATAATAAAACTTATAAAAAATCTTTGAAAAATCCTTTAAGTATAAAAAATAATTTTTGTTTTATAATTTTTCTCTAGTGTCTTTAATCAAATAGTGTGCAGCTGGTAACAGACTCAGTAAAAGATATATTACTAGTCCATAATCTTCAGAAGCAGAATCTGAAGAAATGATTGGAGTTCAGATTTCTAAAAGAGGCACTTTATTTCAAACCAAGAAAGCAAAACAACCACCAAAAGGTGTGTAATTTTGACTTCAATTATTGATTTTTTTTCTTGAATTGACATAAAATGGTGCATACCAGAAATGGAAGCAACAAATTCAGTCCAGCCAGATGGATGTGGACAAAGAGGGGGCATGACCAAGTCCAGAAGTGGCAAGTCTGCCTCAAGAGAGACACATCTGGAGGATGCCAAAGCTCCCCCCCCATTCCCCAAGGTCTGTACCCACAAACTGTGATGTGAATTCTGAGTCTGAACTGATTCACAATGAAATTTCAAGGTTTGAACCATTTTCAAGGGGCAGCAATAGAAATTTATGAATTCCAATACAAAAATTGGTTCAGAGAAGCCAAAGAAGGGGAGTGGGGGATATGCCCAAGCCTTTGGCAGGGGGCCATGAGCTCCTACTTACAAATCAAGAGCTTTTTGGGTCAGGAGAAGACCATAGAGCTCTTAGGAGGTTGGAGCCCATTGTATTGCAAAGACAAAGTAAAAAATATAAAGAATTGGTTGAAGAACCAAGGTCTTTTATCCATAGACCAGAAAACGGAATTGGAATTAACACCAGACTTGGACAAAGAAGGACCAGTGGCTTCTACCAGCTCCAAACCAGCTTCAGAAGTGTCCAAAGACAAGCCCAAAGGACCTCAGAAGAAGCAGAAAGGTCCCAAGAACCATCAAGGAAAGGGGAAAGGCAAATCAGATTGGCACAGACTTTATCCACAAGGTTACAGGATCCCCAAATTGGAGCCTTCAGCAGTGGACAGTGTCTTCAATATGGCCAGAACTCTTATGCCATTCATAGCCAAGGAGCAGGAAGGGATTAACACGAATTTTTCACGCAAATGACAGATGAAATGAAATTTGTTAAAATTAGTTTTTATGTAGAACTTGGTAGATTTGATACAAAGTTAAATAAAATAACATCAGATATAAGTCAATTTAAAAGATATGACAAAACATCTACTGAGTGGTATAAGTTGACAAATGTTAGGCTTGATTCAATTACCAATACATGTAACAAAATTGCACATAAATATCAAGTTCAAGATGATGAAATAGGAGATATTTCCATTTCACAAATCAATCAACAAGTTACAATTTAGAGACATCAAGTTTTGGAAATAATCAAAAATACCAATCAGTTTTCCATACATTTGGAAAAAAGTGACAGTGACAGGCAGAAATGAAAGAATGAAATCATTGCAAATGTGGAGCAAATTCATAAGGATTATGAACCACATATGCCAAGAATTTCTACACCTTTTACTGAAGAGAAAACTTCTTTAAAGGGAAGTTTGACCCCCTTTATAGAAGAAACTCCTATCTGTGCAAAAGATATTCCCAAACTGGAAGAATTGCCAACATTATCTGGTGAAGGAGAATACAATCATATTGAGCTCATAAGAGCAATTTATATATTGCAAGAGGACTTTCACATACCTGATGAAACTATAGTGGGAAAGCTACACTCCCTGTTTATCAGAACTGCAAAGAAATGGTATTACAAAATGAGACAAGATCAAGGTAAACATTATTGGCCTTGGTGGAAATCTGAAATAATCACCAAATGGGCTAACAATTCTTGGAGATTTAAAATAGAAGATGCTTTTGAAAGTGCCATTTTTAACTCAGAAAAGGATAAACCACTTACTTGGTTCCTCAAACAGAAAGACAGATTATCTGCATTACACCCAGATGTGTCTGACTCTATGATTGATATGAAAATATTAAGAAAATGTGGAGGAGAACTGGAATATGCTATCACGTGCAGATGTGTAGAACCCTGTTCATCAGAAGAATACATTAATCCCATGGAAGATATCATCACTAGAACAAGAATTGGTAAAACCTGGACTGGAGTCCCTATGCAATCAAAAATGGTCTCCAAAACTTCCAGAGAAGACAAGAGGCCTGAAAGATGTGTCTTGAAGTGTCATAAATGTGGAAGAACCTCACATTTAGCAAACACTTGCACCAAGAAGACAAACGTTATTGAAACTGAAGTAATTGAAGAAGTTCAGTGTACTGAAGAGAAAGAGAAATTTGACCTAGATTCTTCAGTATCTGAGGATACAACAGTATAAGACTATCCCATTGAAAACATTACGGCTTTTGTTGAGGTCACAGAATTCCAAACTCACTTGCCAAAGTACAGTGCGTATTGTCATAACCTGATCAATATCCAGGATGCCATAATTTGTAAAGCCAAACCTGCTAGAGGTAAAGGATACACTGCTGGAGCATCTTGAATTACATCAATCCTGATGAATTATATTGAAGCCAGAGTAAATTTGAGTACAGGGGCATTTTGTACTTGTGTAGGAAAAGATTATCTTCAAGCCATACTCCTTGGATGGAAGAACCATCTATTACCAATATAGTGTGTGCAATTTAGTAGTCCCAGTAATAATATGTACCCTCTGGGCATATTGGACACTAATCTTGTATTTACACATCCATCAGGAAGTGTAAGAATGAAAACAGACATAGTAGTAATGGACAATTGCACATCTCAGCACATCATTCCTGGAAATTCTCACTTGAATATTTATGGTATTAACGTCAATAACCATAAATACAGATATTTCACAATTGGAGAAACTAAAAGACAAAAATTTGCCTTTTCCAGTATTCCAAAGCAAATATCTATAATATCTTCTGTTAAAGATACTTATAGGGAAGAATTTGTGGCTAATCAGCTTGTTGAAACACAAATAAATTCATCATTATCACCCAAAATGAGGCATGATCTTATTGATGTATTATACACATATCAGAATGCCTTTGGCTCTGATGATGAACCATTAGGCTCTACTAAAGGGAATAAAGTTGATGTTACTCTTAATATTGACAGACCATACCCTCCAGTACTTATAAGACCAGCTTATCCAGACAGTCCCAGAGCTAGGGAAGCCTTGGAAAAACATATCAAAGAGTTAATGCAACTTGGTGTACTAAGGAAAGTAAGGCATAATGAGGAGGTTGAAGTGAAAGCAACTGTTATTATTTCTTGGAATAATGACAAATCAAGTATGGTTGGAGATTTTATATAATTGAATACCTACACAGCTCCAGATAGGTATCCAATTCCTAGAATTCAAGAAACCTTGACTCAATTGTCCAAACCCAAGTATATAACATCCATGGATGAATTGAAAGGCTTTAATCACAATTATTTGACGCCCAAAACTCAGAAATTAATTAGAATTATCACTCACTGTGGTATTTATGAGTATCTTAGAATCCTATTTTGTATTAAAAATGAACCATAAAATTATCAAAGAATAATGAATACCATCTTCCCTACAGAATTGTCTGAAGGATGTCTTATCATTTATATTGATGATATTATCATATGTCCTGACTTATGGTCTTTTCACCTTGAAAGACTTCAAAGAGTAATTGACAAAGTCACAGGAGTGAGTATGAAGATTTCACTCAAGAAATGTAGCTTTGGCTTTGAAGAACTTAAAGCTTTAGGACATATTGTTTCTGGTTTAAGCTTGGGTATTGACACAAATAAAGTGGCAGCAGTGTTAAATATGCCAATACCCCAGAATAAGAAAGAAATGATGTCTTTTCTTGGATGTGCCAGTTATTACAGGCAACACCTGCAAGACTTTAGAATTCTAGCCACATAACTGTATAGAATCTGTGATCAACAAACAGTATTTGAGATGACACAGGAAAGAATTAAAGCTTATGAGAAGATAAGGAAAGCTCTTACAGAATCACCTTTAATCCTCATTCCTGAATGGAATATACCTTTTAAATTGTACATTGATGCATGTGGAGATGGATTAGGGGCAGCCCTACATCAGGTCCAAATTATTGATGACAAACCTGCAGAGGGACCAGTTTGTTACATCTCAAGCCAAATCAAACCAACAGAAGCCAGATATGGTGCAAGCAAGATGGAGTGCTTATGTTTGGTATGGGCACTTGAGAAATTACACTGTTATCTTGATGGCAGTGCTTTTGAAGTGATAAATGACTGTAATCCCGTGAAATCACTTCTTAACATGAAAACACCCAACAGAAATATGTTGAGATGGCAAATAGCCATTCAAGAATATAGAGGTAACATTGCTATAGTTAAGAAGGAAAGAAACATTCACAACAGTGCTGATTGACTTAGCAGGTGGGCATTATCCAATACTCCTGATAACCCAGCTTATGCACCTTTGGAATCAGAACCACAGATTCCAATTGAAAGAATTAACATAACTTATATTGGGACTGAATTTTTTGAAGAGGTCAGAGAATCTTATAAGAAAGAAAGGAATTGCCATATCTTGACTTCCTTGTTAGATAGATACTGCAAAGATACATCTTTAGTCAATCCACTAGATGAGGTTTGGAAGAATTCCTATTCTGAAGGAAGATCTCACCGGTTTGATGGAATAATTTACCACAGAACCAAAAATTCTTGTGTAATGACATTGTGTAGCACATTGCTTATCAATACCATTCTTCATGAATGCCATGATAGCATCTACTCTGGACACCTGTCAGAAGACAGAACACTTGTAAAAGTGAAAAACTTTGCATGGTGGCCATGTTAGAGAAAAGAAACCAATGAATATTTCCATACCTGTGATAGATGCCAAAAAGCAAACAGGAGTACAGGAAAGAAATTTGGACTGATGATCCAGATTCAGGAACGGAAATCCCCTTGGAAGGTTGTTCATATGTATTGGGTCACAGCACTTCCTCCAAGTGGTGATAAATGTTATAATGCTTGTTTAGTCATTGTAGACAGATATAGCAAGACTCCCATATTCTTACCATGTCATAAAGATGATACTGCTATGGATGCAGCTCTTCTTCTATGGAGTAGAGTTATTTATCATACAGGATTATTTAAGAATATCATAAGTGACAGACATCCCAAGCTCAAATCTGCACTTTGGACCAATCTTCACAGATCTTTTGGGACTAAGTTATCATTCTCAACAGCATATCCCCCTCAAACAGATGGACTAGCAGAGAGAATTATTCAAAGTTTAGAAAAAATGATCAGGCGGTTCTGTGCTTATGGGTTAGAATTAAAAGACTCAGATGGCTTTACCCATGACTGGTTCACTCTGATACCTGCATTGGAACTAGCATATAAAACATCAGTCCATTCTTCTACAGGTCAAACTCCTACTATGTTAGAAAAAGGATGGAGTCCAAGAATCCCAGCAGACACACTGAGGAAAGACTTGATTAACATTAATCTTACAGCTTCCATCTTCAAGATAATGCTTGATAAAGTGAAACATCATGAAAAACAGAGTATGAATGATGCTTTTGACTATGCAAAACAGAAGTGGGACAAGAGTCACAAGGTACCAGACTTCAAAGCAAGGGACCTAGTTCTAGTCTCAATGTTGAATTTGAATAATATTCAATGCCCAAAGAAACTTAAAGATTACTATGTAATACCTTTTTTATTATTGCCTTACATGGAAGAAATGCAGTTCAAGTGGAATTGAGTGGTGGTTTAGAAAATAAACACCCTTCCTTTTCAGTCAGCCTGATAAAACCTTATCACCAGCTGATAAAGATTTGTTTCCTTTGGGTAACACAACTCTATTGACTGTACCACCAGTGGAACAGAGTGAAGACAAAAAGATAAAGAGATTCATTAAAGAAAGGAGACTTGGGGGTAAAAATCAAAGAGAATATCTTGTCAGATATAGAAATATAGTACATGAATATGAATGGCTGGCAGAATCAGAAATACATTACTCAGATAAACTCTGAAGAAGATTTAGACATGAAGAAGGCCGCAAGCCTGAATATGTCTCTAAATGTTCTTTGAATTAATTGATCTGAGTAATGTAAAGAGGTTGGACAATGGACGTTAACCCCTTTTGGGCCTTTTTCTTCTTGATACCATTGATAAAATGGTAGTAAAATTTTATTTTTTGGTGGGAGGGAATGTGAGCCTTGAGGTATATTTTACATACCCAAATAGGCCAAAAATATCTTTAAAAATTAATTCTGAACTATGCATAACCCATAAGTCATGAATATATTCAAAACTCATTATTTTTTATTTCAGAAAATATGAATAACCTTTTTGTGAGTAAGTAAATCCATGGATTTAAGGCCAGATTTTGATTCTACACAAAACTTCACCTAGGTTAGCTCAATAGAGTGAATAAGCTTAAATTAACTCTAACAGGTGGTAATATGGAAAATACTTCAATACCACATAAAAGACTTGTGAAAATCTGTTTTTTCCAATTTCATGCCAAAATAATGGAAACCTGAGAAATCCCATGTTACATATATACTAAGAATAGTGTTATGCATGTTTGTGGCACTTAATCTTATGGTATTTGTACATACATGTTGGTACACCCATAGTGTATATCAGTCTTTGAGCCTGAATTTCTATTTTTGATGTGAAAATAGTCAAGGGGGGCAAAAGACATCAAAGAGAGCCAGGGTACCCAACTTCTGAGGCCTCTGAGGTTTGGACAGCTCTAAAGCTTGGATCCATTGCTGATCTTGGCCCAATTAGTATAGTAAAACCTTTTGGGAACTTGGTTACCAAGCTAAATTCTCATTAAATCATAAGAAAATAGCAAATACGCTGCTATCTTGATGTTCCAAGGAGGTAAAGAGCAATTTAGAATCTCCTAACCATGTCAATTATTAATGATTTTCCATGGATAAGCCCCAAAAGAGTAATTAAGCCCCTTTTTGAACTAGTATGCAATGATTCACCTCATAGCAACCAGCAATATGGTAATATCTGCAATTCTACATAGAAATGAGGGAAAAACTTCTAAAATCCATTCAAAATACACTTCTCAATGAATCTTTCTGAAACTTCCAGGAGCAATTAAGAACAGTATAGCTCATATAAAACTCAAAAATAATAATGCTTTTGTAAGTAAAATCAAAATTGTTTCTTACAGTCCATGTTTGATGAGTCCACATGAAACACTGAATCTTTGAAAATTCACAGAAAATAAATTCTGAAATGAAATTTTCAATAAACTTGATACCTTTGAGAAATCAATGATCATTTTGAAATAAAACAATATTTACAGTTGTTACTGATTTTATTCTTTACCATAAATGGGTTGGTAGTCACATTAAAGCATCAATTAAGTAATTATGATAATCTTGTGTGAGAACTAATGATGAAATCAATAACCCAAAAATGTTTATTGATTTCTCACTCACTGATTTACAGTTTGTTCCATGGAATACCTCTGTGAGCTTCTGTTGACTTAAAAGAGGCCTCCTCTTGCTGTTTTTTCAAGAATTATCACATCATTACCAACAAGTAAGTATTAGTTAATCTTTTCTTAAGTGTTTTGTTCTTTCAGAATCACTCAGAAAGACGTGAAATCATAGAAATAGACTATATATCGTTGCAATCCTGTTAGAAATCCATTTTGATCCATTAAATCCACAATTATCCATCAAATTTCTCTAGTATTATTTTTTCATAAGTTCCTTGGAGTATTAGTGAGTGATTTGTCTTAATTCTTAAGCTTTTTCTCTAGTAATCATTTTCTTGAAAATCATATTTATAATTACTCTTGCAAAAGATAATTATATATTAAAAAAGAATTTCTTATTTTAATAAAGAAGCTTTATTATTAAATACTTCTTGTAATTTATTCTTGCAGACAATTACTGCCTCCTGTTATAATCACTAGTAGTGTATAAAAAATAAAAGAAATAATTGATTGATCAATTATTTAATTGTGTTTATAATAATCTTTTATCATTATATTCCATAAGAACAGTCATAGTACTGTTGATAAATAGTAATATTATCAACAGTTTCATAGACACATCTTACACTTGAGGTATGATTCAAATACCCAAATAGGCCACAAATAAGCTTTAAAGTAACTTATGAATTATGAAAGCCACATAAATCAGTTCCAAACCCAAAATTCATTCTTTTCAATCAAGAAAATTATGGATAACCCCTCTTGAGAAAGTAATCCTGAGGATTACTGTCCAGATTGGGATTCTACACAGAAATTGACCTAGGGTAGCTTCATATGGTTAATAATCTTAATATGACTCTATGAGGTGGTAATTTGGAAGAAAATTAAATAACTCATCACAAATACCACATAAAAGAATTGTGGATTTTTTAAAAGCATCCATGTAGAACTGATTGATAATAAAGGTTCATCAGTCAGAAATATTCAGTAAGAGAGATGAAAAAAGGGACTCAAAAAGTAAGAATGGTGGTCCCAGTTAAATTTGGACCACCATTCATAGCTATTACCATGTCCATTCTACATCTAATCAAAAAGAGAAAGTGGTCGAACGTATCCCAAGCAGACTGTATGGTCACACCCAATTCCTGGATTGTTTGGGGTTCATATGGATTGCTCAAAGAAGTCTTAATAATATCCACATTATTTTTATTGGATTGAGTTCAAGAAAGTTAGCTTTCCAATTAATCTTGTTAATTCTGGTGCTGGTTGCATCAATTGCTTCAAAGGTTAGCTGTATGAATGAGGGCATTGTCTTGCATGAGGATGATTTGATTTGATCCCATGATCTATGGGCCTGTCTGAATTTAGGAAAAGAAAGGATCAAGAGATTTCCCATAAGCTTTACTGATCATTCCTGCCATTAAGGAGAACTATATGTGATCTTTTGGCTGTGCAAAAACTACCCCACACTATCATTGACTGATGACCGGTTTGGTGGTTGACTTCTAAATTTCCAAGAGGGAATTTTTATTGTGGAATTCTGCAAACCCAAAGATTATTGACTTTCCTTCCTAATTAAAAAGCCAGCTTATCTTTCAAGATTACTTGGGCCCAGTCAGTTTTGGTCCAATTATTATGGGGCATGGCAAAGAGTAGCCATGTGGGGAAGTATTGAAGTTTGATCCTATGGAAAATGTCTTCCTTAGCTGATAAATTTCTTGTTGGATTTTCCAAATGTAAGAATTCTTGGTCATAAAACCTCTAACCTGAGCTAAAGAAATATTATGGAATGAAGTGATTATTCTTTTGAGTTAAAATCCATAACAGTTTATTATTACTTTTTGTTGACCACTTTCGTCCCTTGTGACTGTTACAATTTGCTTATGTTTGGAGGCCATATCTTGTACTGTAGTCAGGGTAATTGGCAAAAGAACTGCCACAGCTTGATAAGCCAAGCCAGCTTGGCTCATCTCAACACTCTGTCCCCATGTTTTAATGTTCAAATACAGAATTGGATAGAGTAAGGAAAGAAATTCATGTTTGGGAGATGTTATTTTGAAATAATTAAAAAAGGAATCTTGATGAATCTTCAATTTGTTTCTAAATCTATATTCTACAAAAAATTTAGATTCCCAACTTCCAAAGATGAAATTAATTGGGATAGTACAAATTATGCAGCAAGGACATTGTTTTGATCCCTCCTTTGATATTAATTTTGTACTGAATTTTCATCATTTTGATGATGAAGTGTGGTCCAAAGACAAAATAAAAATAATAAGAAAAAGAAAAAAGTAATTCCGGTTGAAAATTTGAGAGTACAAGTAGGAACAAAGAGGAGCTGGGCATTGAAATGAATGATATATTCAACTGGGAGATCCTGAAGCGCATTTCCAATGTTAACATAGTCTTTTTAGTGAAACAGGAGTTTTGTGACACTTGTAGTTAATATCAGTCTTAAAACCTAAATCACTAGTTTTTACATGAAAATAACTAAATGGGACAAAAGACATCAAAGAGAGCCAGGGGACTGAAATTACTGAGCCCACTGAGGCATATCCAGTTTTAAATATTGGATATATTCCTCATACTGATCAATTAGTAAATCAAATACTTTTGGGGACTGTGTTACTAAGGCTAAGTCCCATTAAATTATGGGAAAAATAGCAAATAAGCTTCTATCTTTACACAACAAGGAGTTAATGAGCATTTTTGGCTCCTGTTAACATGTCCATTCTTAGTTATCTTCCATATTGAAGCTGAGACAGCTCAATTAAAACCCTTTTGGGGCTAGTGTCCATAGAAATACCTTATTTCAACCAGTTGTCTTTATACTATCGACTTATACTGCATTGAAAATGAGTTAAAAATTCAAAACAAAATTATTAATTGATATCTTCAAAGCTCTAACAACAAATTAAGAGAGGGATAATACAAAAAACACAAGAAAACGCCATGAAATATAACCCAAATTAAATGCTTTACTCACAGTCAGTTTTTGATGATTGCATGTGAAATACTGATATTCCAAATAACATTTATAAACTGGGGAAAACTATGGTTTCTATAAATAACAGAATATACAATGAGTCCGCTTCGTTTCTTCTTAATTATAAATGAGTTCGTAGTTATGTAAAATCACTTAATTAGGTAATTATGATAATTTTATATGACAACAAGTGATGTAATCATCAATCCAAATAGGGTTAATTTTTCTCAATTTTTTTCTTAACTTTTGCTCCATGGGATGCCTTTGTGAGCTGCTTTGGACCTTAAAGACACCTACTATTACTGTTTTATATTATTGTTCATCATTATCATTCAGTTAAGTAATTAAAAGTTTGATACCATAGGGAAGTATTAGCTATTAATCATTCTTAGGCACTTTTATCTTTTAAAATAAGCCAAAATGACATGAAATCAAATAATATTATAATATACTAAGGTATTACAATTATAGCTGTTGTAATACTGTTTTAAATGAAATCTATATTGCTTAAAATCCCCATATAATCCATCAAATCACTCTACCAAGTCTTCTCAAGGTATTATTTCAGTAATAGTGAGTGATTTAATATACTCTTAAAGTCTTCAATAGCTTATAATAATTACTATTGCAAAGTATTATCCTTAATTGAAATAGTTTCATCCTATTTTAATAGGAATCTTTATCAGTTCAACTTCTTGTCATTGATCCTAGGAGGAAATTCCTTTCAGGGTAAGTTTATATAGTAGCTATAAATTTGTATAAAAAAGCTATTATCATGACTGTGACACAATAAAAGTTATTAATTTAAAATGAAAAGGTCCTTCTGTTTCGTGGTAACAGGGGTGATGAGTCTAATGAGGACCTTGGTTGCACTAAGCCAATATCTTTGAGCTTGAATATTAGTACAATGATTATAATTTAATTGGGTCTTGGTTATTCTAAGGGAAATACTGATGGTCAACAGTTTTCTATTTACGAATATTCATAATAAGATAATGAAGGTCTTTTCCAATGAGTAAAGTCCTGTTTTGATCCCTTCTGGGACTGTGAAGGGCTGGTAAGCTCTTCAAACATCTTCAGAATGAAATATTTCACTCTGAAGACTACATTTTGGGTCTCTACCACCAATTCTGAAATCAATACATTCAGAACTGTTGTTTTGGGACCACAAATGATCATTCGGGATCAATTCAGAATCAATATTTTCTTTGAAGGCCATTTCAGAAATTTCATGACACAACAGGGGCTCTTGTATGACTAATACCAGTAATCCTGTGTGGTTATAAGGCTTGATAAATCATTTTTTAATTATAAGGATAATACCAGTTGGTACAGGTTTGGTACAGATCAGCAGTGGCCAAAAAACTTCCAAACCAGATTTCTTGGTCAGTTTTTGGATATCAATAATCCAAGAGCAATTAACTCAAGGAAATTGTGAGATCTTCAATTTGGTATTCTTAATTTCCACCCTTCTAGAAAATAGCCAGATTTCTAAGGGTTCTAAGTTTTTTGATATATTTTTTACATCAGTATGTGGCTTCAAAAACATCCAAGCCAGCTATCCTGGTAAATTTAAAAGATATAAGTAATTCAATTATGCATAGCTGTAGGTGTTGATGAGCTCTAAAGTTTGGTATACTTTACAGTACATCTGTATGAGTATATGCCAAAGATACAGGTGTTTCTTTTTATATTGCTATTTTCAGAAATCCTGCAATTTGAGTAATGGGCCTTTCAACAAAGATCCCTCTTCCAATCTTGAAGATAAATATTTCTAAGGTATTCAAAACTAAAGCTCTTATTCAGATCTTCAATTTGGTTATATTTTTTGTACAGTTTTTTATAAGCCCTCTTGGACCTTCAAGCGCTTGCTTTGGTAAAGGGGCTACAATGGTATTTCCTGAATTGAGAGTGCTACAGGATAAAATATGAGATACCATCAAATAGCTATAATTGAGAGCTGTAAGAATAATACAATTCTTCAGCGGGTTCCCTTAAATATTCACAGGTCAGACATGAAGTGAAAATAAGGGTTTTTACCTATTTTGTCTTATCTTTAAATTATTGTCTCTTGGTTGTCTCTCATCCTATTTGGATAACTTTAGTACATTTATATTTAAATATTCCCACCTTCTTAACTATACCTGTATTGGATATGATTTTGCAATAATTGATATACCATTAACCATGGTATTGGGATGTCATTTTGGTACTCTTTTTGGAGTCACAGGCTGACAATTACTTCTTACTACTATGATTGATAGTAGTGAATAAAAAGTAAAAGAAATAATTAGTTTATGAATCATTTATATTTGGCTAAGACAAATTTATTGATTATATTCCATAAAATAATTTATAATATTCTTTATCGATTAAAATATTATGAACAGCTTCATAGGAAAATTATATATTTTTTCATACCACTAACAATGGAGGTATTTCTTGTATACAAGGAATTGTTTCAAAAATAGTATCCATTACATTAAAAATAATGAAACTTTCCAAAATTGATTCTAATTGGAAATATGACTGAATAGGTGCTATATTCTAAGAATTCAGATGAAATAAAAGGAACTTGTCAGCCTGTGACTTAAAAACAGTACAAAATCATGAAGGCCAAAATACCATAAACCAATGGTAGAGCAAAATTTAAGTAAAGATTGAATTGACCCAAAATAGCTCATTAATTCCATCAAAGGAAAGTGGAAAGTCACCTCTCCCCAAAGATACAACTCCCATAAAAATATGATAAGGAAAGACAGAGTTATTTCAGCTCAAAGCAAGAACTGAGAATAAACCTTAATTTTTACCCACATATAAAATACAGAGAAAAATGCTGAAACCCATCAAATATGTGTTAAAACTGAAGCTCTCAATCAGGGGTATCTAATGGTACTAGCCAAATTAAGCTAGAATTAAAACTACTGAAGTTATGGCTGAAAAGAAGCCAAATATGGGTGAACAAAATATTCACCTCTAATATAACTTCTACAGGTTTAGTGTGAGATACCTAAAGTGGGGTCTCTTTGGAAAGCAAACAGGTATTTCTGATGGCTCCATCAATTTCTAAATAACCCATCCAAAACAAAAGCTACAAAGCAAAAAAGCTTAATACAGGATTCCTAACAAATCCATAAATCAATCATGGAATTTAGAATTGGTAAACATTTGCCTTGTTTAATGCTAGATATGCAAAATTAGTAACCATTTTTTAGCACTAATAAAGGACTGAAAGAGCCAGTTTTTAGCTCTCTATCTTTAAAACTGACAAAGATATTCAGGCTCTAAAACTGTAATCCCACACTAGCTAGTATGGGATCATAATGTAAGACAGCTTTACATAAAATTGAATTAAATGCTATTAATTCTTCAATTTCTCATATATTGAGAAATAAGCTTAATAAAGGAGTTTTCTGTACAGTTTCTGATGTGTCAGCAGCACCAGAACACACTTGCAAACTCTGTTGGTGAAAACATTCACCTTGTATAGGTTAAAAATGACAACTTGTCGTTCAAAACCCACATTTCCACCCAAAGCCAGTATTTATCGAGTGTATAAAACCACAAGCCACCCCAAAGTAGTGAATATTTTCAATCTGTAATTTTTTTCACAGGTAAGGAGCCTCCCGATACCCCATAACAAGATAAAGGGAGGCTTTTCCTCACCAAAAAGCTAATCTATCGTTCTGTTCATAGTATTCTTATGTGGTATAGATTCCTGAAGAAGTGGTACCCTTAGAATTAAACTGGTATAATTCTAAGTTGTAGTTATTGTAAAGCTTATTATTTTAAAACAACAGGAAAACACTGCACCCATGGCTATCAGTAGCACTCACCATCACTGAAATCTTTAGCATATCCTTTTAAAACCATCTTATCATTATTCTTGTGTCACACTCAGATTTATAAATATTTTATTATCATTGTAAAGCTATATCATACAGTCACAATGACAGAAGTTATATTATTCAGAATCATTTTAAATTCAAATATTGCAGGTTAATTTTCAATTTGAAGGTTGTTTTAAGTATTTTACATCAAAATACAAAATATATAGAGCTTGATCCAAATTTCAAATAATGAAAATATTTTAAATGCTTCTCCTGATAAATAAACATAATTTATCACTAGCTTTGGAGAACTATTAGTTTGAAATAACTACTTACATCATGATTGTAGATATGTTTGTGGTTACATAGAATGTTATCAATTGATAACTTGTTAATTGTTCCCAAAATTAGAATTGATATCATAAATCAAAGATCCAAATTTGTGTTTGTGATGAGAAATTGAAACTTTGAATATTCTCATCTTGTTAGAAATGATTCTGTATGAGCTTAAATAAGACATATTTGGAGGGTAAATTATATCTAATTGATGACAAATCCATTAATTATTCATATATCCAAGGGCTCTAAGATGTATCAGATTGCCCTCTTGAGATACTAGAAAATTTTGCTAAGTGGATCATAGATCAATATTTTAAAAAGATTTTAGATTTATAATTAGAGATTAATTTTCAGGAGAATGAATTTGACCTATCTCAAAACAGGCTTACTACATTACCAATAATTGTAAGATTTAAATCAAATAATTCAATACGAAGAAATAATAATATGCAATAATCCATTGATATAATATAAATGGAAGATAAAAATGGTCTAAGTATGATGTATGATTTAACAGAATAGGAGTTATATATCATATAATCAAATAGTATTCATAGTATGATGTAACATAAGGGCGTTATATAAATTGATATCTAGTATAATATTAGAGTATATAAGTCAAAGTATAAGACATGTTAACACTGTGGATAGAAGCCTTGAGATATAAATTACCTACAGATTTAGAGAAAAAAAGATTGAAATATCACAGCAGTGTTTCCCTTTTCATTAATTCCTTTCTAGTATTTTGATAAGTTTTTTCCCTCTGATTCTTCTGATAATATTCTAAACAATGTCTCTTACGTAGTTGATTTCAGATTGAATTAGAGTTAATTTTAGAAAATTAACTATCTTTGTAGACCGAAATTGATATTTCGGTTTTTTGATCTATTAATAATTTTTTCTTTGCAAAACTGTGCTTTAATTTCACTTCCTAATTTAGATTTTTTGTTGATGAAAGACAGTATTATGTGTAAACGTATTTTTAGAATAGGTTTTTCCAAAAATATCTTTTTATTGACAATTTCTCTGCTTATTCACTATTTTTAGGTAACAAGCAAAGTTGAAATATATGAAAATGTATAATAATAGATCAAATATTCTCCAGGAACTACTGGCGGCCAACTACCAATCATGAACATGAATTCCTGACAGGGGAAATTCTCCCCCGTTCTTATAAATATATGTGCCTTTATCTTATTCATTTTACACACAACAAATTTTAATTAAGATTTCTTTCAAATAAATCCACCAGAATTTCCTTTCTTGTTTGACACTGTATAAAGCTTTTTTGAATATTAAAAATTTTCTGAGACTGGAATTGCAGCCCGGATTTTCTTTAGCATAAACTAATTTCATACAGATATTTGTGAATATGTGATTCTAAAATAAAACATTGTGTATTGAAAATTTAATGCACGTGTCATTTTGAATAGATCTTAGCGACAAGAAACTTGAATTTGGAGCAAATATTTGTTTCTAAAACAATATATCTACCTTTTTCACATTCCCGATTTATCCTCACCCACTCATAGCCATCAATGAATTTTTTAAGAGTTAAAATCTTTGTAGTTCATTGATGTTCCACAAAAGTGGTTGCTAGATATACTAAGAGGATTTGGAAATTTGTCTTGAGATACAATTTCTTTGATAATATAATAATTCAAAAGATCTTAATATCTAATAATATTACCCACGTACATCAGAGAATTTTCCTCTTTCAAAAAATTCTATTGAAAAACAAATTCTGAAGAACGATTGGTAATATTCTTGGTGACCTGGTCCAAGATTACAAAACCCTTATAATCTTCGTTAATACTACAAAAAAAATTAACTCCTTATAAGTCAGTTATTTCAAATTATTTTAGCTGAAAACTATTACGATGAATCCAAAAGCTTGTTTCAAATTTATGTTCAGATTTTTTGATTACCGTTTCATAATTTGTTTGCTCATCTTTTCATGAAAGACTCTGCTAAACACCCATTTTTCCTGTAAAAAAGTATGCGTCTAGAGAATTAGATAATATTAGCTTGGATTAATGTATCTCTTGAAGCTTTAGCAAGGGTGAATTTAGTTATTTTGATTTTGATGTTTTTATGAAACTAATATGGAATATTTTTTTCATTAATAATGAGTTTATCAATAGAGATCTTCTCCAAATATTCTGAATTGAACCATCTGAAATTTTCTGACCTTACACTTTTGACTTTATATTTTATTTAATTTGAGAAATTCTTTAACTGGCCTGTTGAGTATTTTGCTGCATCCTTTACCAAATGGAGGGGTATAAAGTTAATCAAAGATGAAAAGTAGTCCTAACTTTCAATTCCATGAATGGAATTTCCAAAAGGATATGGGAAGGGTCCAATGATATCCACAAAAACAAAATGGCCAGTTCTTCAACAATATCTCTTGTTTGTGATCTTATTGGAAGATTTTGAATCTTGGAAAGTGAACAGGGATGGAAGTTGACAAAACATTATTTTATATATTTGTTTTGTAAACCATATATGCAATATGGTGTTCTGCTTTTTCTCAGTGTTTTTCAAGATACATATGCAAATCTCTTATTTAAGAGTTTTGTTTGATTGTTTGGAATTTTGACTGAAGTAAAATGAAATTTGCACAAAAGGATATAGAGAATCATTAATTTAACTGAATAGAATTTAAAACAGAGATATTTTTTACTTAAGTATAAATCACATCCTTGAAGATAACTCTGTCATTATTTTCCTGAAATTTCCCCATAAAAAAGAGTATTTTCAGGAAATATTTACAATAGAAAATTCCTGTACACTCCAAATTACCCTCCCAGGTATGCAAATTCATTGTCCAAACTCCCCCCCAAATATTTGGCATTTGTTGAAACAGAAATAGTGATTTAAAACTCTCTGTATAATGAAAATAGAGATGTCAAAGCAGACCTGTGATACATTGCACTGTAGTAGAAG
This sequence comes from Austropuccinia psidii, assembly GCA_023105745.1. NCBI lineage: Eukaryota > Fungi > Basidiomycota > Pucciniomycetes > Pucciniales > Sphaerophragmiaceae > Austropuccinia > Austropuccinia psidii. Next base: position 12,643,615 of record JALGQZ010000017.1, read on the forward strand.
ATTACTAGATTTATTTCTTCAATTATTATTCTGATTGACTCTATCACTCCCCTCTCCTACACCTGTAAGCTGTGGATATGAAAATTTTATTGAAAATAAAGTACCTTTCCTGTCCTCAAAATTTGTAAAAGGTAAAAATTGATCAAAAAATAGTATGAAATAATACTTTTAAGAGAAAACACACCAATTTTTATTTTCTTTAAGTTTATAAGTATAAAAAAATAATGTTATAAAGATATATTGTCTTAACAACAATAAACATTTATCCAAAAATACTCTACAAGAGATATTTAAGGCTACAAAAGAAATTTCTTCAAGAGCGATTTCAATTGGAATTAATTGAGAAAATCACTGCAGGAAATTTATATAAGAACAGAGTATTTAAAAATATTATTAAAGAGAAAAAATTCCCAAAGGTGACCAGAGTTAATTTGGAAACAAAGTGACAAATGTTAACATTCATGAAAGATGCTTTAATTCACTTATGGGGTGGTTCAAGGGTATTAATGATTATAAGAGTTACAGACAATGATTATAATAATTTTTTCACATGGTTAAAAGGCTTAAAATTATTTAAAAAGGGTGGCTAGAATCCTTTATTGATTGGTTGACCAGTGTTTAAACTAATTATAAAAAGAAAAGATTCCAACATGAAGAGAAAAGTGGGGCAAAGAAGACATTCTTTTATATCCACCGATTTTCTTACTCCAAAAATAGAATTTACTCTGGTAAGTTGTGGAAAAAAATCTGACAATAGAAAAGCCAATTATGACATCATTGAACGCTGGTTTAGACAAAAAAGGGCTGGTTTTAGCCATTTTTTGCTATTTTCAGCCATTGCTATAGTAATACCTGGCTTAGAGTCTTCAAAACACTTCAGAATGTGTGTGTGTGACCTAAAACTCAGTAAAGACTGTTTTTACAATATTGCTTTTATCTTAAGGATAGTTTTACTCTCTTGGCAACAGTTAAAACTGCCCTAGTTGGTATCAAAAGCTCATCATCAATTGAGACACAGACCCTGTAACTCAATTCCAGGCCAAAAGTAATGAAATTTTGCATGGACTTTAACATCTCATGCCTTTCAGCAAGGAATTTGGGGTTCTGGCTCCCCCTTAGAGCCAAGATTCCTTTCCCCCCCAGAATCAATCTTTCCAATTTATTTTTTCTTTAATTCTTCATCATTTATTATACTTATAATTTACATATGTAATTCAATTGAGGTTTTACAGTACACAACTGTAATGATTGATACTTCATATGTAAATCAAAGGTCACTTATGTAATACACATGCTCATTTTGACATTTCAGTTGAAAATACTTCAATTCCTCATGAATTCTAAACTACACACAACACTTCAATTTTAACACAAAAGTCAATGGTTAACACCACATGTGATGTGAATTAAATTAAGGCTTTGAGGATTCCCAAATTTTGTACAAAAAAATACTAAAAACTTTATTTAAGCTTATTTACAGTTGAATTACAAAAATTTTACCCAGAGGTGATCCCACCTTATTTTTCATGAGGAGTCCAATGGTTAAATAATTTTAATATTTTCATTTTTTGGATAAAAAGTTATGATAGACTTTATTCAACTTTTTTCCAAAAATATTTTAATTTCAGTAATTTTGTTAAAAATGCATTTTTACTTAATTTTTTCAAGTAAAAATGTGTTTTCACAACTTTAAATTTCAATGTAATTTCTTTTTTAATTATAATTAAATTTTTGTTTTTGTGTATAAATTTATATTTATATTTTCATTTTTGTTTTGATAATATAAATAAATACATTTTATTTATAATTGAATTTTTATTATTATTTCTGGTCGTTTGGATATATGAAAACACCTCTAAGGCTCACATTCCCTCCCCCTAAAGAAGAAATATTACTTTGTAATATTGTTATTTCTAGTGTTTCTGAGCTTTCTAAGAAGTTTGGTAGCTTCAGGTATGTCCTTTTCTGCTAACCATTCATCTTCACAAGCTGGGTCACTGTACCTAATAAAGTATTGCCTTTCTTTTTGGCTCTTAACTTCCTTGGTTTGAGAACTTTGGTGATTTTCCTAGTAATAAATGATTCAATAGGAGATATATGCTGGGAAGCTGTATTTATCAAAGGAAACTTTTCACCATCACTAGATTCATATGGCCTTACCAAGCTTACTGGAAATGTAGGGTGCTTATTGCTAAGTTCCTCAGAAAATTCTACTTCAATTGCATTTTCTCCATGGAGGGTCTTAATAAAAAAATGTAATGAAAAGGAGTCTTTGAGCTTTTTACATCCTTTGATGTCATTGAGGTTAGTGTTAGATACAAGTACTAAATATCCCACTTTGAAATTTGTAGTGGCATGTGATTTGTGCCATATGTCTTTGGCATATGCAAATGAGCCTTCCATGTACCTTACTGCATGATTCAAAGATTTTTCTAGCATTCCTTTGAAGCTACTAGTTGTGGTATTTATTTAAACCAAATCCTTCCTTAATGAATCTTGGGGTAACTTGGGATTCCATCCCTTCTCTAGAATAGCAGCAGTTTGATTGGTACTGGAATTAATGGATGTTTTATATTGTAACAACCACTAATCAGGGGTAAGGGTATCCAATCTTACACCCACTCAAACACCTTGAATCAGCAATCCACTGTGTGTATCAGCAATCAGTTTCAGCAATCTTCCTTGCTGAAACATGCATACAGTCTGGTGAATCAATACAGCCTGTCAATACTTGTAAAGGTTGGAATTACCCAATACAGTTTGGATACACCATCCTGAAACTGTATGTTCACTCAACACTACCACTCTTCCTGTACAGATCATGTACAAATTGTACAGGACCTGTATTGGCCAGATTCAATTAAATCATCAATCCCTCTCATGAAAACTCTTTGTCTGGATCCAGGCTGGTAATTCTCATATATACCAGCCCCTCTTTCTTTCCCCTGGGGACTTTTCCCCAGTGAATTAATTTAGTTGATTTATTATTTTATAAATATTCTTACTCTTATTTTTGGGGATTATATTTATTTGGTATTAAGTTAGTCTTTACATTTTCTCTTGCCTGTTCAGTATGAGGTGTGGTGGCCATATTCTTCTTAACTCCCTTCTTTCTTTCTGACAGGTTGAAAAAGTGGACTTGGAATTTTTTGTGGTTGGCTCTTTTATTTCTTACTCTTATTCTTTGTTGCTGCTTTTCTTATATCAGTATTTCTTAGAAATCTTACTCTCATTACAGTCTTAAGTGTTTTGCCTTATCTTATCCTTGAGCCCTCTGCAGTGAGTCCCAGTTTAGTGAGTGCCAGGCCCTCTTCACTCAGAAGAGCCCCTGTGACATTAAATTAATTGACTCATATTTTATTCTTTATTTTCATTCATTTAACTTCATTCCTGTCATCCATCAATTATGAAGTTTTTATTATTTTATGATTTTTCATGGTTATGATTATGACTTTTTCTCTCATCAATTTTCATTCCATTCATTATATTCATATAAAAATTGATTCTTCTCATTTCTGGATCATTACGGACCATCTCATTTTATTCTAAATTTGATCTCAATCGAGTTTCTCTTTTGTTTGCTTATTCAGGTATTATCAGGAATTCTATTAATCGGTTAATTGATTAGTTGAGATTCATTAGTTTATTGATTCAGAAATTCAGGATTTTGTTTGTATTGGATTTATTGACTGATTTTGGATCCTCAATATAACTTATTTATCTTCAAGAATTGATTTTGACTCATCAAGATGTTGAATTGAATCCTGGAGATATTGTTTTGACTGATTTGTGCCTCAAGATTTCATTTTCTATTGAAGACATTGATGTATTTATTTATTTATTGATTATGGAGTTCTTCAAGATCTATTGTTATTTGATTGATTTTTCATATTGATTGATTGATTGATTGTTTAATTCTTCAATATTCATTCATATTTGATTGATTGTTGATATTGACTGAATTGATTGATTTATTAAATGAATTTGATTTCACCTCAAGACTGTTGATTGATTTCTCAAGATCATCAAAATTTATGATTATTGATTTGGACAAGCTTTGATTCCTTACTCACAAGTATCATCAATTTCTTATTCTTAATTTCTCAATAATGCCAGTTCAGCATAGCCCTCCTGCCAAGAATACTAGATCTCAAAGAAATCCAGCTGTTTGCACTCATACAGCAAGGGTTCCTCTTGATTGCACCCCATCAGTTCATCAACTGATTGCAAATTTGGACAGAGGACAACCAATCGAAAGAGTAGCACCCTCCAGAAGGGGGGGAATGAAATAAATAAGATCAACATCTTTCTCCAGCCTTTTGGGTGGCTATTCTGTAATGTCTGAAGGTGAAAGAGCAAGACTAGGAGAAGTTGAAGATGAAGAGGGGGAGGAGTCTGTGGAAGAGGAAGATTCTGGGTAAACTGAAGTATCAGATGCTTTGGAAAATGCTCAAGAGGTACCCCAGGGTTCTCATCTAGCCCCTAGTAATCAATCTCTTGTCTCTCAATCTGATCCAAGTGTCCTCAAGGTAATGGAGCAAATGGCTACTATCATGGGACAAATATCTCAAGCAGCTTCCCCCAGGGAGGATTCCAAAGCCCCTGCATTCAAGACTCCATAAATGAAACACCTTATCCTTTTGATGGCACTCAAGCCCATAAATTGAGAGGATTTATCCAATCCTGTCAGTTTATTTTCCATAATGATCCAGCAAATTTCTTCTCTCACAGGAAGAAATTTCTGTACTCAACTTCTGTTCTCACTGGTAGAGCTGGCAAATGAATTGAATGCTACCTTTCAAAAATCTTCAATGAAGATCCTCCCTACCTCCTCAATAATTGACAGTTATCTGAAATCCAATAATTCACTCTGTCTGGTGGTCCCGATGAAGTGAGGAAAGCTGAAAAGCAGTTGATCAATTTGAGGATGAAGGAAAGTGGTCATGTATCCTTTTACATTGCTGATTTTAGAAGTTTAATTTCAAGAATTGGAGATTGGGGAGAAAGGGATTATATTCATTTCTATAGAAAAGGAATGGCATCAAGAATTTTAGACCAGTTGGCTTCCTACCCTGGTAATTTTTATACTCTTCAAGAACTCATGGACATTACCCTGGAAGTAGATACCAGATACCATGAGAGACAGAAGGAGAAAGGTAGTCATCAAGAAAAGAAGCCTCTGGTTATTGGATCCGATTCTTCAAGGCCTCCTCAAGACTAATCATCAAAAAGGCCTCACCATAAGAAGACCAAGAAGGGGGAGAAATTTCAAGTCTCAGAGGACAAGCCCCATTCTGCTCTGCTTGATAAGGACAATAAATTAATTTGTTCTGAAAAGGAGAGGAGACTCAAAGCAGTTTCATGTACTTATTGTTGTGGAAAGCACCCAATTAAAAAATGCTTCAAGAGACCTCAGAAAAAGCCTGAGTCATAAAGAGGCTTCCCTAGCAAGCAGGGAAAAGCCTGAGTGGGAATTATTATGTGTTCAATGGTTCTCACCTATTTCCTTCAAGAGCACAATTGTGCACTCTGAATACTAGTGTCAATAAATCTTTAAAGTTTCTTATTTTTTCTTCTGTCTCTGATATTTTTCATAGTATTCTCATTGATTCTGGTGCAACAAACTCTTTTATTGGAAAGAATTTTGTTCCCAAGTACTCATTGACTATGTCAGAGCTCCCTGAAAATATTCCTCTTTCCATTCTGGATTAATATTAATCCCCTGCCTTGTTCATCACCCATTATACCAAGAGGGTGGTTCACTTGCCTTCCTTCCCAAGCTCTGAATGGGACTTTTGTATGATAGATTCACACAAGGGAGAAGACCTGATATTGGGCTATGATTTCCTCTACCATTTTAATTCTATTATTGATTTTGAAGATGAATTGATCACCTATTATTCTAGTCATAAGGATTCTAGTGGTATCAAATCTTCTGCTAGTAATGCCTTGGCCACTGCTGTCAACAGTGTTTCTCTGGTTGGTGAACTTAAGACACCTTCCCTTCCTTCTTCTGTCCATATCCCTTCCATCATTCCATCTCAGTCATTACATCAATAAAGAGATGAGGTCTTCAAAGAGATAAAATATGTTGGAGAAGATGCTGCTATGCATTCACTTCATCTCTTACAAGGGTATATGGACCTTCCTCCTTTATCTTTTCATGCCTCCCTGGAGGAGCAGTGTGATGAGGAAGAAGAGCAAGAAGAAATTAAAACTGTGTTGAAGGCATTCCCTCCTGCGTATCACCAATATTTGGATGTATTCTCCCAGGTAAAAGCAGAGAAACATCCTCCACACCATGCCTGTGCTCATCATATTGAACTTGGGGGTCTTCTACCTCTAGTTGGTATTATCTACTCACTATCAAATAAAGAGTCAGAGACACTGCAGGCCTACATTTGCAATAATGTAGAGAAAGGTTTCATAAGGCCAAGCTCCTCTTCAACAGGAGCACCTGTCCTTTTTGTCAATAGAAATAATGGAGGTCTTTGTTTGTGGGTTGACTACCGCAAACTCAATGCTTTCACCAGGAAGGACAGGTATCCTTTTCTTCCTATGAATCATACTTTTACCGTATTCAGCGGTGCCACCATCTTCTCCAAGATAAATCTGCATCATGCATATAATCTCCTGAGAATTGAAGAGGGGAACTAGCACTTAACTTCTTTTAGAACCAAATATGGTAGTTATGAGTATTTGGTTATGCCATTTGACCTTACCAATGCTCCTGCTTCTTTCCAGAATCTTGTGAATAATATATTTTCAGATTCCTTGGATACCTTTTTTGTAGTTTATTTAGATGATATTAGGGTCCTTTACAGTTCTGCGGAGGAACATGTCAAACATGTGGCCTCATTCCTGAAAATAATGAGGGACAATAATTTGTTTTCCAAGGCCTCCAAGTGTGTATTCCATGCCTAAAGTGTGGGAAACTTGGGCTACGTTGTTTCAAGTGATGGCCTCAAGATGGATTCTTTAAAATTTCAGCAAATCCTCAATTGGCCTTAGCCCAAGAACACCAAAGCTCTTCAATCTTTCCTTTGCTTTGCCAATTTCTATTGTTGTTTCATTAAAAATTCCTCTAAAGAAATTACTGCTCTCACTTCCCTTCTCAAAAGAGACTCTTCTTTTATCTTCAATGAGGAAGCTCTTAGTCAGTTTCAAGTACCCAAAGAAGCATTCACCACTTCTCCTATCCTTTCTCATTTCAATCCTTCTCTACCAACTATTGTAGAGACTGATGCTTCTGATCATTCCTTGGGTGCCATACTGAGTCAAGTGGATGACTCAGGAAAGCATACCATTGCATTTGATAGTTGCATGCTTCTCCAAGCTGATCTCAACTATGAAATTCATGACAAGGAACATCTTGGCATAGTTTGGGCTCTCAAGCACTGGAGAGCTTTTCTTCTTTCTATTTCCAGTACCTTTGAGGTCTTGACAGACCACTCTTCTCTTTAATATTTCATGTCTTCCAAATTTCTTACTTGTTTTCAGGCCCGTTCATCTGAATTTCTTTCTGAGTTTCATTTCACTTTTACTTACTGCCCAGGCTGGCTGGCCACTTTACCAGATGCCTTGTCACATTGGTACAATGTGTACCCAGAGAGTGGGGTGGACTTTATCAGGAAGAATCCTCAAAATTTTAATCAAGTAATCAAGAAATATGAAATTTAAGAGTCAAGATTCTTCTCAAACAAAGCTGAAATATTCTCAGATTTAGCTGACCAAATCCAAAAAGAAGTATGGCAAGACAAAGAATATAATTAAATACTCAAGAAACTACCAAGAGGTGAATCAGTTCCTGATTATTCTCTTAAACCTCAAGCCAAGTTATTATTATTCAAAGATAGAGTGGTAGTCCCAAGCAATGAAGAAATCCCACTCAATATTCTTCAAAAGCAGCATGACTCACCATTGGCTGGCCACCCTGGCCTGGGGAAGACCCTCAAGCTCTTCAAGAGAGATTTTTATTGGTCTGGCATTAATTGATTCCTTAAGGACTATGTGTCCTCATGTCAGAAATGTTCAAGAAACAAGAAAATTCATCACAATAATTTTGGATTACTCAACCCTCTTCAAATTCCATCTGGTCCTTGTAATTCTTTATCAATTGACTTTATCACTAAATTGCCCTTGTAAAACAACTTTGATTAAATATTAGTAGTTGTGGACAGGTTCTCAATAATGGCAATCTTCATTCCAGCTTATGGAAAAATTACTGCCCTGGACTTAGCTCAAATTTTCATTAACCATGTCTTTTCCAAACATGGTCTTCCAGGCAGTATTATTAGTGATAGAGGATCTTTATTTGTTTCATCATTTTGGACTCATTTATGTCAGCAGCTCAAGAGATCAAGAGATCTTTCAACTGATTTTCATTCTGAAACAGATTGACAGACAGAGAGGGTAAATCAGATTCTAGAACAGTATCTTTGGATGCATTTCAGTTTCCATCAAGATGACTGGCACACCTGGCTCCCTCTGGCTGAATTTGCCTATAACAATGCAGAACACTCATCAACAAATGAATCACCTTTTTTCACCATTTATTGAAGAAATCCCAGCTTTGACTCAATTCATATTTCGCAAGACTCTCCTTCTGGAAAGTTATTCACAACACTCCAATCAGTACAGCAAGTTTTCCAAGAAGAATTAGAGTCAGCAATAAGGAGATTCAAAAAGTATGCAGATGGAAATAGGACAATTTCACCTGATTTCCAACCTGGATATAAGGTATGGCTAGCTTCTAAGAACATCAAGACTACAAGACCCACCAAAAAACTGTCAGAAAGATGGCTGGGACCCTTTGAAGTTCTTAAGAATATTGGAAGCCATGCATATCACCTCAAGGTGCCTCAACAATAAAAGTAAGTTCACCCTGTCTTTCATGTGTCCTTATTAGGACCAGTGAAGCAATGAACTATCCCAAATTGACATAAATTTCCACCACCACCAGTCATAGTGGAAGAGCAAGAAGAATGGGAAGTGGCTCAGGTTCTGGACTCAAAACTCAAAAGAGGTAAATTATGGTAGCTTGTAGAGTGGAAAGGATCCACTGAATACCCAGAAAGAACATCTTGAGAACCAGCTCCCAACCTTACCAACTACCCAGACCTTGTCAAGGATTTCCATTCATTGTATTCAGACAATCCTGCCCCAAATACCTCTAGAGTTTGATTTTATGGTGCTTGGAGGGGATTGGATTTTATGAAAGTAAGTTCCTCTCCTGGAATGCACCTTCAAGGGGGTATTCTACCCAAATGTTTCCGTAAGAATTGCCTTGGCCACTCTGTGAGCACTTGTCAATTCTTTGGACATATTCAGAAGGCCTTGCAACATCAATACCCTCAAATTGGGACCTTTCTTAAAGATATGGCCAAATTCCTTTTTTCTTTTCTTTTCATTCTTTCCTGATTTATGAAAATCATCATTATTCAATACATTCCATACTTTAAAGTCAATTATGGCAAAGTTATGTGTTTTATGATGCTTTATGGGGAGTAGGAGTTATGAAAGTAAGTTCCATCTCCTTTTATGCATCCCTGAGGGTTCTACCTCCTGTAAAACATTACCTTGGCCACTCTGTGAGCATCAAATGCTTGGTTTTATCTTGGAGACAATTCCTGGCCAAAATCAAGCAACTCATCACAAGAAGGAAAAACCTCAGGAATTTCTCTATTTCTTTTCTTTACTTGTATATTTCATTTTATTTCTCTTATCTTTAAAGAAGCAGCATCCCCTCCCGTATCATGTATTGGGAGGTTCCATTTTTTATTTATTTTGAGTAATTATAAGAGTGGGGATAGAAGTCAAAAACAAACAAGGAGAAGGAAACTAGTCATCTATACCCATATGAGCAAAAGTTCTTTGGAAATCATTGATCAATTCATCTTCATACCAGGAAAATTTTGCAGCCATCCCTTCAGAAGCAGTACCAGGAATAGTTGTATCATTAGCATACATAATCACCTCTCTACTATTCCTATCAACTTGTCAAAACAACGTGGCCACAGCATCTTGATTCTCACTTTCCAAATTTGGATCCTATCTGGTAACTTGGATAGGCCAACAATACCTTTGCTGAAATACTTGTGCAGCAGGAAACAGAAAAGGTGAAAGCTCTTCTCTTCTTCTACTGGAGCTGTTGAGAGGTGACTATGGGGGATGGTCTTACTGCTGGAATCATGGAAGGCCTGGTGTGGGAAGAACTTGGTGAAGCAGGAGGAAAGGAAGTAGGAATGGTAGCAAGAGTTTGTTTAAAGTCTCTAGGGGCACTTGGAATAAGGCAGCTTTGGAATCTTTTGGCAGGAGGCTGAGAAGGAGAAGTGCTGGATTGATGGCCAACTGGATTATTAATCACCTCAACTTCTTCACCATCCAATTCATCACTACCTTCAGCATCCATATCAGATGGGGAATTGGCAATTCTTCTTATTCTTTTCACTACACCTTCAGTATTGATCCTGGAAATTGGGATTTCTGAGCTGGAGTAGATTGGCCTACCACCAACTGGGATGGATCCTCCAACATTGGTCCATCTTGCCACATCCCTCTTCCTAGAACCAGTCACTAATTCAAGGTATCAGTATCCAATTCAATCAAAAAATTTATTTTACTCACAATTTCAATATCTTGAATTAGCATCAGGAGTAGGGCCCTCAGAAACTGGGAACTCTTTACCAAAAGGCCCACCCTTCTGATGTTGGAAGCTGCTGGTCCAGGACAAGGACATGGCTTCTTCTCAACAAAACAGAAAAGACACTTAGTAGACTTTGGGTTTAAATTCTGAAAGAGATCTTTTCCCTTGGCCAAAAGCTTAGTACAAGCAGGATGAGGAACCTTAACTGCCTTGTAGCCATCATAGGTTTGGCCATGATCAAAGTTCCCAGAGGATTCCAGAGCCACAAAGAACAGATGGTGGTAGTGCAGAAGGGGAAGATTCAGTGAGTTCAGTAATTTTGGAACTCATGGCTAAAGAATTGTGCAGGCAGAACAATTCAGTGCATCAGAATAATGCAGTCCAATCCTGAAGATGGCCCAGAAGCCAGTTATGGCCCCTCAATTTGGGCCCCAATCAATCACCCAAGACCTTCCCTGCAATATTGGGGAAGGTCAGATTTGATGGTCTTGGACCCTCTCAATGGGCCCAGGCCATGTGGGTTAGTAATTGGTCCATTGACCCCCCTGGATCCCCAGAATGTGGGTCAATTTGGGCCTTGGGGGGCTCTGGTAACCCCCACAAACTGTAGGAAATGCCAAAGACCAAAAGGACCCAAAGGGCCAAAAAGGCCCCTCCTCACCATTACATCAAAAATGGCCAAAAATTAATTTTTAGGCCAAATTTCAAGAACAATGGGGACAAGCCCCCTCCTGGGATGATTGCAAAGGCCAATCAAGATGAAAAAACCCAAGAGACCAATTGCCTGGCCAATAATGGGTATATACATCTATATACCATCATTAATTTTTGAGGTGAAGAGCTCTAAGACCTTAGTTTTGGGATACAACCCAAGGGTCATATCTTTAAAGGAAGTTATTGATTGAAATTCAGAAGAAGAGTATAATTCAAAGGTTGGAGAACTTACTAAAGATTAAAAGAAGGGGAGAAGAAAAATAATCAAGAACAATGAAGAGAGGAGAGGATTTTCAAGATAATGGCAAAGAGGAAAAGAAAATCAAAAGAAAATTTTTGGAAAAAATGTGGGGATGTTGTGATGCCACTCAGCTGTGGCAGGTTATTGTGGTGTTCAGGAGCCCACCAGTTTCAAGAAGGGTATACTGTAACAACCACTAGTCAGGGGTAAGGTTATTCAATCTTACACCCACACTGTGGTATTCCATACCATTAGTACCAGTTCCAAGCTTACCAATAAAACAAAAGAAAAAAATGATAATAAAACAAATTACACAAAACATTTTTACACATTACAACTACAGATTTCAAACAGAAATATACAATACGCAGCCTCAAGATCTTATCAAAACAGTATAGTATCAAAGGATTTATCCACCTTATTGCATAAACTATAACAAATTATGCAATTAAAAGGAGTTAATCTAAACAAAGGTATATGAAGACACACCACAGAATCAGCACTTTATTTTCCCCACCTTGATTCAATTGAAAGAAGAAATACCTCAAGGCTATGCATAAAATTACGATATATTTTCCAAGAACAAATGCTTCCTTAGTAATAATAACACGCATCAAACTTGATAGAAATGATAAAATCTCCATATGAAATGATACAATACTAAAATAAAACCACCAGCATAATTCTCTCAGAAAATACGTAACAAAGTCACCAAAAAGAAAATCTCACCAGCCAAATTATCTCAAATACATCACATGATTTTGATAAGAAACAGAGCACCAGCATAATTTTCTCATATATATCATATGACAAGAAGAAAGCTCAATTTTCAGGAGCTGTATTTTCTCCACTTTCTTGGCAAAAAGAAAAACTCACCAGCCAAATTATCTCAAATACATCACATGATTTTGATAAGAAAAAGCACCACCAGCATAATTCTCTCAGAAAATAGGTAACAAAGTCACCAAAAAGAAAATCTCACCAGCCAAATTATCTCAAATACATCACATGATTTTGATAAGAAACAGAAACACCAGCATAATTTTCTCATATATATCATATGACTAGAAGAAAGTTCAATTGTCAGGAGCTGTATTTTCTCCACTTTCTTGGCAAAAAGAAAAACTCACCAGCCAAATTATCTCAAATACATCACATGATTTTGATAAGAAAAAGCACCACCAGCATAATTCTCTCATAACATACGTAAAAATAGAAACAAAAAATACTTTCCCCACCTTCAAGAAAACATCACCAGCCAAATTATCTCAAATACATCACATGATTTTGATAAGAAAAAGAACCACCAGCATAATTCTCTCATAACATACGTAAAAAATAGAAACAAAAAATACTTTCCCCACCTTCAAGAAAACATCACCAGCCATATTATCTCGATGACCTCACATGACTCTGATAAAAAGAAAATCATCACCAGCAAAATTATCTCAAAGACATCACATGATTTTGATAAGAAAAGCACCACCAGCATAATTCTCTCAGCAAACACGTTGCTACACCAAAACTACACGTCTCACCAGCTAAAACATCTCAACTATGATTTTTTCTAAGTATCCTATTTTGAGAAGCTCTATGGAGGCCCAAAAGCTATAAATAGAGGTCCTCTCTCCCTCATTTCTCCCATCATCATGGAACAAGCTCCCACTATCCAGGATCACAGCCATCCCTGAACTAGCAGGATATCTAGAATAGTAGTAGTGTTTTAGTAGTGAAAAGCTCAGTAGCCTTGATCAGTAGGTTAGTATTAGTGAAGAATAGTAGTATAACCGTAGTAAAAGCTCAGTAGCCTTGCTCAGTAGCTTAGTATTAGTGAAGAATAGTAGTATAACCGTAGTAAAAGCTCAGTAGCCTTGCTCAGTAGCTTAGTATTAGTAAAGAATAGTAGTATAACCGTAGTTAAAGCTTAGTAGCCTTTCTCAAAAGCTTAGTGTTATTAACAAAGAGAAGTAGTAGTGATATAAGCTCAGTATTAAAAAAAATCCTAAAAGAATCAAATCCAGTAGTCTTATTATTAGTACTCATATCAAAAAAAAATCATTATAATCGACCTAAAACCATAAAAAAATATATATATTCTTATCATTCTTATTAAAAAAACAAAAAAAAATATTCTTATTAGTTTTATTAAAATAACAGAAACCCAAAACATATATATATATATATTATCATCACTTTTATTAAAATAAAATTAAAAAAATCTAGTGTTTATTTTATCAGAAATTTTAGATCAGAGTTTTTGACTGTAGTGTTATTGATAGGTCTGATTTAGAGACTGCTGATAAGTCTTCTCTATCTGTTAAAGCCACAAATCTTATTTTATTTTGTGATTCTCTGTAGGCTGACTATTCAGTATTATTTAGAGGGGCAGCTAATACACCTTAGCACCCATGGTTATTGGACAATTCTGAAATTCAAAACAGACTTACCAATAATTTCCCCCTCAAGGTACTGCCTTATTTCATCCCACACCAAAAGGAGTTCCCACTCTGGTGTCCCAACAGTGGCCAACAACAACTTCAATCATCAATAATCTGTCAATTATCAAAGAAAAAAAACATTCAAATTTAGTCCATAAAAAGAAAAAGCCTTTTATCAATAAACAATTTCAAGCACCTATCAAGTCAATCTGGAATCAGAAAAACCACAAAATTCTAAATCATCATCACCATCAAGTTCTTCAACAAAATCATTTCATTTTCATTATCCAAAAAGAGGAGAAACACCACCTGGAGAAGAATCACCTATAGATTATAGTATACCAGTTGGTACACCAAGAACTAAGAAGAAAGATCAAAAGATAGTTACAGATTATTTTCAGAAATTACTCAAGGAACTATTTGAAATTAAAAAGAAAAGTGAAAAAGAGAAAATAAATAAAGAATTTATCAATATGGATTCAGCATCATCATCAAAGATACCACACAATCCAGATGAATCCAAAGAAGAAATTATAAATGAAGAGACCATGCAAGGACAAGAAGATATTTCTGATGTAGAAAGACTTCATCAAAGAATGTTGGAAATGCAACAAGAATTAATTGAACTCCTTAAAAAAGAAGGGAAAAGAAAAGAGTCAAGTTTTACCTCAGAAAACAGCCCAATGGAAGAAACTACAAGCATGCCAAGAATCTTTAGACAAGAAGGGTCACCATCACCATTTTCAACGCCTATGGCCTCATCAACTCCATTCACTTCACAAAGACCAAATACTCTACCAAAGTGGGTTAATATTCATGCACAGGCTTCAAGCCCATTGCAACAAGAAATCCGACGAAACAATACACCCATTGTCAAGATCAGACCAAAGGATTATAATTTATGGTTTGATGGAAAGGAAGTGGAAAGATTTATTAAAAGAGTAGAAAATATAGCAGAAATTGAAGGAGCAAGTAGAAGGGATATAGCAAGACAGATATCTTTTTGGACTAAAGATCAAGAAATTAGCTACCATATTGAAGGAATGCCCGGATATGAAACTGGCAATTGGGAGAAATTAAAATTCGATATGAAGAGGAGATGGGGAAAAGTGTCACCTGAAAGAAGATACAAGCTGTCCTCAATTACTCAATTATTTACAAAGATTCAACAAGAAGGGGGAATTAGAAATATGACCCAATATAAAAAGTTCATTGGTGAATATGAATCCATTATTAATTATCTAAGAAGGTATCAATATATACAAGGAGATATCAATCACAATCAAGAAATTTTGGCCAGTCTTTCCTCAAGTGTTCAAGAATCTATTTACAAAGAAATGATTAAAGATAAGGCCATGGTGCAAGCTTTGGATGGTGGTTATATCATTCCAAGATTGGAAATCTTAAAGTTATATATTGAACAAGATTTAGAAGCCAAAGTCTTAATTCAACAGAAGTAATTCTCACAACCAAAGTCACAAGAGAAGAAAGCTAGGTTTGAAGAGGAAAGCTGGGAAGAAGTCTTAAAGCAAATGAAAGATCTTACCAAAACAATTCAAAATCCTCAGCCACAAGAAAATCAATCAAAGAATAATGGGAATGAAGAAGTTAAGGAAGTATTGAATCAGCTCAAACACCTCTCTGAAGAAGTTGAATCTCCCAAGAAACCTCAACCAAACAATAATCAAGATCATAGAACTATACAAACCTCACAGCTATTCAGGCCAAGATATCCTTCACCACCCATATCTTCTGGTTATCAACCATATGTTCCAGCTCAAATGGCTCCAAGACAGCCATTGAAGTGTTTTTACTTCCTAGAAGAAGGACATTCTGCAATAAGATGTAATCATCTCACAGAAGACTTGGAGAAAAGAATGGTCTTGAAGCGTGGAGGAACATATCTTTTTCCAAATTTTCAAACAGTACCCACAGAAGGCCCTAAATCTGCAAAAGAATTAGTTAGACATTTTGCCAAAGAGCAGGAGGATTTTACAAAGAAAATGATGGAACAATCAAATCCACCCCCTAATAAGAAAGAAACAACAGTAATTGAGGAAAGCAAAGAAGAGAAGGCAACTGCTATAGCTCAAATAGAAGAATGTGGAAACTGAAAACCTCCTCAAATATCACCAGCAAATGAAAATATTCAAATAAATGTTGGGCTTAGACAGACAAGGCAAAGATCTTCAAGACAGGAAACTCAAAGTCAAACCCAGCAAGAGGATAAAAATGAAACACACAAACCCTTTAAAAAGAAGATACCAGGTGCCTACCACGAGGAAGATGAGGCAGAAGAAGAAATAAGAGTTCTAATTCCAACAAAATACAAGAAAACACAAGAAGGAAAGGAAGTAGATAATGATATTGAAATCATTTCCAGGAATAAGAATAAGGAGGGACTAAGACAGGAGTTGCAAAAGATGGAATTAAAAGACAAAGTAAAATCTACAGCCAATACCCCAAAGCTAATAATTGAACATGTAATGAAGAAAATACTTGAACAAAAGATAAATCTTACTCTTGAAGAAATACTATCAATGTCACCAACCTTTATTGATAAATTACAAAATTTAACTATCCAGGAAAAAGAAGTGATAAAATCAGTCAATACGTCAAATATTCAAGAGAGACTACTTTCAGTAAAGCTACGTGACTATGATACCCCAAGATTACATTATGCATGCCCACTTGGCTTTATGGAAGTATTTATTGGAAGAGAAGAATATCCTACAATGGCATTGGTGGATACTGGATCAGAAATTAATATAATACCAGAGGAAATTGCAATTCAAGCCTCACTTACAAGTAGAAAGCTCAACATGAATCTCAGAGGAATTGGTGGACATACCACATCTTTGGTTGGACTCTCAGAATTTACACCAATTACTATGATAAAAGGAGAAGAAAAAGAAATTCATTTATTCATAGCAAAAGGAGCTGTACACACCATACTTGGAAGACCATTTTTAGCAGATAATAATGTTAAATTGGAATTTTCACGCAAGCAAGGGGAGATATTTAGTTATCCAGAGCAAGATGGACGTAGATTATGCTTACCAATATGTAACCCTCAAGCTATGGGTTGGGAAATTTCTCCACCCAGAGGAATGGAGCTTTGTGCATCTTCAGAGATTGGAAAATGGTCAATACATGGAGCAGAATCATCCAAAAGAAAAGAAACAAGGGAAACAGAAAGTCAATCTTCAACAAGAGTGAAGACAATATTTCTTGGAGCAAACAAAATACCCTTCTCAGCTATTTTTGATGCAAAAAATGACTTGAATGTTATAACTCAGGAAATGGCCCTAAAAGCAGAATTAAAAATCAGCCCTTACACATCAAAATCAACAGATAACTTTTTGAAGCCAATTGGTCAAATTAAAAATCTTGAAGTCACTTTGGAAAGTGAAGAGAAAACCTACCTGGACTTCTTAGTATTTGAAAATTTCAACCAGATAATAGATGAAGAAAAGTTAAGCATATTATCTTCATCTAAAGAAAGTATTCCACCTCAAACTGAAAGAAAATCTAAAGGGAAGGATCCAGAAGAGGATGAAGTGAAGGTAGAAGATAGTGAAGCAATAGAAAAAATAAAAATGGAACTGAAGAAGATGAGAAGAAATTTGGACATGGCCATAGAAGACCCAGAGAAATGGCTAGCACTTGAGTTAAGTGGTATGAATGAAGAAGATAAAGTAGAAATCCCACAGAAGAAATTTAAAATGGATCTGAAGCCACCTGAAGCAAATTCCTCAGGAATTGCAGAAGATTATTCAAATTTATTCCAGGAGAAAGCTTGGTACATTAGTGATACTGAAAAAATAAAAGACAACATAATCAATCCATTGGCAAAAAGAAAATTCGAAGAATTGGAAAAGGCAAGTGCCATAATTACTGAAGACAAAATGGATCAAGTTTGGGATAGAAATATTCAAAAGAGGATTGATAAAAAAATGGAAACAGCAGAATCAGAAGATGACTTGAAGTTATACCAACAAAATAATGAAGATTTGGAAGATAAATATAAGAAAGGAAGAATATTTGAAGATCTAGAAGAAGGAGAGTTATCAGAAAATACACAAAGGCTAGCTGGACTTAGCATTCTAGAAGAATTTAATCATGCCTATGATCAAATATTCTGCTTTTCAAGCGCAACTGATCTATTTAATCAAAATAAAGGAATTACATCTGAGTTACCAAATGACTCCCAGAATCAAAATGGCATACAGGAAGACATACCAGAATATGAAGGACTGGAAGATTACATAATACTTCCAATAATAACATTTAGGGAACTGTATGATTATGAGCTAGATTCACCAATAATTCAAACCAAATATATTTCAGAACTACCTGGATCAAATCTTACAAATGTTGATTTTCTGGAATTACTAACCACTATTGGAATCAAAGGAAATTTAAGAAATCCTTACTGGAAGAAGCCTTATGGATATTATCAAATGACAATAGAAGGACTGTATCACAAAATTTTATGGGCTCAAGAAGATTTGAATCTATATGGTTTGGAAATCTTGGGAGGAAATCTTTGCTGGTGTGATGTTGGGTACATGTTTATTCATGAAGTCAAAGGTTTTGTTTCAGAATGGAAAGGAAATACACAAAGAAAACAACACAACAAGATATTTGGAGAAATATTGAAGGACATATGTCTTTCAGTAATTCACAACAGAAGGTTGAATATTTCTCAATAACAGCTGAATTAATCCAATCTCAATCACCAAGTAAAAAAATAAAAAAACCATATAAAAAATAGCAAAATAAAATAAAAAAAATCACCAAAAAAAAAGAGAACTCTGTATATATCTGTATTAGTATCAAGGGCAGTGAGCTCCTGCCTTATCAAAGAGGAATTTCAAATCATTCAAACTAACTTATAAAAAAAAATCTTTTTTAAACACTCTTATCACTCAGTGGCAGTGACCTCCTGCCTTATCAAAGAGTAATTAGTCTTTTATCTCAAAACTCAATAATCTCACCAAACCTCAGAAAGGATCTAGACAGTCATGGATGCCAAAATTACACATGAAAATGAATTGGAATGGAATCTTGGTTGGAATGAAGAAGGCTGGACAGACGTAAATTGCAAAATTGTAGGAAATACAGAAGAAGTCAATTACTGGGAAACACCATTTGTTGAAGAAGGAGAGGATTTATTTCAGATATGGATTCCATACTTAGAATTTGAAGAATTGTTCAATTTTCCAGAACTGCATCAACATATTCAAGAATCTAAAGATTGGCAAGAGCTTCCAGGACTCTCTCTTTCAAGACTGGAATTTCTAGAATTACTTACATATGATGGTATCAAGGGAAATTTAGGAAACACATATTGGGAAGAGGATACATTAACAGATTCAGAATGGAGAAGAAAAATATATTTTGGGGGTGTGGAAGCCTCAAGAGGACTGTTTCTGGATTTACTGGACATACCAGAAGGAAGAATCTTATGGAAGCGTGGAAATTATGTAATTGAAAAGGCCAATTGGAATGTCTTATGGGAAGAGGTGTTTATACTTGGAATTATCAGTCTCAAGGCACATAATTATAATATCAATAAGGATTGTTGGAGCTTTATCTGGGAAGAATTATTTGTAAAAAAAATTAAAGAAGAAAAAAGAAGATTCATATCAAAACTCAAGAAACAGCTTATACAATGGATTCAGAAGTTTACAAACTATAAAAAAAAGGAAGAAAAGATAAAAAAAAAGAAAAAAAAAAACATTTTTTTCAGGTTATGTATCAGTATTCAGGACAATATTTCAAATTTGGAAGTGTTAAAAAAAAAAAAAAGTACAAGTATCTCAATTCAATAAAAGAAAAAGAAAAAGAAAAACAGGGGTGGTTATCTGTTCTTATGCCACCTCATATAAAAAATGGCACAAGTTTGGGGAAGTGTGGGCCCATAGGCCTTTATTAATGTTATTTCTCTTTTTTGAAAAAAAAAAACAATGAAAAGATAGTGTGAAGAAACAGCAAAAGAAGATATAGATAGCTCAAAATATCAAAATTATGACCGCCGGTCATAATTTGGTTCTTTGAGACAGGAAGATATAAAATATGGAAAGGAAAACAAGAAGACAAAAAAAACCAACCAAACCAGATAGGCCATTCAGATACAGAAAAAGAAGATAGAAGAAGTTCAAAATGTCAAAATTATGACCGCCGGTCATAATTTGGCCCAAAATCAAGAAAATTATATCAAGACATGGGGGAAAAATCAACCAAACAAGCTAGGCCATTCAGATACAGAAAAAGAAGATATAAGAAGTTCAAAATGTCCAAATTATGACTGCCAGTCATAATTTGGCCTAAAATCAAGAAATTTATATCAAGACATGGGGGAAAAATCAACCAAACAAGCTAGGCTATTCAGATACAGAAAAGGAAGATCAAAGAATTTAAAATGTCAAATTATGACCGCCAGTCATAAAATGACACGGAAAATAATTCAGCTCATCAAAAGGCTACTACAATTTATACTGGATGATGTTCTTATAGCCCCAAATTAATGAGTTTAGCCAATCTTTGACAAGCACGCATCCTTCCAGCATTTCAAATAAGGAAATTGAAATAAGTACTTCTCAAATCATGATCAAGGTTGAGCACCCTCAATCACAACAAGTTTCCAAAGATCAATTTTGTTTGACAGACTCAAGGAACACAGCGATACCAAATTGCATCACTAAGCTTGCTCAAGGCTCAGAATATGCTACCCAGCATGGTTACCCTATTCCAGAAACTGACAGGTCCAGCAGCAGAATTACTGCCAGAGGGGGGAATTGAACCCGTTTCAAATTTGATGAAAGTGGAAAGTAACCCGGGATCACTAACCACTACACCATTTGAAAATATAAAATCACTCCTCAAATTGAGACCTCATTCAACATCACACATCAATTTGATCACTCTTAAAAAAAAAAATTTTAAACAAAAAAAAAAAAAAAAAAAAAAAAAAAATTTCAACATAAAAAAAAAATAAAAAAAAATTTTTTTCAACATAAAAAAAAAAAAAAAATTTTTTCAACATAAAAAAAAAAAAAAAAAAAAAAAAAAAAATTTTTTCAACATAAAAAAAAAAAAAAAAATTTTCAATACAATAGAAAAAAATTTTTTTTTAAAATAATTTTTTTTGGTTTCAACAAATATAAAAAAAATAAAAAGATAAAAATAAAATAAAAGTCTTGATTAACACAAAGGATAACAGAACAGATCAAATAAAAAATTAGTCCTTGTATGACTTTAAACTACAGGGTAGCAACCTGAAGGCTTAAATTAGTCCTTGTATGACTTTAAACTACAGGGTAGCAACCTGAAGGCTAAAATTAGTCCTTGTATGACTTTAAACTACAGGGTAGCAACCTTAAGGCTAAAAAATTAGTCCTTGTATGACTTTAAACTACAGGGTAGCAACCTGAAGGCTAAAATTAGTCCTTGTATGACTTTAAACTACAGGGTAGCAACCTGAAGGCTAAAATTAGTCCTTGTATGACTTTAAACTACAGGGTAGCAACCTGAAGGCTAAAATTTAGTCTTTGTATGACTCAAACTACAGGGGTAGCACACCAGAGGGCTGAAGATGCAAGTAAAATCAAGGAATCAAGAAAATAAAAAGAAAAGAGAAGATATCAAGAGTAAAACAAAAATGAATAATAGAATAATGAAAGCCTCAAGTAAAACAGTAAACTCAGGACTAGCGTTCACAAATGTCCTTGTATGACATTAAACTGCAGGATTTGGTATACCTAATATACTGGGTTTTATCCACCTAGAGGTAAAGTCCTTGCATGAATTAAAACTACAACTCAAATACAATTATGAATAAAAGGAAAATAAATAACTGAAAAGACTGTTTTTATTTTAACTAAAAAAAATTATTATATAAAATATATATATATATATATATATATATTATCAATTTATGCTTTAAAACCAGACTAATAATCATGGAAGCTCAAGCCAATGCTGCAAAATATAAGTCAGTACTCAAGAAGGTTAAACCAGTCAATGAAGCTATGCCTCAAGATCTGAATCCACCTTTGGGAAGACCTGAATTATCAAGAGATCCATATGAAACACCCCTATCATCTAACCCACCTCCATTTTTTGAAACATCAAAAGTTACAGAAGAAAGAATTTCAATGATAAACTTTGGACCATCTGGATGGTTATCAGAAGAAGAGATTAATTTATTAAAGAATGTTATATTACTAAGGCAAAAGGCTATAGCACTTTGTGAAGAAGAAAGAGGTGTACTAAAACATTCTTATGGAAAACCTTATAAAATACCAGTTATACCACATGAACCATGGCAAAAGAAACCAATACCAATACCAAAATCAATTTTACCTCAATTTATTGAACTAGTCAGAGAGAGAATACGTACAGGACTCTATGAACAATCAACATCAAGCTATAACAGCCCAGTATTTTGTGTGGCAAAGCCCAATGGAAAACTTAGAATAGTTCATGATCTTCAAGACCTCAATAAAGTAACAATAAAAGATGCAGGATTGCCACCAAATGTTGATGAGTTTGTAGGATCATTTTCAGGAAGAGCATGTTATGGATTGGGAGATATTATGGGAGGATATGATGAAAGAGAATTGGATATTACTACAAGACCACTTACAACATTTGAAATGCCACTTGGAAGACTTCAGCTTACAAGACTACCTCAAGGAGCAACAAACTCTGTGGCAGTTTATCAAGCACAAATGACTTGGATACTTCAGGAGGAAATACCAGAGCACCTTGGAATATTTATAGATGATGGAGGAATTAAAGGACCCAGATCAACGTATCAGCACGAAAAATTGAAGGAGAATCCACTCATAAGAAGATTTGTTTGGGAATATTCAGTAACATTAGAAAGAATACTTTTCAGGATAGAAGAGGCAGGACTCACAATTTCAGGATCAAAATTTGCATGTTGTGTTCCAGCACTTGATATTGTGGGGCATGTTGTGTCTTTGGGAGGAAGAAAGATTTCAAAACAGAAGATGAACAAGATACAAAACTGGCCTAGACCAACAACAAAGAAGGAAGTTAGAGGATTCTTAGGACTATGTGCATATGTCAGAATGTTTATCAAGGACTTTTCACAAGTTGCAGCACCATTGAGAAGATTGACAAGGGAGGATGTATTGTGGAAATGGGATGAAAAATGTGAAGAAGCATTTATAAAACTCAGGAAAATAGTAGGAGAAGAGATTACTTTGAAGAAATTAAATTATGATAAAGATTCAGGAAAAATAAAATTAGCCATAGATTCAAGTTATATTGCAGCTGGTGCAGTTCTTATGCAAGAGGATGAAGATGGAAAGGATAGACCAGTACTATATGAATCAGTAACATTTTCCAGACTAGAATCTAAATACTCTCAGCCAAAATTAGAGCTTTGCGGTGTAGCAAGAATACTCAAAAAACTTCAAACAATATTATGGGGGCAACACTTTGAACTTCAAGTAGATGCTAAAGCTTTAATTGAAATGATCAACACACCATGTTTACCGAATGCACCAATGACAAGATGGGTGGCATACATTCAACTTTTCTCATTTGATCTTGTACACAAACCAGGAAAAACATTTACTATGTGTAAGGTTTGACTATGAAACAATAAGTAAAAATTACTAATTTATTACTTATTGTACTCTGAATGTCCTTATAATTAAAATAAATAAGATTAAAATAATAATAATAATAAAGAAATATTATTATTATGGCATAAAAATATTATATTATTAAATAAATATAATAATATATATTAATATTATATGAAATTATAATATTATAAATAATATATTAATATAAAATAATTAATATATTATTAAGCTCTTTATTATTGTTACCAACAAATAATAAAGGCGTGAAAAACTGTTTTTTATAAATAAAAAACAATTAATAACAATAATATTACTAATATTAAAGTTATATATTAATATAAATACTATTTATATTAATTAAGAATTATTAAGAGTAAGAATAAGAGAGAAATTATTATAATAAGATGAAATAACCTACTTTTAACACTTAAAATAATAATTTTGAGATATTTTACGCCAAAAGAATATAATACAAATTTTTCAAATTGTATTTACAATAAAAAATAAAGAAAATTACTGAATTTCTTGATTTTACGTGGAAATGAGTTTATAGAGAGATTTATAACAAAAACAATTAAAGAATTGATTTAATCACGTAAAAATAGTGATTAATATTAAGATGGTCTTTGGTCTTTAATAATATAAGAGTTTCTATATATAAAGAATAAAGAAATTACCTTTTATTTAATTGATTTAATGTTTTTTGATGCGTCTGAGGGGAAAATAGAGTAAAAAGAGCTCTATTTATAGTAAATACCTCCCTCCTAGAGTCCAACAGGCTTCTAGTAGACGTGTACTGATCATATCCACTGGAATTGATCAATATTTTAAGGTTTGAGGGTGATTACATCATGATCAAACCATATTACATCATTATTACACCATTATTTAGAGTTATCACTATAACTCTAAGTTTGATGACATCAGAGGCTTGGCAGAACCCCAAATTTCGTGTATTTTATTAGTTTTAATCATAAACTAATAGTATTCACCAATTCTATCACTCTTAAGACTGTGAAACTTAAATTAAGGTTACAGTATGTGATCATAACTGCTCAAATTAAGCTCAAACTTTGATCCTCAATAACGTTTAAGATTTACACGCTACAGCAATTCAGAGAGTGAATTCTGATAGCCTGGCATAACCTTATTATGCTGTCAAGAGCTTTTCATTACATCATCAAAACTCTAATTTTGATGATTTTTCTTGTAATTCATCTTTTCTGTCGAAATTCAATATTTTAAACTTCAAACCTTGATTTCAGGGGGTTATACCCTGAATTTAATAATAAAAATTACATCATTCTTCACGAATGAACTAGGAGAATCCAACTGTGTACTTTTTTTTAAGTTTGGAACACTTTCACAACAAAGTGGTCAACAGCTCTGTTGATTTTTATCAATAATTCATCAAAGGTTTTAACCTTGTTTATAATTTGTAAAATAAAGTTCATATCTGTGTTCTTACAGTAATTAGGTGGTAACTTTATTTTTGGTTTTCATTCTATCATGTATAGTTTAGAAGATATTAGCTATGATCCTTGAATATATGCGTTGACCAAAAAAGTGCATATATTCAGGATAATTCCTTAAGTATTAACATTGGAAATTGGCTTATTAATTGTTTTATGTGTGGATTATCATGGGGAATCCACTGGTACAATTTATTTCACATGTTGTTTCATTAGTTTTTGAGATAATTAAGGTTTTATGGTTTTTATAAGGTATTATACCTTATAATTCCTTAAGTATTGACTTTACAGATATGCCATAAAAATGTTATATGTGTATTTTTCCATGGGGAATCCAATGGTATAATTTATTTTACATGTTGATTCATTGGTTTTTAAGTTAAACCAATTTTTGTACCAATTTATGGTATTTTTTGTATATTTAATTAATTATTTTTAATGTATAATTATTTTAAGTAATTTTAATAGAATTATATTAAAAGTCTAATTATTCTGAGTCTTTTTGTGACCTTATTGGGTATGTGGTCATATCTCAAAGGCTCACACTATGCCAGATGGGTTATCAAGAATACCAAAAGGAGAAGACAAAGAAGAAAGTGAAAGGGATGATTTTGATGAAGATGAAGATTGGATTAAACCACATCCAGGATTTGGCCTAAAAGAAGTAAATACAAGTAAAGTTGGAAAATTATCAAGGAATAAAACAAACAATATTGAAATTCCAATAAAACAGGAAGGATTTGGAAAACATATGCAGGAATATTTGAATAGTTTGAAAAAGCCACAAAGTATTGGGGAAGACTACTTCAAGAAAATTAAAAGAAGATCAGTGAATTTCTATTTAGAAGGAGGGCAGCTGAAAAGAAGAAATCAAGCACATCCACAAATAGTTGTATACAATGAAAAAGCTCAGAAACAGATACTAAAGAAAATGCATGAAGAGCTGGGGCATAGAGGGGAAAATGAAACATACAGGAGAATCAAGAAGAGATATTGGTGGGAAGGAATGAAAAAGATAGTTAAAAAATGGGTAAAATCATGTCAAGAATGTCAAAAAAGGAGTCATTTGCAACAAAAAGAAGAAGCAAAGATATCTGTAACATCTACTTTATTTGAAAGAGTCAGCATGGATGCGGTTCACATTAAGGCAGGAAGA
Organism: Austropuccinia psidii; assembly: GCA_023105745.1. Taxonomy (NCBI): domain Eukaryota; kingdom Fungi; phylum Basidiomycota; class Pucciniomycetes; order Pucciniales; family Sphaerophragmiaceae; genus Austropuccinia; species Austropuccinia psidii. The sequence continues at coordinate 12,669,910 of JALGQZ010000017.1, forward strand.
TGGAAATACTTAGTTGTAGCAAGAGATGACTTTTCAGGATGGCCAGAAACTGTTGCATTAACTAGGCTAATGGCAAAATCAGTCTCAGAATGGTTTAATTCAGAATGGATTTGTAGATATGGAGCACCCAAAGAAGTCACAGTAGATGGAGGATCAGAATTTGGAAAAGAACTACAAGAAGCAGTCAAAAGAGCAGGATCAAGAATCAGAATAACTACACCTTACTACCCAGAAGCACAAGGAATGATTGAAAGAGGCCATAAGCAATTGAAGGATGCACTTGTAAAAATGTGTGGTGAAAATGGATCCAAATGGAAAGGATACTTATCAATTGTAACCTTGGCAGATAAAATTTTGGTAAAAAGAACAACAGGATACTCACCATTTGAGCTTCAGTTTGGTCAGCAGGCTGTCTTACCAATTGACATAGAAACAAACACATACCTGGCCATAGAATGGAATAAAATCTCAACAACAGAAGAGCTATTGGAAGCAAGAGCAATACAGATTGCAGCAAAAGAGGAAACAAGATTAGCAGCAGCAGAGAAACTAAGAGATTCAAGACACAAATCAGTTCAATATTTGGACAAAAAGATGGCACATAGACTGAGAAATCCACTTGAACCAGGGGACTTGGTATTAGTTTATAATAAACCACTTGAGTCACAGTGGGGTTTACTCTTCAAGAACCGTTGGAATGGACCTTATAGAGTCATAAAGCAAATTAATAATGGACCTTATGAGCTTGAAGAATTGGATGGCACTAAACTTACAAGAAAATTTGCAGCAAGTCACATCAAGAGGTTTTATCCCAGAGGAAAGAAAGTTCAATCAAGTTCAGAGTCAGAAAATGAAAGCAGTGAAGAGATTGAAGATGAAGAGCTAATATTGGAGGGAGAAGAAATTGAACAAAATGAATATGATTGATATTGGCAAGCTTTTCAACTGGAATGCTGGGGACAGCATTAAATGGAGAGGGGGATGTGGTATTCAATACCATTAGTACCAGTTCCAAGCTTACCAATAAAACAAAAGAAAAAAATGATAATAAAACAAATTACACAAAACATTTTTACACATTACAACTACAAATTTCAAACAGAAATATACAATATGCAGCCTCAAGATCTTATCAAAACAGTATAGTATCAAAGGATTTATCCACCTTATTGCATAAACAATAACAAATTATGCAATTAAAAGGAGTTAATCTAAACAAAGGTATATGAAGACACACCACAGAATCAGCACTGTATTTTCCCCACCTTGATTCAATTGAAAGAAGAAATACCTCAAGGCTATGCATAAAATTACAATATATTTTCCAAGAACAAATGCTTCCTTAGTAATAATAACACACATCAAACTTGATAGAAATTATAAAATCTCCATATGAAATGATACAATACTAAAATAAAACCACCAGCATAATTCTCTCAGAAAATGCGTAACAAAGTCACCAAAAAGAAAATCTCACCAGCCAAATTATCTCAAATACATCACATGATTTTGATAAGAAACAGAGCACCAGCATAATTTTCTCATATATATCATATGACTAGAAGAAAGTTCAATTGTCAGGAGCTGTATTTTCTCCACTTTCTTGGCAAAAAGAAAAACTCACCAGCCAAATTATCTCAAATACATCACATGATTTTGATAAGAAAAAGCACCACCAGCATAATTCTCTCAGAAAATAGGTAACAAAGTCACCAAAAAGAAAATCTCACCAGCCAAATTATCTCAAATACATCACATGATTTTGATAAGAAACAGAAACACCAGCATAATTTTCTCATATATATCATATGACTAGAAGAAAGTTCAATTGTCAGGAGCTGTATTTTCTCCACTTTCTTGGCAAAAAGAAAAACTCACCAGTCAAATTATCTCCAATACATCACATGATTTTGATAAGAAAAGCACCACCAGCATAATTCTCTCATAACATACGTAAAAATAGAAACAAAAAATACTTTCCCCACCTTCAAGAAAACATCACCAGCCAAATTATCTCAAATACATCACATGATTTTGATAAGAAAAAGAACCACCAGCATAATTCTCTCATAACATACGTAAAAAATAGAAACAAAAAATACTTTCCCCACCTTCAAGAAAACATCACCAGCCATATTATCTCAATGACCTCACATGACTCTGATAAAAAGAACATCTCACCAGCAAAATTATCTCAAAGACATCACATGATTTTGATAAGAAAAGCACCACCAGCATAATTCTCTCAGCAAACACGTTGCTACACCAAAACTACACGTCTCACCAGCTAAAACATCTCAACTATGATTTTTTCTAAGTACCCTATTTTGAGAAGCTCTATGGAGGCCCAAAAGCTATAAATAGAGGTTCTCTCTCCCTCATTTCTCCCATCATCATGGAACAAGTTCCCACTATCCAGGATCACAGCCATCCCTGAACTAGCAGGATATCTAGAATAGTAGTAGTGTTTTAGTAGTGAAAAGCTCAGTAGCCGTGCTCAGTAGGTTAGTATTAGTGAAGAATAGTTGTATAACCGTAGTAAAAGCTCAGTAGCCTTGCTCAGTAGCTTAGTATTAGTGAAGAATAGTAGTATAACCGTAGTAAAAGCTCAGTAGCCTTGCTCAGTAGCTTAGTATTAGTAAAGAATAGTAGTATAACCGTAGTTAAAGCTTAGTAGCCTTGCTCAAAAGCTTAGTGTTATTAACAAAGAGAAGTAGTAGTGATATAAGCTCAGTATTAAAAAAAATCCTAAAAGAATCAAATCCAGTAGTCTTATTATTAGTACTCATATCAAAAAAAAATCATTATAATCGACCTAAAACTATAAAAAAATATATATATTCTTATCTGTAACAACCACTCATCAGAGGTAAGGGTATTCATTCACACACCCACCCAGACACCTCAAATCAGCAGATCCAGCATTTGTATCAGCATTCAATTTCAGCAATCTTCATTCTGAAACATGCATACAGCTTGGTACCTCAATACAGCCTGTCAATACCTGTACAGGCTGGTTTCACCCAATACAGTTTCAATACACCAGTATGGAACTGTATGATCACTCAAATACACCACACCTCTTGTACAGGTTTTGTACAGCTGTACAGGACCTGTATTGGCCAGACTCAATTCAATCATCAAATATTTTCATGAAAATTCTTCCTCTGGGTCAGGGCTGGTGGTTCTCACATATACCAGCCCCTCTTTCTCCCCCCTGGGGACTTTTCCCCAGTTAATTAATGTAGTTTATTTATCATTTCATAATTATTCTTATCCTTATTTTGGGTATTATAATTATTTAATTTTAAGTTAGTCTTTGCATTTTTCTCTTTGCCTGTACAGTATGAGTTGGGTGGCCATATCCTTATTAACCCTTCTCTTTCCATTCTGACAGGTTGAAACAGTGGACTTGGACTTGTTTGTGGTTGGCTCTTCTATTCTTTTACTCTTATCTTTTGCTGCTGCTTTTTCTTATATTTATTCTTTAGCAATTTATCTTTAACACTCTTAAGTGTATCTCATCTTATCTTATCTTTGAGCCCTCGATAAGTGAGTCCCAGTTTACTGAGTGCCAGGCCCTCTTCACTTCGAAGAGCCCCTGTGACATTAAATTAATTAACTCATATTTGATTCTTTCTTTTCATTCATTTATATTCATTTCCTCTCATTCATCAATTATGACCTTTTCATGATTTTCTATGAATTTTTCTCTCTCATCAATTTTCATCTCATTCATTTCATTCTTATGAAAATTGATTCTTTTTCCTTTCTTAATCATTGCTGACCATTTCATCACTTCATTTTATTTTATCAATCAAATTTTTCTGTGTTCTTATTCAGGTTTCATCTAGGAATTATTGATTGGTTTAATTGATTGGATTATTCATTGGGATTCATTTGGGTTATTTATTCAGGATTTATTGGATTTATTGACTTGAACTCTCAAGATATTGATTGATCCTCAAGAATTGATTTTGATTATTGATTTGATTTGACTCATCAAGATATTGAATTGATTTCTGAAGATTTTGAACTGATTGATTGATTCCTCAAGACTTGATTTCATATTGAAGACACTTATTGATTGATTATTGATTGAATATTGATTGATTATTGATTTCCTCAAGATTATTGATATTTGATTTGAATTGATTGTTGATTGATTGAATTGATTTTATTGTTGATTGAATTTATTTTCACCTCAAGATTTGAATTGATTCCTCAAGATTCATCAAGATTTTATTGTGATTGATTTGGCCAAGTTTTGTTTATCTTTGATACCATCAAGTTTTATTTCATTTATTTCAAAATGCCAGTTCAGCATAGTCCCCCAGCAAAGAATACTAGATCCCAGAAAAATCCAGCTGTTCTCACTCCTACATTAAGGGCTCCTCTTGACCGCACACCATCAGTTCATCAACTGAGTGCAAACTTGGACAGAGGACCACCAATGGAAGGAGCAGTACCCTCAAGAAGAGGTGGAATGAAATCTAGAAGATCAAGATCCTTTTCTGGACTTTTGGGTGGCTACCCTGGCATGTCTGAAGGTGCAAGAGCAAGATTACGGGAAGTTGAAGATGAAGAGGGTGAAGAGTCTGTGGAAGAGGAAGATTCTGGGGAAACTGAAGTGGCAGATGCCTTGGCAAATTCTCCAGAGGTGCCTCAGGGTTCTAATCTATCCCTTTCTAGTCAACCTCTTGTCTCTCAAACTGATCCAAGTCTCCTCAATATGATGGAGCAGATGACTCAATTCATGGGACAACTCACTCAAGCAGTTGCCCCCAGGGACGATTCCAAAGCCCCTGCTTTCAAGACTCCATCAATGAAGGCACCTGATTCTTTTGATGGTACTCAAGCTCATAAGTTGAGAGGATTTATCCAATCCTGTCAACTAATTTTCCATAATGATCCAGCAAACCTCTTCTCTGACAGGAAGAAGGTTTTGTACTCAACTTCTTTTCTTACTGGTAGAGCTGGCAAATGGATTGAACCTTACCTCTCAAATATTTCCAATGAAGACCCTTCCTACCTCCTCAATAATTGGCCATTGTTTGAATCTCAATTATTCACTCTGTTTGGTGACCCCAATGAAGTCAGGAAAGCTGAACAGGAGTTGGACAATTTGAGGATGAAGGAAAGTGGTCATGTTTCCTTGTACATAGCAGATTTCAGAAGCTTAATGTCAAGAATTGGAGATTGGGGGGAAAGAGCTTACATTCATGTGTACAGAAGGGGATTGGCATCAAGATTATTGGACCAATTGGCTTCTCACCCTGGATCTTTTGACACTATTCAAGAACTTATGGATGTCACTTTAGAATTAGACACAAGATATCATGAGAGGCAAAAGGAAAAGGGAAGTCATCAAGAGAAGAAGCCTCCAATCATTGGATCCAATTCCTCCAAGCCTCCTCAAAGTTCATCATCCAAGAAGCCTTATCACAATAAGAATAAGAAGGGGAAGAATTTTCAAATGTCCAAAGACAAGCCTCATGCTGCTCTCCTCAATAAGGACAACAAATTAATTGGTTCTGAAAAGGAGAGGAGGATTAAAGAAGGGTTGTGCAATTATTGTGGTGGCAAGCACCCATTTGAAAAATGCTTCAAGAGGCCTGAGAATAGGCAAGGATCATCAGAAGGCTTCCCTAGCAAGCAGGGAAAAGCCTGAGTGGGAATCATGATGTGTTCAATGGTTCTCACTTATTTCCTTCAAGAGCACAATTGTGCACTCTGAATACTAGTGTCAAGAAATCTTTAAAGTTTCTTATTTTTTCTTCAATCTCTGATATTTTTTATAGTATTCCCATTGATTCTGGTGATACAAACTCTTTTATTGCAAAGAATTTTGTTCTCAAGTACTCATTGACTATGTCAGAGCTCCCTGAAAAGATTCCTCTTTTCATTTTGGATTCTAATGAATACCCTGCCTTGTTCATCACCCATTATACCAAGTGGGTAGTTGACTTGCCTTCCTTCCCAAGCTTTGAATGGGATTTCTTTATCATAGATTCACCCAAGGGAGAAGACCTGATATTGGGCTATGATTTCCTTTACCATTTCAATCTCATTATTGATTGGAAAAATGGATTGATCACCTATGATTCTAATCATAAGGATTCTAGTGGTGTTATTCCTTCTACTAGTAATGACTTAGCCACTGCTGTCAACAGTGTTGCTCTGGCTGGTGAACTTAAGACACCTTCCATTCCTTCTTCTGTCCATATCCCTTCCATAATTCCCTCTCAGTCATTACTTCCATCAAGAGATGAAGTCTTCAAAGAGATAAAGGATGTTGGAGAAGATGTTGCCATATCTTCACTTCATCTCTTCCAAGGGGATATGGACCTTCCTCCCTTATCTTTTCATGCATCCCTGGAGGAGCAGTGGGATGAGGAGGAAGAGCCAGAAGAAATTGAAACTGTGTTGAAGGTTGTTCCTCCTGCTTATCACCAATATTTGGATGTATTCTCCAAGGTGAAAGCAGAGAAACTTCCTCCACACCGCGCCTGTGATCACCATATTGAATTGGAGGGTCTTCTACCTCCAATTGGTGTTATCTACTCATTATCAAATCAGGAGTCAGAAACACTGCGGGCCTACATTTCAGAGAATGTAGAGAAAGGTTTCATTAGACCAAGCTCCTCTTCAACAGGAGCACCTGTCGTTTTTGTCAAGAAAAAGGATGGAGGTCTTCGTTTGTGTGTTGACTACCGCAAACTCAATGCTGTCACTAGGAAGAACAGATACCCTGTTCCTCCTATGAACCAGCTTCTTACCGTATTCAATGGTTCCACTATCTTCTCCAATATAGATTTGCATGGTGCATATAAACTTCTGAGAATCAAAGAGGGGGATGAGCACTTAACTGCCTTTAGAACCAAATATGGCAGTTATGAGTATTTGGTCATGCCATTTGGTTTGACCAATGCTCCTGCTTCTTTCCAAAATCTAGTAAATGATATCTTTTCAGGTTTTTTGGATGTGTTTGTTGTGGTTTATCTAGATGATATTATGGTCTTTTCCAGTTCTGAGGAGGAACATGTCAAACATGTGGCCTCTTTCCTCCAAAGACTGAGGGACAATAATCTGTTTGCCAAAGCCTCCAAGTGTGTATTCCATGCCTCAAGTGTGGAATACTTGGGCTATGTTGTTTCAAGTGATGGCCTCAAGATGGATTCTTCAAAAGTTCAGCAAATCCTCAATTGGCCTCAGCCCAGAAAGATCAAGGCTCTTCAATCTTTTCTTGGCTTTGCCAATTTTTATCAACGTTTCATTAAAAATTATTCTAAAAAAATCACTTCTCTCACTTCCCTCCCTAAAAAAGATTCTCCTTTCATCTTCAATGAGGAAGCTCTTAGTCAGTTTCAAGCACTCAAAGAAGCTTTCACCTCTGCTCCTATCTTATCTCACTTTAATCCTTCTCTACCTACTATAGTAGAGACTGATGCTTCTGATTATGCTTTGGGCGCCGTACTGAGCCAGGTGAATGACTCAGGAAAGCACCCCATTGCATTTGATAGTTGCAAGCTCTTACCAGCTGAACTCAACTATGAAATTCATGACAAGGAACTCCTTGGCATAGTTTGGGCTCTCAAGCGCTGGAGAGCATTTCTTCTTTCTCTTTCCAATCCTTTTGAGGTCTTGACAGACCACTCTTCCTTGCAGTATTTCATGTCTTCCAAAGTTCTTACTCGTCGTCAGGCCTGTTGGGCTGAATTTCTCTCAGAATTTCATTTCACTATCACTTACCGCCCAGGCAGGCTGGCCACTTTACCAGATGCCTTGTCACGTCGGGACGACGTGTACCCAGAGAGGGGGGTGGACTTCATCAGCAAGAATCCTCAGAATTTTCATCAAGTACTTAAGGAAGATGGAATTCAAGAGTCAAGATTCTTCTCAATCAAAGTGGAAATTTTCTCAGATTTAGTTGACAAGATTCAAAAAGAAGTATGGCAAGACAAAGACTACAAAGAAATACTCAAGCAACTAGCAAGAGGTGAATCAGTTCCAGATTATTCTCTTGAACCTCAAGCCAAGTTATTATTATTCAAAGATAGAGTGGTAATCCCAAGCAATGAAGAACTTCAACTCAATATTCTTCAAAAGCGTCATGACTCACCATTGGCTGGCCATCCTGGCCAGGAGAAGACCCTCAAGCTCATCAAGAGGGATTTTTATTGGGCTGGCATGAATCAATTCATCAAGGACTATTTGTCCTCATGTCAGCAATGTTCAAGAAAAAAGAACATTCATCATAAGAAGTTTGGATTACTCAAGCCTCTTTCAATTCCGTCTGGTCCTTGGAATTCATTATCAATGGACTTTATCACTCAATTGCCACTGTCCAACAACTTTGATTCAATTTTAGTAGTTGTGGACAGATTCTCAAAAATGGCAATCTTCATTCCAACTTATGGCACAATCACTGCTCTGGATTTAGCTCAAATATTCATTAGTCATGTATTTTCCAAGCATGGACTCCCAGTCAGTATTGTCAGTGATAGAGGATCCTTATTTGTTTCATCATTCTGGACTCAATTGTGTCAGCAGCTCAAGATATCAAGAGATCTTTCAACTGCCTTTCACCCTGAAACAGATGGACAGACAGAGAGGGTAAATCAGATACTAGAACAGTACCTTCGGATGTATGTCAGCTATCATCAAGATGACTGGTACACCTGGCTCCCTCTGGCTGAATTTGCCTATAATAATGCAGAACATTCATCAACCAAGCAATCACCTTTTCTCACCATTTATGGAGGAAATCCCAGCTTTGACTCAATCCATATTTCTCAAGACACACCTGCTGGAAAGTTATCAACAAAACTCCAATCAGTACAGCAAGTTGTCAAAGAAGAATTAGAGTCAGCAATAAGGAGATTCAAGAAGTATGCAGATAGAAATAGGGCAATTCCACCTGATTTCCAACCTGGGGACAAAGTATGGCTAGCTTCCAAGAACATCAAGACAACAAGACCCACCAAGAAATTATCACAAAGATGGTTGGGACCCTTTGAAGCTCTTAAGAAGATTTGCAGCCATGCATATCACCTCAAGTTGCCTCAGCAATGGAAGACAGTTCACCCTGTATTCCATGTGTCCTTATTAGAACCAGTCAAGCATTCAACTATCCCAAATCGTCATCAATTGCCGCCACCACCAGTTTTAGTGGAAGAGCAAGAAGAATGGGAAGTGGTTCAGGTTCTGGACTCAAAACTCAAAAGAGGTAAATTATGGTATCTTGTAGAGTGGAAAGGATTCAGTGAAGACCCAGAAAGAACCACTTGGGAACCATCTTCCAACCTTACCAACTCACCAGACCTTGTCAAGGATTTCCATCCATTGTATCCAGACAAGCCTGGCCCAAATACCTCAAGAGTTTGATTTATGGTGCTTGGTGGGGAGAAGAAGTTATGAAAGTAAGTTCCTCTCCTGGCATGCACCTTTAAGGGGGTATTCTACCCATATGTTGTTGTAAGCATCACCTTGGCCACTTTGTGAGCACTTTTCAATTCTTTGGACAGGTTCAGGAAGCATACAACATCAATACCCTCCATTTGGACCTTATCAAGATATGGCCAAATGTTCTTTCTTTCTTTATGTTTTCATTTTCTTTCTTTATTACCATTTCAATTTATGCCAATCATCATAATTCAAGACGTTCTTTACTTCAAGTCATTTACGGCAATTCTTCTCAGAAGCCATTAATGGCAATTCATCTCAGAAGTCATTATGGCAATCTTTTTCAATTTTATGGTGCTTGGTGGGGAGTGGAAGTTACGAAAGTAAGTTCCATCTCCTGGTATGCATCTCTGAGGGTTCTACTTCTTGTAAAACATCACCTTGGCCACTCTGTGAGCATCAAATGCTTGGTTTTAATTTTTCAGACACTTTTTTGGCCAGAATCAAGCAACTCACCACAAGAAGGACCAACCATCAGAATTTTTCTTTATTTCTTTCTTTACTCTCATTTTCTCTTATTATTTTTCTTTCTTTCTTTACTTGTATAATTTTCTTTCTTTTATTTCCTTTTTATTTTCATTGGAAGCAGCAGCATCCCCTCCCAAATCACATATTGGGAGGTTCCTTCATTATTTTAATCATTTTATTTTATCTCATTCATTAGTTGTTATAAGAGCATGAATAGGAGTCAAACCAACCATAAACAGGAACAAGACACTGGATTTCACTCCACCCAAACCGTCAAGTCCACGTCAAATCAAAGTTTGACCTCAAGGGAATTTGGGCCACAAGTCAATCATGGCCCCCCTCAAACCCTCTCAATGTCAAGGTCCAAGGCCCCTTTGGGGGCTGGAGTCAGCATGGGGGGCCTCCCCTGCAAGTTTGGGGGAGGCCAAGTTCTTGGTGGTCCTGGACCCCACCAATGGGTCCAGGCCACATAAGGCGAAATTTCTTTTTTTTTGGCCATTTTAGGTCCCATGACCCCCTTGGGTCCCCAGCAAATTTGGGCCCAAGGGGTCCATTTTGGCCCTGGGGGCCTCCAATAACCCCCACGGACCGCGGACCGCGGCGTACGGTCCACGGACCGTAGGACCCCAAAGACTTCAAAAGGCCAAAAAGGCCAGAAAATGTCAAAAACCCACAATTTGGCCATAAAAGGCCATGGACCCAAGTTTCACCCAAAGACACCAAGAAGCCAAAAAAGGCCAAAATGGCCATAACTTCAAGGATCCTCAAGATCCTCCATAGAGAAGGCACCAGCCCAAAATCACTATAAAAGGCTGGTTGAGGCATTTTGAAGGCCATTGGGGACAAGACCCCTGAATTCATGTCACCATCATTTTCTCTGATTGGGCTGGCCAGATGAGTACACTTCATATACTCATCTGGCACCATTTTTTGAGCACAAGAGCTCAGTGGCCATTTTTTTGGGATACAACCCAAAGCCACGCCTCAAGGACGTCAGCTGTTGAAATCAGAAGAAAGAACAGTTTGAAGTGGGGTATTTACTCAAAGTTAAAGAAGGGGGAAATAAATTTAATTGACAGAGAAGAGATGGAGAAGGATTTTGAGATAATGGTCAAAGAAAACTTTTCAAAGCATTGTGTGGGGTAGTGAGATGCCACTCAACAATGGCAGGGTATTATGGTGTTCAGGAGCCCACCAGTTTCAAGAGGGGGATACTGTAACAACCACTCATCAGAGGTAAGGGTATTCATTCACACACCCACCCAGACACCCCAAATCAGCAGATCCAGCATTTGTATCAGCATTCAATTTCAGCAATCTTCATTCTGAAACATGCATACAGCTTGGTACCTCAATACAGCCTGTCAATACCTGTACAGGCTGGTTTCACCCAATACAGTTTCAATACACCAGTATGGAAGTGTATGATCACTCAAATACACCACACCTCTTGTACAGGTTTTGTACAGCTGTACAGGACCTGTATTGGCCAGACTCAATTCAATCATCAAATATTTTCATGAAAATTCTTCCTCTGGATCAGGGCTGGTGGTTCTCACATATACCAGCCCCTCTTTCTCCCCCCTGGGGACTTTTCCCCAGTTAATTAATTTAGTTTATTTATCATTTCATAATTATTCTTTTCCTTATTTTGGGTATTATAATTATTTAATTTTAAGTTAGTCTTTGCATTTTTCTCTTCGCCTGTACAGTATGAGTTGGGTGGCCATATCCTTATTAACCCTTCTCTTTCCATTCTGACAGGTTGAAACAGTGGACTTGGACTTGTTTGTGGTTGGCTCTTCTATTCTTTTACTCTTATCTTTTGTTGCTGCTTTTTCTTATATTTATTCTTTAGCAATTTATCTTTAACACTCTTAAGTGTATCTCATCTTATCTTATCTTTGAGCCCTCCATAAGTGAGTCCCAGTTTACTGAGTGCCAGGCCCTCTTCACTTCGAAGAGCCCCTGTGACATTATCATTCTTATTAAAAAAGAAACAAAAAAAAATATTCTTATTAGTTTTATTAAAATAACAGAAACCCAAAACATATATATATATATATTATCATCACTTTTATTAAAATAAAATTAAAAAAATCTAGTGTTTATTTTATCAGAAATTTTAGATCAGAGTCTTTGACTGTAATGTTATTGATAGGTCTGATTTAGAGACTGCTGATAAGTCTTCTCTATCTGTTAAAGCCACAAATCTTATTTTATTTTGTGATTCTCTGTAGGCTGACTATTCAGTATTATTTAGAGGGGCAGCTAATACACCTTAGCACCCATGGTTATTGGACAATTCTGAAATTCAAAACAGACTTACCAATAATTTCCCCCTCAAGGTACTGCCTTATTTCATCCCACACCAAAATGAGTTCCCACAACACAAACACCTCAAGTCAGCAAACCACTGTGTGTATCAGCAATCAGTTTCAGAAATGTTCATTTCTGAAACATGCATACAGTCTGGTGAATCAATACAGCCTTTCAATATTTTTACGGGTTGGAATTACCCAATATAGTTTGGATACACCATCCTGAAGCTGTATGATCACTCAACACTACCACTCCTCCTGTACAGATCTTGTACAGATTTTACAGGACCTGTATTGGCCAGATTCACTTCAATCATCCATCCCTCTCATGAAAACTCTCTGTCTGGATCCAGGCTGGTAATTCTCACATATACCAGCCCCTCTTTCTCTCCCCTGGGGACTTTTCCCCAGTTAATTTATTTAGTTGATTTATTATTTCATAAATATTCTTACCATTAGTTTTTGGGTATTATATTCATTTGGTATTAAGTTACTCTTTGCCTTTTCTCTTGCCTGTTCAGTATGAGGTGTGGTGGCCATATCCTTATTAACTCTCTTCTTTCTTTCTGACAGGTTGAAACAGTGGACTTGGACTTGTTTGTTGTTGTATCTTTTATTTCTCACTCTTATTCTTTGTTGCTTCTTTCCTCATATTAGTACTTCTTAGCAATCTTACTCTCATTAAACTCTTAATCGTTTTTCCTTATCTTATCCTTGAGCCCTCTGCAGTGAGTGCCAGGCCCTCTTCACTTAGAAGATCCCCTGTGACATATATACCAATTCCAGTTCTGGTAAGAGAGGACACCAATCATGGGTGAACCCATTACAATATTTAAATTCAAGGCCATATGCACAAAGTTTTCTCACCATATCTTTCAAGGTTTGGATCATTCTTTCAGCCACACCATTATTTTGTGGGTGGTAGGCTGTAGGGAAGGAAAACTTTGTTCCAAATAATTAGTGAAGATTTGTTCATAGTTCTGAGATGAATTTGGTATCCCTTTCAATAATGATATTTTTCAATATGCCAGTCCATGATATTACTCTGTTACATATTAGAAGAGCTCTGTCCATGGCTGTATCATCCTTGCTACATGGTAGAAAGATTGGATTCTTACTAAATCTGTCAACAATCACTAGGCATGCATTATAACTTTTATCACCCCTGGTGCTAGTCCATTTACCTGATCCACATGGAAAATTTCTCAAGTTCTGCTGGGTTCTTAGATCTTAATCATATTTCCAAGTATTTTGACAGTGGATTTATTTGCCTTTTGACATCTGTCACAGGTCTTGCAATACTCTGAAACATCTTTCTGCCACATTGGCCACCATATGCAGATCTTTATCTTTTCTCTTGTCCTGTCCTCAGACAGATGTCATGAGAAGGGGCTGTCTTCAGAGTCTTTCAGTACAAGATTGATTAAGGACCTTTGCACCACTGTCATTACACCTGTATGATTAGTCCTGTGGCAAATTATACCATCCAGTAAGTGAAATTGTCCTTCATCATATTAGTTTTTCCATATTACATCTAAGGCATGTATCAAAGATTTGTCTTTAAAGTATTTGGTATGTAATTGGGATAGGTTACTTCAATTCCTATCTTGAGTATAACTGTTTCTTACCTCTTCCAAGAATTTTGTGTTCATATCTGTAACACTGATTCCTTCTATTGGTATATGTGGGCAAGCTTCCTCTGGCACATAAGCAGGATTATAAATATTATTTGGCAATGAAAATCTTCTCAGTCCATCTGCATTTTTATGAAAATTCCCATTGTTGTGAACAATAGTCATATTACCTCTATACTCCTGTACGGCTTTTTGCTATCTGAGCATATACCTGTTAGGTTTTTTCATGCTTGAAGTTTATTTAACAGTGGTAAAATCTGTTATCACTTCAAAACAACATCCTTCAAGGAAGTAAGTGAGTTTTTCTAAGGCCCTTACAAGGAATAAACACTCCATCTGACTTTCCCCATATCTAGCTTCAGTTGTTTTGATTTGCCTGGATATGAAACATATGGGTCCTTCCACAGGTTTATCATCTATAATCTGGACTTGATTAAGTGGAGCACCTAGCCTATCCCCTGATGCATCAATATAAAGTTTACAGGGAAGCTTAAAGTCTGGAATCAGTAAGAGTGTAGTAGTGGTCAGGGCTTGTCTTAAAGATTCAAAGGCTTTGACTCTGTCAAAAGTCATTTGAAATACTGTTTCTTTGTCACACAGTTTATAAAGAGGTCTTGCTATGGATGCAAAATACTTAATATGCTGCCTGTAATATCCTGAAACCCCTAAAAATGACTGAATTTCTTTTTTTTCTGAGGCATAGGTTTCAGTAGCACTCCTGAAGCTTTGGTTTTGTCAACTCCAAGCAATAAATCAGATACTATATGTCCCAGTTCTTTGAGTTCTTTAAACCCAAAATGACATTTCTTTAAGGAAATTTTCATGTTTACAGATTGAATTTTTTCAAAAATCTGTATAATCTGTGTATATGTTCTTCCCAAGTCTTGGAACAGAAAATAATGTAATCAATATAAATGATTAACCATCCTTCTAACACTTCTTCAGGGAAAATTTCATTCATCATGCTTTGTAAGTGTTAAGATGCATTCTTGATACCAAAAGGTATCCTCAAGTATTCATACACTCAACAATGAACAGTAATTATCAAGTATTTTCTTGCCCTTGGTGTCAACACATTATGATGAACTCTCTTAAGGGAATCCATAGTGCTTATATACACTGCTTGAGATATTTGGGTAAGGGCAATTTGGATTTTTGGTATAGGGTACCTGCGTGGAACAGTGTAAGTGTTAAGACCTCTAAAGGCCCCAGCCATTCTAGATTTTGCATTATGACATGACACTATGACTGGTGTAGTTATTTATACCTCCTGATTTTGACTATCCCCTCTTATTACACCAAAGTCTAGAAGTTCTTCAATGTGGATTTCCAGACCTTCTCTTGATTTGGGACTTGCTAGATATGCTGGTCTTCTCAAGAGTGGTGGGTAAGGTCTTTCAATATTACGAATAGTAGCAATTTCATGACAAACGATTGCTCCCAATGTCTTGTTATCTGATGCAAAGGCTTATTTGTGGTCATATAAAAAGGAAGAAAGTTCACTTTCTTGTTTATCAGTTAGATTAAGACTTATTTCAGCTTCATTTAACTGCTCAGAATAGAAATTTTCTAACACTAAGCGGACTGGGGATACTTTGCTTAATGTAGTTTGTTTTTTAAATGTTAAAAAGGCAAATTTCTGATGCTTATTGTCCCCAATAGTATATTATCTGTCTTTATTGTTATTTCAATCTATTCCAAACATGATTAAGTGATCATTTCCTAATATAAAATTGGTACTAGATTGGTTCTCAATAACAACAAATTTAACAGTTATTCTTAAATTTCCATTTATGTGTGGAAATATGACAGTATTCTCAAATATGCCCAATGCTTTCATTGGATTACTTGCACTAATAATATCTTCTTCTTAAGATTGTTAATTAGTCCTGCTTTAAACAGCATGCCCCAAATCACCTCCATATTGTTTTAGTATTTTTGTGAATCATGAATTCTAAAATGTCAGGATATAAAGCTGTTAATCTGTCCTTTTGTTGGCAAAACCATGGCAAATCTCTATCTTTTTAAACATTAAATTTGGAATATTCAAAGGCTGTTTTAACCTTATATATCCAAGAATAATTTGCCCATTTGTTAATGATTGGGGTTTTCCACCAAGTCCAACTTTGGTGTCCATGTGCTTGTCTTAATCTGATATACCATCTGTGGGCTGATCTGGTAAAAAAGGTGTTTAATCTTGCTTTTACCACACTTTCTGGTAATTCAAAATCTTCTTTAATTATGTCAATACCCATGATTAATTACATATAGTCATATTCCCCTTCATCATTGAAGTGAGGCCATTCCTTAAGCTTTGGTACTTCTTTCAACAGTGCTTGGCCCATTGATGTGTCCAAGTTATGGAAAGAGGTGAAAATTTCATTCTTTAGTTGTGAATTTTCTACATCCAATACTTGTGCATTGTAAAGTCTTGTACCCTCATTTTGATTGAGAGGTGTAGACATTCTTGCTAAAGTGTGCAGTAATTGCTCAATATCATTCATG
Source organism: Austropuccinia psidii (assembly GCA_023105745.1). Lineage (NCBI taxonomy): Eukaryota > Fungi > Basidiomycota > Pucciniomycetes > Pucciniales > Sphaerophragmiaceae > Austropuccinia > Austropuccinia psidii. Next base: position 12,686,303 of record JALGQZ010000017.1, read on the forward strand.
TTACTGTTGCTACACCTTTGGGAATTTCTAAACCCATTTTGGAAGCTTTGTATTAAATCTATTACTTCACTTTTATATATATCTTACTTATGTGTTAACTCTTGCGACAATTTGGTCTGTCTAGTATTATCAGAAAATACTTTATTCAACTTCATTTTGATTTTTGATAATTCTTGCTGTGAGGTGTAAAAACACTTTTTCAAGGCAATCATATATGTCTTTACTTCAGTGAGTGAATTGGAAATATCATCAACTACTTTTTCATTATCTTCTTTGATAATATTTATGGCTTGTTTCATTCTTATTTCAATTATGTCACAATATTAAGTTTAGAATATTTGTCTGTTAATTCTTTAATAATGGAATATTGTTCATCCAACTTATTTCCAAATGATCTGACATTATTAGAAGTTTTAATTGTTCTTAAAATGCTTTGAAAACACAAAAGTGTCTTCTTCATCTGGCTCATACTTAAATTATTTGTTTTAAGATTGTTACAAATTGATGAATTGTTCTCAAAAATATGACTTTTTATGTGATTTATAGCTATGTACAAGTTTGGATTTCCATCAAGAATATCAGAAATAATTTCTGTTATTTTAGTTTGGCTTCCTCCTTTTTCTGTAGTTCCATCATTGCTCGGGACATCTGAAATACATTTTCCATTGCATCCTGCTGAAGCTTTGGTATTCTGTTGCCCTGGCTGTAAGGCTTTGTAGCTGGTGCTTTGCCTTTGCCCTTGCTCTGAGCTTGTGGCTGCCTTTTCACATTGTGATTGCTTCTGCTGGCTACTGGTGCTGGTTTTAGCACTTTCTTCAGTGGTGGTGGTTTATTTTTCCTCCATTCTGCTGTTAAAAGAATCATGTTTCTCTTTTCCATCAATGGATGCCATCCATTGAGTAACTTGCAAGTGTTGGGATGGCCCAGGAATTTTCTCACAGTTGGGTAAGAATTCCTACAGTTTTTCCACAGATCTGCAAGGATCTGGTACTCTTTGTGCTTCAATGCATTGTTGTATTCCTTCTGGCTGGCTTTTTAAATGTCCACTTAGGCTTATTGTGGTGGCTTCAGCTCTGTTTGAATGTAAGACAGTATTATCAGCTTCAGAATGGAATAATTTTCCAGTTTGGAATAACTTCACTGACCATTGCTCTTCTGTAATTGATTGGCTTCTGCCATAATCAGGCCTATGACCTTTTTGGGACATTCTTGAGGGGTTATATCTGGCTCCTGATCTGGTTGAAGGCATATTTATGATTGAAAAGTCTAAAAAATAGTAATTTTATGTCAAAAAACTTACTATTGGCCAAACTTTTTGCCTTCTGAAGAGTATTAATTATGTGCAAGTTAATCAATTCAGAAAAAATTGGCTCTGGTTTGTTTTTCTGAGCTATAATAACTGTGCTATTTTAGTCAGAATTGGCAGTACTGGCAGGAATAATGCTAGTAACTGTTGATGCAGTTTCAATATTTTCTTGTCTTACCATGTTTTCAGACACCAAAATTAGTCAATAAGGCAAATAATTAAGTAAAAAAAAGATTTTTCAAAAGAGAAATGAAAGAATAAAGCCTCACTTATAATATGTAAAAGTTTTATTTTTTATTGTTTTTTTGATTTATAAGTATTTTTATGATTTTTTTTAAATTTTTCAATATGCGAAAAAGGATTTAAAAAGAGTGAAAAAAATGTCAAAGGTAAAATATCATGGCCGGGACCCCAAATATAAGGTGGGGATATGAAAATTGAATTGAAAATCAAGTACTTTTACTGTCCTCAAAATTTGTATAAGGTAAAAATTAATCAAAAAATAGTATAAAATGATATTTTCAAGAGAAAACACACCAAATTGATGGTTTTTAACAATATAAGTATAAAGCAATGATATTGTGAAGATTTATTGTTTTACCAACAATGAAAATTTATCCAAAAATACTCTAAAACAGATATTTAAGGCTACATGAGAAATTTCTACAAGAGCAATTTAAATTGGAATTAATTAATCAAAAGAAAACAGTAAATTAATATAATAACAAGGTCTTTAGAAAGAATATTAAAGAGAAAACACACCCAAAGGTTACAAAAGTGAATTTGGAAACAAAGTGACAAAATTTAACATTAATGAGAGATTATTGAATTCACTTATGGGTTGGTTCAAGGGTAAAAATTATTATAAGAGTTACAAACAATGATTATAATCCTTTTTTAAAATTTTCAAAAGCTGTAAAATGATTGAAAAAGGGCTTTTGGGATCTTTTATTGATTGGTTTAACAGTGTTTAAAGTAATCATGAAAGGAAAAGATTTTAACATGAAGAGAAAAGTGGGTCAAACAAGACATTGTTTTATATCCACCAATTTTCTTACACCTAAAGTAAAATTTACTCTGGTGAGTTGTGAAAAACAATCTGAAAACAGAAAAGCCAATTATGGAATCATTGAACCCTGGTCTAGACCAAAAAAGGGCTGGTTTTAGCCATTTTAGACCCTTAAATCAGCCATTGCTATAGTGATACCTGGATTTAAGGCTTTAAAACATGTCAGAATGTGTGTAAGAGACCTAAAAGCCAGTAAAAAAAGTTTCTACAATGATTTTTCTATCTTGAGGTTAGTTTTACCCTCTTGGAAACAGTTAAAACTGCCCTGGTTGGTATCAAAATCTCATCATCAATTGAGACACAGACCCTGTGACTCAATTCCAGGCCATAGGTGATGAAATTTTGGATGGATTTTGACATCTCATGCCTTTCAGCAAGGAATTTGGGGGTCTGGCTCCCCCTTGAAGCTAGAGTACCTTTTTCCACTCCAGAATTAATCTTTCCAATTTATTTTTTCTTTAATTCCTCATCATGTAATACACTTGTAGTTTCACATATAATTCAATTGATTTTTTACAGTAAACAACTGTAATAATTGATACCACATATTTAAATTAAAGTTCACTTATGTAATACATGCACACATTTTGACATTTCAATTGAAAATAATTAAATTACTCATGAATTCTAAACTACACACAACACCTTAACTTTAACAGAGAAATTGATGGTTAACGCATCACATGATGCAAATTAAATTAAGGTTTTGATGATTTTCACCTTTTGTACAGAAAATACTAAAACTTAATTCACGCTTATTTGGAGTGTAGGTAGAGAAATTTTACCCAGAGGTGACCCCACCTTATTTTTTATGACAAGTCCAATGGTGAAATGATTTTCACATATTTATTTGTTGGATAAAACGTTATAATAGGTTTTATCTAACTTTTTTCCAAAAATATTTTAATCTCAGTAATTTTGTTAACAATGCATTTTTACTTAATTTTTTCAAGTAAAAATTTGTTACCACACTTTTGAATTTCAATGTAATTTTAATTTCAAATTATAATTTAATTTTCATTTTTTTGTATAATTTTCTATCCATATTCTAATTTTTGTTTTGATAATATAAATAAATTTATTTCATTTATAATTGTATCTTGCTTCATTATTTGTGGGCTTTTGGGTATATGAAAATTCCTCTAAGGCTCACACTTCCTCAGCTTTTATATCTTCCAGTGCTGGGTTAAATACAAAAGCTTAATTTTTCAGTTTGAAATTTGGGTCCTTTACTTCTGGTTTACCAGCTAGTTGAATTCAACAATTCCAGGCCCAGTGATCCCACTTGAAGCAGTGTTGACATGGGTTCTCCATAATCAGGAATACAAATTCCCAACAAGACAGACAGGTTCTTGGATGAGTCTAGATTCCTGGATTTTACTTCTATTTCAGAGGTATAAAAGTGTACTTTTTTTGGTCTTAGCAGATGATGACTGAGCTGGTTGATTAAGATTTTAATTTCTGTTGAAGGTTAGGAAGTTGGAAACTGAAATTGAAAAAAGCCATTAGATGAGATGAAAAAGAAAATGACTCTCTTCTTTGGGAATGCTCCGCTCCTTCCATGATTTCAAAAGCAGTAATTTTTATTGATCGATATATTTCTTACTTTGCAGCCAGAACATTTATAATATTATTAGAAAACGTTTTATTTAAATAATGAAAAAATATTCCTGTTAAAGAGTTGTTAGCTTTTGTGCTTCGGATTACCAACTTCAGTTTCTCGAGGTTTGTCTGAATATATGTAAAAAATTCATTCAAAGATTTTTTTCCATTTGAAGAATTCAGAGTATCTTGAAAAACTTTCATTTCATGTGACCATTATTGATGTGGAAAACAGCTTCTTAGAGAAAAGATATCTGACACAAGATTGCAATATTGAGAATATAATTATAAGTCTTAATCAGTATATTTGAGTGTGAGATCTCTTGTGATTTTTTTTCCAGATTAGTTCTTTTCTTTCTCAGAAGTATTGATATATTTGTTATCATAAAATATATTGTGGATTGAATTTATTCACAACTTCAACCCTGGAGAAAATTGCTGCTGTCTTTTACAAGCCAGGGGTGATTCAGTGTCCCAGAATCTGAATTTCGATCCATTGGTATCATCTATTATGGATAAAGTGACTTTCAAATTATTGAGGTCAAAATGAGTCGATGGAATATTCATGTTTGATTAATATTTTCATCCATATCTGGTAGAAATGCATCTTGGATAAATTGATGGTGATTTTTGAAGTGAGTTAGCAGCAGCCCATAGCATAATATGTATTCACAAAATATGTAAATTAGGAAGAAATAGATAAGACGAGATAATCTCTAATGTGAATGGCATTTTTCATACCTAATATTGACTTACAAAGTATAACAACTGGTAAAAAATAAATAAGACGAGACAGCCCCAAATATGACTTTCTTTATTCATATGTAATACACATTTCCAAAATATAATCATTAGTAAAAAATTGAGATGAGACTTCCGCAGGGAAACATCTTTCTTGGAGGGCTTGGAAGTATTTATAGTATTATTTACAACTAATCTGGTTTTTGTAAAGAATATTCAATATATCTCATAAATTTCTAATTATTCTTTTACTCTTGTCTTTTTGTTTCTGAAATGCTATTGATTTCAAACATTGCAGTTGTTCTATATATCACAAGTACGTAAAATAACAAGAATCCTACCGATTAAAAAGAATTAGCCAGTTATTATAACTTCAATCAATATAGTAATGTAGACTTTAGAACTAATTAGAATGTTAAATAAGAGATAGCATAAAATAATAAAGACAACCAACATAATTCTTTCCATCAAATATTTATACTCTCATGGATTTTTAGTTTCAAGACTAAGAAGCTTTATTCTGATTAAGTCAAGTGGAAAAAAACTGTTAAGATTATCGTTGGAAATTGAATTTCACGTAGTATTATGGAAATTTTTAAATTAATATTAAAAAGAAGGTATTAATATCACCATCTACTATAAGTGGTCTCAACACAATGGCAGTTCTTGTTACTTAAAATCTATTTGATACATACCTGGGAGGCTCAAACCAAGTTTTTACGATAACAAATGGGATTCCCTACGGCTATTTTAATAGACCGTACTTTGTATTACTTTTTTCCCTTATCTTTTTCTTAATTATTTCTTTTCTCAAATACAAAACTCATATTCTCACTGGTTATGGTCCCGGTAAACGCCTGAGGAAGCTAAAAAGAATAAATTCTTTTGGAAACACAAAAAAGATAGATTTTGAAACTAAAATTTAAAAACACATTTTCTCTCTAAATGTTCTTCAATACTCATTACGGAATGAAAACGCAAAATGAACGGGTTAATCATCTCAAACAAAGCTTGGTTTGAAACTTGAATCACCAAAGCGTATCTCAAAACTTGGAAAATATCTCCAACATCAAAAAATAAGATATGTGGAACTTCTGAAAATTTCAGAACAAAATAATTATAGCCTTTTTGATTATAAGTCTTGATTGTTTCCTAGACCCTAAGTCAATAACCTCTTTTCCTTTTGTGGCTGGTGAAGAGAGGCCAAAATCTTCATGTAAAGATGTAATAACGGGTATTACTGGATAATATCTACGGTGAACTAGGAAAATCAATATTAGTTCTATAACCAAGAACTAGAAATGTTTACCCAAAGGAGTTATTAAAAAGAGTTCGCGAATACTATTCCTCCTCCTCGGCGCAAAACTGCACCAATGTTATAGTCAAAATCTTCAGCTCAAAAATGGAAGGAAATGTCCTGGAGACTTTTGGGGAGTTTTAAGATCTTCTCAATTTACTTTTTATTATGGGGCCTGAGTTAGTCAAGGAGGATATTCTGTTAAATATAATGGCTTTATACACATTTAATCTGCTTCCACCCTCATTGCAATCCATGGAAAATAACATCTATCTTTCCAAAAGGTTGTCTGGAAAAATTTCCACTCCTTAGGAGGTGTTCCCTGAAATAGAATTAAATTTCTCAGGAAGGTTTTATGTTTTTAATAATGCTCAATAACTAAAAATGCATGACGGAAAGCATAGCCCACTGGCTCCTCATTTTAAATCAGAGTGTTTTCAGATAAATCCTTAAAAAGGGGGTCTTATCACAATAAAATAAAGAACAAAGAAGATAAAAAAGATTAAAGGAGAAAATCACTGAAAATATTTACAGCCTTCTCAAAAGGTTTGGCAGAAAACCATGCTATTTTTGGTATCGGGGTTTATTTTTCTCTGGTTAAAACATCCAGTAGATTTGTAAATTATAATCTTAAAAGTCTTCCTCTATATCTTCCTGATGATTCTTGTGTTCATTCTGTTGGTATGGGTAAGAAAGTCATCCTTCCATAAACAGGGAGGGTTCTTCACCTGAAGAAATCTTTTGTTATCCCCTCAATCTTTTTCTTTCTCATTTCTCTCACACTGTTTCTTCAGAAAAAGTGAACCATAATTGGTAGGGAAACTGGAGCTGATGTAGTGAACTCGGAAGAAAATGTTTTATTGAAGAGAGTATTATTTAACATTACTATGGCAGTAAAGTTTGAAAATACAAGAGTTGGCAAGGCTGTGGTTCAGGATCTTCTCATCATGCATAAGGAACTAGGACATCTTTTCAAATAATATTCATATAAAGTTTTTCCCATGTTCAGCTTTAGAAATCTTCATTTTTACAAATGCACACATCATAGGCTCATCAGATTCCATATTAAAGGGTTTTTCCTAAACCATCTTCAGTGTTTTAAGCAATGCATATGGACCTATGTGATCTTATTATGCCAAATTCTAAAGGAGGGAATGCATAAATCTTCCAAAATATAGATGGGTATAGTTGTTTCTTCTTTGTGTAATTTTTGAAAAACAAAGCACAATTCTTTGAATTATTTCAAAATCTCAGAAACTTTGCTGAAAAAAAGTTTTTAAGGTAAAAAGCCTTTTTTTGGACAATGGAGGGGAGTTTATAAGTAAACTTTTTCAAGGATATCTTTTGGTTAATAGTATCCTAATTTTCATAAGCACTCCCTATAATCTTCAACAGAATACTTGTTCTGAAAGAGAAAACAGGAGACTTCTTGAAGTAATTAGGTACCTACTTTCTGCCTCCTACCTTGCTCATATTTGGTGGGGAGAGGAAGAAACAACAGAAGAATAACTTTTGAATCAAATGCCAGTCTCAACTCAAAACTTCAAGACTCTGTATGAAACATTTCACACCAAAACATCAGAGCTTAAAGACGTTCCCCATATTAAAGTAAGCTCTTTAGAAATAAATAAAACAAAAATCTCACACCAAAAATGGGATCCTCTTGGGGTGCACAGAGTTACATAGAAACTTGAACTTATAAGATCTTGAAATGGGTAAGTTTTAGATTACTCACTATTGTGTTTTTCTAGATACCCCAGCTTTTCCCTAAGAATGGCTCTAGAAAGGTTCTTTCTCTTATTTGCTTTTATATGACACTTGTAAGGTTTTGATACAAAAAAATAAGTAAAGATTACCAATATTTTACTTATTTTACTATTAATATCCTAGTTTAATGATTGTTAAGGATAAAAATAATCATAATAATAAAAATATATCATGATTATGGCGTAAAATTGACTACATTATTAATGTCAGGGTGACTCTATGATATAGCTTCAAAATGATAATAAAAGCTATAAATATGAGTGTTACATGAAAATAATGGTTATATAAAAGTGAGAATATGAGTAAAAGGGCTATACTAAAGTAATTTAGTGATGGTTAGTGCTGCTGATAGCCCTGGGTGCAGTGTTTGTCTGTTGGTTTACAATAACAAACCCTACAATAATTGAAGCTTATAATTATAACCTGTTAAATTCTAGAGGTGCCACTTTTCAAGAAGTAATACCATGTAAGAATATTAAGAACAGGATGCTGGATTTGCTTCCTGGTGAGGCAAAGCCTCCTTTTATCTTGTTCTGGCGTAGTGGGAGGTGGTTCACCTCTGCACACGACCACAGAGTAAAGCTTTTCACTACTGTGGGCTGGTTTTTGGTTCTATACACTCAATACAGACTGGTATTGGGTGGAAATGTGGTTTTAGAACCACAAATAGTCATTTTTACCCTATACAGGGTAAAGAGTTTCACCAATGGAGTTTACAGGTGTGTTCTGGTGCTTCTGATGCGTCAGAAGCTGTACAGAACCTGTATAGACCTCTGTATTTGACTTAACTATGAAGTATTGAAGAATAAACAAGCTTTTTTGTCTGTTTGACACCTCATAATCATACTTATGGGATAGTATCCCACTGTAAGGCTGTATTGGCCAAACTGTGGGATTTTAACCTTGAAACTGCTATAACGTTGTCAGTCTTTAAGATATTGAGCTCAAAATTGGTTCATTGTGTAGCCCTGGATGCTATCTATACAATGGTACCTCATTTGCTATGGTTATCATGAATTGTGGCAAAGCTATGCTATGTACAAGTTTTCATGTACACATTTATGATTTGTCCAAAAACTGTAAGGAGCTTGTTTGCTCCATATCTTTTGTTCTAGATAACATATGGGGAAATAAATGGGACCATTAGATATCCCTGATTGTGCTCTTTCCAAAAAGATCCCACTTTAGGTATCTCACACTAAAACTGTAGAAGTCAGATGAGAGGTTAATATTGTAATCACCCTTATTTGACCTTATTTTGGTCATAACTTCTGTAATTCTGGTGCTAGCTCAGTTTGGCTAGTACCATTGGATAGCCCTGACTTAGAGCTTCAATTTGAATACCCATTTTATGGGGTTAAGCCTCTGCCTCTGGATTCCAGATGAGAGGTGAAAATTAAGGTTTATGCTCAGCAATAGCTTTGAGCAGGAATAACTTTGTTATTCTGTGTCCTATGATGATGGGACTTGTAAATTTGGAAAGAGGTGATTTTCCTCTTTCTTTTGATAACTTTTGAGTTAATTTGTCTCAGCTCCATGATATGGTGGTATCTTGGCTTTACCATTGGTTTACGGTATTTGGCTGTCATGCTTGTGCTCTGGTTTTGTGTCGCAGGATGACAATTAAGAAATAATAACATTATATAAATATATTATAAAATAGTATACTAAATCAAAGAGATCAATTTATAGTGAACTGATATATGTATGTCAATTTATTAAATCTACCAAGAATAAATAAATGCATAAAAAATTAATATTTAAGGATTAATAACAATTAATAACAATAATCTTACTAATATTAAAGCTATATATTAATTTAGATACTATTTATATTAATATTAGATTTATTAAAAACCATAATAAAGAGAAAAAATATCATAATGGGAAAATAGCCTACTTTCAACACTTAATATAATGATTTTGATTGATTTTAGGCCTAATGATTTAAATAAAACTTATTTAAATTTTATCAACAATAGAAAATAGAGATAATTCTAAATTTTACTATTTTTACATGAATTTAGAGATTTTCAAGCAAATTCAATGAAAACAATAAAATATGGTCTTAATAACAATAAATATAGTTATTATTAAAAAGCACATCTTTGGCCTTTAATAACATAATAGTTTTGTATATAAAGAATAAATAAATTACCTTTTGACTTAATGTTTCAATGTTTTTGATGCATCTGAGGGGGGAACCAAGGAAGAAGAGGTCCTTTTCTAGTAAAGATCCTTCCTTCTAGTGACCAAAAACATTCTATTAGACATTTACTGATGGTATCCGTGGTAATTAATCAGTATTTTCAGGTTTGGTGATGATTACATCATTATTGAACCATTTTATCTCCTTATTACACCAAACTTTAGAATTATCACTGTAGCTCTAATTTTATGACATCATAAGGTTGGGAAATGATTTATTTTCTTGTATTATAGTATTTTCAACTATAGAATACTAATATCAACCAGTTTTATCTCTTATTTAACTTTCAAACTAGAAATAAGATTAGAGTTAATGATGATGAAGGATGATTTTTAAGCCTCAACTTTGAGCCTTAATACCTTTTAGATTATTTTTTCTACAGAAATTCAGAGAGTGAATTGTGATAGCTTGGCATTCTCTCACTAATATTCCAAGATTACTTTATTACATTATCAAAGCTCTATTTTTGATGATTTTTCTTGTAACTCTACTTTTCTCTCAAAATGTACTATTTTAGACTTCAAAACATTATTTCACAGGGTTGTACCTTGAATATCATGAGAAAAATTAGGTGATTATTCATGTATGAGCTAGTAGAATCTTAACATATTCCTTTTTGTTAAGTTTGGACTACTTTTAATATAAAGTGGTCAACAGCTATTGCTATTTTGGCTGATATATCCTTATAGGTTTTAAGCTTGTTTATAACTTTGCAAGAAAAGCTTATATACTTATTTTTACAGTTATTTTGTGGTAACTGTATTTCTTGATTCAACTCTTTTATCTTTTATATTTCAAAAGGTATGAGATAAAAGCCATGAATATATGCACTGATCATAAAATTGCATATATCCAGGTTATCTCAATGAGTATTTATCTTAAAGATATTAAATAGAGATTTCATATATTTAGTTATTGATGGAGAATCCAATGGTTTAGTTCATTACACATGTTTATTCATTGTTTTCTGAGATAATCAAACATTTGTGCCTTTTTATTGCATTTTTACTTATTTTAATATTATAATTTCAATTCTTATTATTAAAATAATATATTTAATTTGGTTTTGTCATGTTTTAGGATATTTTGTAATATTTCAAAGGCTTAAAAAAATCCCTCAATATTCTTCTTCAAATTAATATTCCCTCTATTTATAATTATTGTTATAGAACTTATAGCTCTTGCTCTTTTTCTTCTCCTTTCCAAGAAAGCCTCTGTTTTCATTCACTCATTCAGAAGCAGACTAAATAATCTTTTATACCAGAGAGAGTTGAGGTATCACCAATAGGTTATAAAAGCCCTGAAGGGGAGGTTTGAAGAGATGAGAGTATATTTCATTACTTGTCTCTCCTGGCTGATTATGAATGAGAGATATATTTTAATGACTTTCAGGGAAAGATTTCTCCTGTGAAGTAAGCTATTGCATCTGACCATGTATCAATATTCTATGTTAATAATTTTCAGGTTCTGTCTCCTCCTGTTGATGAGGTAGAGGAGCTGAAATTCTAATTTAAATATTCCCTGCTGAAAGGATGGACAATTGAGTTAGTTCCTGATATGGCTCCACAAAAAGTCTTTAGTAGAATTTATAAAGCCAATATTATATGTCATAAAAGACAATAGTCCAGAAGATTCATTAAACTGGTAGCTGTTGGCTTTAATGTTCCAGGAACATATCAGCAAGCTATTCACAAAGAAAGATGTAATTCTTGGAAAGAGGAAATAGCCATTCAAATTAAAATAATTGAGAATCATGGGGTATGAAAAGTAGTAGAAAAATCTTAATCTCAAAATCTGTTGAGGACTACCTGGGTATTTTGAGAAAAGAGGACTCAAACAGAAATATTACCAGGTATGAAGCATGGTTGTGTGTGCAATTTTTCGCTCAGATTGAAGGTATAGATTACAATGAGACATTTGTACCTACTGGGAGAAGAAATACTCTACAGTTTCTCCAAGGTTATTTTGTCTCTCAAGATCTTTGAATCCATCAAATGGATGTAAATACTTCCTTTCTTTATGGAACTCCAGAAGAAAAAATATCAATGGGATAACCTGGTGGATATCTTCATAATGTTGAGAAAGGGAAATTCCTACAGTTGGCAAAGTCACTGTATGGCTTCAAACAAAGCGCTCCATTCTGGTAAAAGCATCTTTTAGATATTTTTAATGAGCTAAAGCTCAGCCTAAGTAAATATGATGCATGCCTCTTTGTCAAAAATTAAGAGTCAAAGTGCTATTTTCTTCTTCATGTCGATGACATGATTATTGGAGGAGAATTAGTACAAGTGGCAAAGCTCAAAGAATAAATAAAGTCATAATTTGTAATAGATGACTTAGGTGAGGTTTATTTTGTTCTAGAAATTGAGGTTACTAGGGATAAAACCCATAGAAATATTTCCTTATCAAAAGAGTTGTGTTTACACAATATTCTTGGGGATTATAGGATACAATATTGAAAATATGTCATAAATCACATGATTCAAAATGAGAAATTTACTCCTTCCACTTTGAAAGAGTAAATAAAAGGGCTTGATTATTAAAAGGAAGTAGGGTTGCTTCAGTACTTATCAACTTGTACTCAACTAGAAGTGGAATTTGTAACTTCAGCTTTGTCATAGTTCCTGGAGAGACCATTGGCAGAACATGTAGCAACATTCAAGAGGGTCTGATGATACTTGCAAGGTACCAAACAGGAGGTTCATTCAATTGGTGGAAAACACCTGGATAACACAACTGCAGATTTCTGTAATTTGAATTGGGAAAGCAACTTCAAGGGTAAATGTTTTTCTGGGTATGTACTTTTATATGGGGGTTCAAGTACATGGAAAACAAAGAAACAACCTATTTTTTCATTAGCAAAATCTGAAGCAGAGCTCAAATTTATTACAGAACTAATTCCAGATATAATATGGGTAAGAAGTATGATTATGGACTTGAGGCTTAAACCAAAAATTAAAATACACTATGATAATCAAGGGGGAATAGCTTTATTCAGAACCCCTCTTTATCATCATAAAACAAGGAAAATTAATATTCAGTTCAATTGGTTATGAGATGTGGTTGAACGTGAACGGTTGGATCTTGCTTATTCCTCAACCAACGGAATGTGGGCAGATATCCTAACAGAAGGCCTTGGACAAGTCAAGAACATGGAATCCAAGAAATTTATCAGTTTAATCCCACACTCAAAAATGAAGGGGTGTTAAGATTATTGTTTGAAATTGAAATTCACATATTATTATAGATATTTTTAAATTAAGATTAAAGAGAAGGTGTGAAGACCACCCACTACTATAAATGATCTCAATCCCATGGTAGTTGATGTTACCTAAAATCTATCTCATCTGCACCTATGAGGATAAAAAAAGTTTTTAGAATCACAGCTGAGATTTCCTATGGCTATTTAAATATATCATAATTTTTATTAATTTTTCTCCTAATCTTGTGATTAGTTCTGTTCTCAAATACAAGACTCTTATCCTCAAAAAAATTGAACAAAATTTGTTTATAACCCCTTGACTAGTGGATTTAGATTTTTTAGCACGTTTGATACATGGTAAATTTCTTGAAGGTAATTCCTTGGAAGTGAATCTCTTTGCTTAATTAGTGCTTACACATTTGCCACAAAATTATAGATTCTTTCACCAGGGTGCTTTATAGCCTGTATTTTAAAATCTATGAAGTTGATAGTTTTTTTGAGTAATATGATCCATGATAGATTTTTTTCAATAAAGGGTCCTTAGAATTGAATATTCAAAGAGAATTATTGATTTAAAAGATGAATTAGGTCTGAGCCATTATTTTTGTTGATAGTGTTTGGTTCTTGAAGCCATCTGAGTGAATGTGTCATGAAAGGCTATATTTTGTTGTGAATTACAAGTTGAATCAAAAGAGATGGATCTTAGTGATTGAAGCCTTGGTAAATGGTATTTATGAGGACTGGGAATTGTGTAGGGTAAGGTTTTGAAGATTCATTTAAGCAAATGGTCCAATGCTATTTGGTCGTTTGTAGCCATTGAGCTTGACAGTGAGTCCATGTATTTTTAATGCTTTGGAATCTACCAAGGAACCTACATCCCTCAAGATATAATTTCTCATTTTTGTAATTCTCCTCATAGAGAGTGATTATAAAACTGTGAAGCCTGGTGGAGTGCAAATAACTTAAGTTTCTGGTTTAAATTCATTCATAAGTTTGTTTGGTGGTCACGCAATGTTTGGAGCCAGACGATTTCCCTTCCTTTCTTTGTTTTCTGTCTTAGTCTTGACTACAATAGTGGCCCAGGTGTTTTGAGTTGAAACAGGAATTACTGGCGTTTATGTTTCAAATTTTGGCTGCACTAATAATCTAGGAATTTCAAAATTGAATCTAAGCTGGTTGAAGGTGAGACAACTTCCACCTTTTTGTTCTCTAATTGTGGTAATGTATAATTTATGCACTCTAGTTGTTTTAATACAAGTTTGGTTTGAACTTTGTTTAAGCTCTGAGAAGGATTCTTAGATGATAATTCTTCATTCAGGTGGGTGAAAAGTTTTTTGGTTTCCACAAATGATTTGGGCAGTTGATGTTGGCCATGCTGGGTTTGTCCAGTAGTGGAAGGGGGAGGTATGGGGTTGGCACTCTTGCAAGTTTGATAAGTGGGGAAAAGCCGTGAACAGTCCATTTTTTCCAATTTTTTGGTGTAAGTTGTGTTTTATCTTGTACTCTCTCTTGAAAGTAATGATTTAAAAAGAAAAATCTTCGACCGATATTTTAAAAACAAATAAAAATCGAAGGGGACAAACAAAAACAGATTTGATTGCGCGCGCAGCCTGCGCTTTGGGTGTGAGTGTCCCTTAGTCCGAATACATACTTTGGGTCACTCAGTGCTTACAAGATTAAGCAAGAGTATTTGAGAATCTTGCATTTTGACCATTTCATTACATGTGCTCGCCGTACTGAGAATTCGTGGTCAAAGCTGGCAACTTAGGCTTCAAAAAGCTTCAGGGAACGCTCCAAAGATCCAAACACGTCGCCTTATCGCTTAGGCCCTGTGCCCACTTTCATACTACATGTTGTTTGATTCCGGAAATATCATGTTAATAGTCCAATACTGTTGGTGTGGATGTGAAATACAAATCTTGGTGAAATCACCGACAACAAAAATCCACTGGACAATATAATTGTAATAACTAAGCTTAAAAACACCACCTCCTCTTCCTCAATTAAAAAACTTTGAGCCTTATTGATTTCCGAGGTGACCACCTATTGAGTAGCTAAAACAGCCATTTGTCTCCAAAAATGTACTACTATGGCGTGTTCAATCCTCATTGAAGTTGTACTAGTCGTAGTTGCACTTTGGAAGTCCACCTTTTCCAGAAAGTTGTAGCTGAGAATCAAAACCTCATCATTACCGTCCTTAGGTGAAGAAAATATTTTATCTTACACACTCGTTTTATAGAGCTTTCTGATTTATCTATTTCCAATCCTTACCCATTGAAGCTTAAACGCATAAATTGAACAAAAAATGTTTAGCTTCTCGCTCCTGACTCTTTTCTCAGCTTTCTTTTTAGCGCCTACTCTGGTGGTTCTCAGAAAGTCTACCGCCGGTGTGTTATGAAGTAAGGGACTTTGCAATGATTATCTACGGAAGGGAAGGTCGTTACCCATCTCTCTGATAGATGTTTAGCTCTGAATAAATGACAGAGTTGATATATCAGGGGACTATCAACATTGATCAATAACAGGGATGAATATTACTTAGATAAAAGGGCCTGATGATCAACAGAAACTCTTGGTCATCAGCGTTTCTTCGTGTTGCTCTGTTCACTTTCTTATCATATAGTTTCCTAATAGCATTTCCAGTACTAGATATTCAGGAGGAGTTATCGAGGTAATTTCTGTCTCTCATGATCACTCATCTTTGAACATTATTAATTGATCTGTAGTTGGTTCTCACATAAAGGCAGGATAACCTGTGCGGTGATTAGTGTAGTTACGTTAGAAAGCTGACAATTTGTCAATCAGGTAGCTGGTCTTAAATTGTATCGTTCTGCTTATCTTAGTACTCATCTTCTCTCCGTGTTAGTCCTCTTAGACGTGTTCTTAGTACTGTGTGATTATATCATTGGGGATATAATATATAAATTCACATAGCTGTACACAGGTGCATTATTTTATCTATTAATGTACACGAATGACTTTTTGCTAACTACTGTCTGGTCCTAGTCCTATTACTGCTACTATTTTTTATTAAGTTCCAAAGCAATAAACATCATATCACAATTCTCTTACATGGTAGCGAGAGTTAGTTGTAATTGCACTTAATAAAAAATAGAGACAGAATAGATTAAGACGATGTCGGAAAATCCAGTCAATCAACATTCCTCCGATGATGAAGGTTATCGAACAAAGATAATCACCCTAACTCGGGAGAATTGGGTCCAGTGGAGCTGTCAGTTGGAGAACTTCCTGACTGGAAAAGGCCACGAGGTTCTCTTATCTCCACCATCCGAATCCGACAAAGTATCGTCCAAATTCAAGAGGCAAAACAGTAGTGCCCTAGCTCTGCTCTGGACATGTGTCAGTCCAGACCTCCAAGGAATACTCTTAGCAAACAAGGGATCATTCTATGACTCTTGGGATGCTTTGGGTAAAACTTGTGGAAAAAACTCAATAGTAGTAATGTGTGACACTCTCTTTAAGCTCATGTCATTACAATACTCTCCTGGCTCCTCTCTCGAAAAACACATTGACAATTTCCAGAAGACCTATGCTAGCTATGAGTCCATCACATTAGGCTCTGACAATGCAATGACTATCTCAACAACCATTGCTGCCGCCTTCTTCATTCGCAGCCTGAAGCAAGACCGAGAGCTATCTGGTCTTGTCCAGATGTTGTATGATATTGAGCCATTCGAGTTGAAATCCGTTTTAAATCGTGTGGCAATTGAACACTGTCGTCGAGGATCTGATCACGAACAAGCCTTGGTACTTGATAAACAAGGTCAATCAGATCAGAACAAACCCCCACAATCTGGCAATAATCAAGGTCGTGGTAAAAAGACACTCAGAGGACGAGGAAAAGGCAAAGCGAAGTCCCAGTCAAAAAGGAATGATGACTCTCTAAAACGGTTGGAGAAGTTGGAAAAGTTGTTTGCCAAACTTGAAACAAAATCAAAGGATCAAAATGTTAATGTCATCGCTGAAGCCAGTAAGGATTCCTTGGAAGACCCACAGGAATCGGACTCTGATGCCTACGTTATGGATAATGAAGTACTGACCCTGGGTTGTGGAGCACCAGATGAAATATATTTAGACTCAGGAGCAGGTCGGTCTGTAGTCAACCAACTTGGCTATCTTTCCAATGTTGTCCAGGTCAAGAAACAAGTCAACACGTATGCAGAGCCAGTAAACATCACTCACCAAGGGACATTGGTATTTAGAGGAATACATGTGTCACCAGTTTATTTTGCACCTAAAGGAAAAGTAAATCTGCTATTGGTCTCACAGCTTGTAGATCATGGACTTAAGCCTGTGTTTAAAGGAGGAGCCTTCTTGATTATGTGTAATAAGAAGATAGTAGCAACATTTAACCGATCGGGAAATCTTTTTTCCTCAAGATTACATTCACACTCCATCCTTACAGTCAATCCTCAAGTTGCTAAGAAGGATTGGCACACGGTGCTCGGCCATCCAAGTGATGCTTATATCCAACAGTTGCTTAATAATAAAAAATTATCTGGAAGCTTCACCTCATCCAGCAAGTGTCCGGTATGTCTTCATGCTAAAATCAAAAGGCAACCTCATATACGACACTTACCCTCTGCTCACTCCCCCTTTGAAAAAATCCACATGGACACACTGGAGATCTCGCCACCCACTCGTCAAGGTTTCCGTTACCTGCTGGTTATTGTGGATGATTTTAGTCGCTTCAATCGTATTGCTCCTATGACTGAAAAAAAACAAGCACAAGGTCTCATAATGTCATTCCTAAATGAGCTTAGAAATAAGCTATCTATAACTCCAGGTTACATCCACACGGACCGGGGTGGTGAATTTGATTCCAACTTATTCCGACAACAGCTGTTGACCCAGGGTATTAGCTTGGAACGAGGGCCACCTCATTCTCCCCAAACAAATGGTGTGGCCAAACGCTTTAACCAAACTATACTCACGAAAATCAGGTGTTTGTTGGGTCAGTCAAACATCCCAATTTCCTACTGGGATGAAGCCGCAAGACATGCTTCACTTCTCTTAAACCTACTTCCTCATCGATATTTACAAATGAAGTCTCCAAATGACTTACTACTCGAACACACTTCAACCATTCAACCTGTTTACAACATTGAGCAATTGATCCCATTTGGAGTTAAAGTGGTCGTTAAAGATGAGGACCCAGTTAGTAAGGTTAGCAGCCTTGGTCATTCAATGAAGGCTCTGACATTTGAACCCTACTCCGATGCATTAAGAGTCTTGGATCCCCATACTGGCAAGGTAAAAATATCTCGTGACTATGTCCAGCTGAGGTCTGAAACCTCAGTTATCATGAGAAAAGACCATTGTTCACTGCCGGAATCACCAATAGAGAGCCGACCGCAACCAGTCACAGTCACACTTCCGACACTTGGAAAAGATCATACCTCACATCCTAACCAAGCTCCTGACCACGTAGGGTCAGCTCAGAACAATGACTTACCCTTATCACCAACATCAAACCCTGTAAGGCAGTGTGAACGATACACCTATGTACCATTCTATGACACTTCTCCCAGAAATATATCAAGTGAGATAAGTCCCCAGAATATTATAGAAGGGACAAAACGGCTTCGGAAACCTGCCGACCGATTGATGCTTGCGGATGTCGTTACTTACAAGCAAGCCATGTCTAATCCAGCGGAAGAGAAAGCATGGCAACAGGCCATGAAGTCAGAATATGACTCGCTAATGAATCATAATACAGGTGATCTGGTACCCTACCCACCCAATGGCACTAAGGTCATTGGTGGCATGTGGCGTCTCACACGAAAGCGAAATGAGTTTGGTGAAATCTATCGATACAAGGCCAGATGGGTTGTTCTTGGAAATCACCAAGAGCATATGATACATTACTACGATACATGGGCTTCAGTTGGTAGAAATGAGACCTTTAAGGTCATGCTCATTCTGGTCATTACTCAAGGGTTTGTTCCTTTTCAATTCGATATCGAGACAGCTTTTTTACATGGGGAAATGGATGCTAGGGTCTATGTGAAGCAGGTTAAGGGTTTTGAGGTCCCAGGAAAAGAAAACCATGTATGGTGTCTGAATAAGTCACTGTATGGAACTAAACAAGCGCCACGAATGTGGCAAGCCAAGCTAGTTGAGATTCTTGGCGAGCTTGGAATGTATAGTTCTAGGTCTGATGATTCACTTTACTTTAACAAAGAAAAGACATTGTTCTTGCACGTACATGTCGATGATGGATTTCTCATAGGAAAGCTGGAGTCGGAAATCTTAAAGTTCCTTCAAAAGTTACACTCAAAACTCAAGCTCAAGTACCAAAGGTATCCAACTCAGCATCTTGGCTATTGTTTGAATTGGAGGTCAGATGGTAATGTAAGTCTCAGTCAAAGGGACTTGATCATGCAATTATTAAGGGATAACGATATGGAGGGAAGTCGTGGAGTAAAAACACCGTGTAATGCCAATCTACTAAAAGAATTGGAGGCGGTTGGTGAGCCGGTAATGGTAACCAACTTTCAACAGGCCATTGGAACCATAAACTACATTGCACAGCATACACGACCCGATGTTCTCTTCGCAGTTAATTCCCTGTCACGACATTCAACTCACCCCACTGCAAAACACTGGGTCGCTCTTAAACATCTCCTACGCTATCTTAAGGGGAGCTGTGATATCAGTTTGTGTTACTCTAAGTCCATCAGGACAGACAATTCCACTTTAACTGGCTGGGCTGACGCTGATTACGCCAATGACCGTGCCGAAAGAAAATCAATCTCGGGAAATCTAATTACTCTCTGTGGAAACCCTGTTTCTTGGCTAAGCAAGAAGCAGTCCGTTGTAGCTCAATCAACAACCGAGGCCGAATTCATTTCCATGAATATCTGTGCTAAACAACTTCGATGGCTAACCTACTTAATGAGGGACTTAGGTCAAGATATTGAGAAGCCGGTCATTTGCAATGACAATTCTGGGGCTGTTACCATTTCGAGTCAACATAGTTTGAATTCAAATACCAAGCATATTGAAATTCGATACCAGTACGTCAGGGACCTGGTGGTAAAGAAGCTGCTTGAGGTAAGGCAGGTAGGAACCGACGATATGTTGGCGGACGTTTTGACTAAACCTTTGGGGATTCAAAAGCTGAAATATATGCTAAGTCAACTACACCTCGAAAATCAAGGAGGAGTGTTATGAAGTAAGGGACTTTGCAATGATTATCTACGGAAGGGAAGGTCGTTACCCATCTCTCTGATAGATGTTTAGCTCTGAATAAATGACAGAGTTGATATATCAGGGGACTATCAACATTGATCAATAACAGGGATGAATATTACTTAGATAAAAGGGCCTGATGATCAACAGAAACTCTTGGTCATCAGCGTTTCTTCGTGTTGCTCTGTTCACTTTCTTATCATATAGTTTCCTAATAGCATTTCCAGTACTAGATATTCAGGAGGAGTTATCGAGGTAATTTCTGTCTCTCATGATCACTCATCTTTGAACATTATTAATTGATCTGTAGTTGGTTCTCACATAAAGGCAGGATAACCTGTGCGGTGATTAGTGTAGTTACGTTAGAAAGCTGACAATTTGTCAATCAGGTAGCTGGTCTTAAATTGTATCGTTCTGCTTATCTTAGTACTCATCTTCTCTCCGTGTTAGTCCTCTTAGACGTGTTCTTAGTACTGTGTGATTATATCATTGGGGATATAATATATAAATTCACATAGCTGTACACAGGTGCATTATTTTATCTATTAATGTACACGAATGACTTTTTGCTAACTACTGTCTGGTCCTAGTCCTATTACTGCTACTATTTTTTATTAAGTTCCAAAGCAATAAACATCATATCACAATTCTCTTACACGGTGTTGAACTCCCAGATGATCCTAAGGCAAAGGTCAAAGTGTACAGTACTGCTAAAATGAATTTATGGAACAGGAAACACAGCAATTGGACTTGGACGCTCGACGGCAACAATGATTTCAGAATAGTTACTGGATACGATAGAGTGGGATGGTTTGGCGCCTATGTTAATAATTCAATGCAGCACCGAACACTAAACGTCAAAATCCGCGTCAGTAAAACCAAATTTATTATCTCCCCAACTTTGAAACAACTCTTAAGACTAAGGAAACAATTTTTTTGCGCTCAATGTGATGCATACTTCCAAAAACACATCTTCCTCAGTCTGGTTTGATGCACTGTGGCAGGAGTCAAACTTATTTTGTTAACGTTACGGATGCGTCCCAAAACGTTATTGAGCAATTCAACTTCAAGATCAACACTCGGGGCCCATTAATAGATAATTGGCGCCTTCTAAATGGTACACGCCTGAAATCAAGTTATGTCTGGGGGCGTGGGTGGCGAACCCTGTCTGGTGATATACGCAGAGAAAAAAAAGGGCCAGAAGTTGCCCACATTCATTGTAATTCAAATTCCCCTTATATAATTTTTGCTTAATAGATCGAAAAACAAATGTTGGTTGCCAATTTCTTTTTCTTCAACTTCAAGAAGGGTGGGTGTAGAACTAACTTGCCGTGCTTTCTTCGGAAGTTAAAATTAACTCACATTTACTCGTGTCGTTTTAGGCGGAAATGATGCGTTGAACTGCTCAATCTATACAAACGACGAGATTCCCATCGTAAGTCCAACTTTTGAGTAGTCCTACGAAACTCAAACGAGCTCAATTTGGTTTAAATGGGCTTCGAACAATAGGATTATCTTATCGCGCTTCACACAAGCGGAAACGTTAGGGAAGCATTTTGTAATTTTTAAAGATATCTTTGTAGCACCCGCAATTACTGAGTGCTGGAATGAATCCTGAAGAAAGCTTTTTCTGGAAAGGGAGAATACTGAGGAACGTAAAAACTTGGGCAGGCGGGACTAGTATTAGTCTGAGCCATTGGTGAAGTACGTAGATTCGGAGGCTCCAACGACCTCAATAAATCAAGAAGTAAGAGAAAAAAAATAGGATGAGGAGAAAGCAGGCACAATTCATAGCTCTTCAAGATTGTGCGAAAGAAAAGCACAACACAATAAAGGGAAAGCACTGATTCAAGAACTTACCTAAGCTATCCTGTCGCCCGTGGGGGGGCCCCGCCCCGGATGGAGAGCTGGTGTTTTTATCTTATTCTGAACCCCAAACCTGATCCAAACGGAAGAGGGTTCAGGCGGGGAGAATAGCAAACTCGAACAGAAAAACAAAAAATATTAAATATTTTTTGACTTCAAGCTGTACATAGAGTACATAACGGCTGTTTCTTTAATGTTTCTTTTCAAAAAAAAACAAAAAAGCACATTGAAATAAGATTCCATTAAATGATACCAGCTTGTGTCTAACACGGTCCCAAGTGGTTCTTGTGACCAATACCACCACCCTGTTGAAGAAATCAAGGGCCTGAAAAATTGGCCCTGTCTACCAATCCCAAAAAACTCTCTGATAGAGATTATTTGATTTGGCAGGAGCCTTCAGCTATTCTGCTTGCCTCATAACCATGAGCATAAGTAAGCAAAATGGTGGTCTAGTACATTGGGCCACAAGAAGCAACTGAAGAGTGCAATTACATTTCAAATTTCATTCCATAAAGGCCCCTTTTTTCACTCTTTGTCATTTGTTATCATCCAAGCATTTTCATACTTTTTTATCTCGTAAATTTCGGTCTTATTTAAACCTCAAATGACTGATCGCGTCACAATTGACATTGCCATTTCAACATTTGCACAATTTTGATCCATTTTTCAAGTTGATTGTTTTTTAATTTTGACTTTCATTTTAATCCATTGTGATTATTCTCACTATGGTCATTAATTGTTTTTCCATTTGGAAGGATAATGAGTGTAGTAGGGTGTATTAGTTTAAAAATTTATGAATAATACTTGGATTCATCATTTTAGGGAGTGGTGTATATCAAATTATTAATTTTCTTCTGTGGAAAGAAATGAAAATCTAAATATTTTATGTTCAGAGTTTTTATTATTATTACCGATACCAACTGAGGATTCCATATCATTCAATACTTTAAGATTTAGAAAGAATACTGTGAGATGTATCAAATTGAACCTGATGCAAATTGTTGAGTGATATAAGGGTTTTTCAAATGATAATATTTTTTTCTTAGAATGATAACACTATTTAGAAGAGTGTGGCTGAAGTAATTATCTTCATGCAATTGAGACTCAAATTATAATTGCAAAATGAAGCTCTTTTTAGGATAAATATGTATAACCACAAGATATACTTCTTGAAGCAATCAATTTTCTCAAAATGAAGCAAAAAATGAAAAATGAAAAACAAATGCACAAAAAAGAACAGAAAATACACAAAAATGACGCATGAAATGTATATTTTGTGTGAAAAATGGTGATAAGAGCAGAATTTTGTTGGGAAAATGTTATAAAGCTATCCAAACCATTCCAAAAACTACTTAGTAGCTTTAAAATTGAGAAAAAAAAAATCAAAAAATGCCAAAAAATACACCAAATAAAGCCAATTGTACATTGAGGTGAGAATGTCGTTACAGCTTTACACTGGTAAGAAATGATAAAAGTTTCAAAATATGCATAAAAGACTTCAAAATATGCATAAAACCCACAATTTTGGAAAATGTTTGCATTGAGAATGATTTTTAAAATGAGAAATTAATAATTTATAGCTATTGAGAGATAAAAAAGAAAGTTATTGAAATGATCTTATCCATTTTCAAAAGATAAAAAAATGGGAAATGACAAAAAATCCCCAAAGTACAGCTCAATATGCATAAAACGGACCCTTTTGATGTATTCTTGGCTTGAAGTATAACGATCAACATTCCAAAGTCATATTGAAGCTGTGATACAAGGGCTGAAAGAATCATTGGTATTTTTAGATCAGTTTTACATGCACAAAGTCATGAAAGAATGCTGAAAATTGTGCAAAATACTAAGAAATATGCATAAAGCTGGTATTTTTGTTGAATTTCAGGCTTTGGGAGTAGAAATCAATATTCTGAGGTACTAATAGAGCTAAAATAGAATCTCCCAAGCCACTAATTAGGCTCCTAAGTCATTCCTATATGTCTCAAAACAGAAAAAAGCTGAAATTTTTGCTAAAAACTACAAGATATGCATAATATTGGAATTCGTGTTCCATTTTTGGCGCGGAGAATAAAATTAAGTATGCCAAATAATTGGCAAGGTTATGAAAAGATACTCCAAAGCATTATTGAAATTATTTCATAAATTTGAGCCAAACAAAAACATGAAAAACTGCTGAAGATTGTACCAGATGCTGAAAAATATGCATAAAACTGGGATATTTGTTACATGTTTCTCCCAGAAGCTTAAAAAAAAGATCTATAAAGAAGTATGTTAATAGTTTGAACGATTATTGAAATGATTTCATCAATTTGGAAGAGACAAATATGCGAAAAAAATATAAATTGAATTAGATAGTGAAAAAATATGGATAAAACTAGAATTATTGTTACATTTTTGATGAGGAGATATATTAAAAGTATATATAATTAATCAAAAGTTCACAAGGAAATAAGCAGAAGCATCATTAAGATTTTGCTACATATTTTAAAGCCAGAAAGAATATTGAAAATGGTAAATATTGCAAAAAATATTGCAAAATACACATAAAATTAACATATCTTTCTTGATTTTTTGGCCTTTATAGTAATAGTTTATATGTAAGATCCTTTATAGAGATAGTTAGAAAAATGGGAATTATTATTTGCATCACTTAATAAGCCTTAAAAAGACCTAATGATGAGAAACTTCTGAAGATTGTTATAAATACAATAAAATATACATGAAACTGGAATATTTTTTTATTTTTGGCTTGGGGAGGAGTAATAGAGTTGAAGAATTATTAAACAACTCATCAAGAGTAATTTGGAGAAGAATTATAGAGGTTCGTTTGAATTTCAACTTATAAAAAGATGAAAAATCCTAAACATTGTGTTAAATACAACAAAATATTCATAAAATTGAACTCTTGTGGAAATTTTGGCGTTGAGACTAACAGTAAATATAATTTTAGTTCAAGAAATCTATTAAAATGATTTATTAAATTTAAAAGTTTTAAAAGCAAGGAAAACCGGGAAAATTGCATTAAATACAACAAAATATGCATAAGCTTGAGATTCCTGCGGCATTATTGGCCTGAAGACTGGGATTAGATAGGAGAAATTATGAATGAATCTATGAGAAATAAATTTGTGGAGTTCTTTCACTTCTGAAATCAATGTAAAAGAGACAATAAGATTAAAAACTGCTAAAAATGTGTTCAAAACAACACAATATGCAGAAAACCAGAATTAATATGGTATCATCACCCTACAAGCTAAAAATCAATTTTTCAAATTTCTAATTAATTTATAAATATAAGATTAGGGGTCTTAATGCAATTTTTTGGTCAATTTCATATACCCAAAAGCAGGAAAAACAGAGAAAATAATTGAATAAAAAATATGCAAAAAGCTGAAATTATACTATAATTCTTGGCCTTTATAGTAATAAGAAATATGAAGAATTATTACAAGACACTTTCAAAAGAAATTGGAACAATTATTGGAATTATTTGCCTCAATTTGAAATTCTCAATATCAATATCAAGCAAAATCGTAAAAACTGGGAAAAGAGCTTCAAAATGCATAAAACTGCAATATTTGTTTCACGATTATACTGGAGAGAAAGATTGAGTGGTAAGTTGATGGTAAATTGACACAATAATTCTAAAAGAATTATTGAAATGATGCCATGGATTTGAAACAGACAATTACATGGATAAATGCTTAAAATACCACTTTACACTTCAAAATATGCATAAAAATAGAATTCTTGTTGGAGTCTTTTCCTATAAATTCAAGATGCATGTTCAAAGCTATTAAAAAAATTAGGAAAAATTGGAAGAATTATTGAAATTTTTCCATCAATTTGACATGCACATAAGCATCGCAAAATGTTAAAATTTATACTAAATACTGAAAGAAAGGTATAAAAATAAATTATTTGTTGCATCTTAGGCTTTTAAAGTAAAAATAAGTAGAGAAATTAATGATAATAATCCTAATATGTATGTGCAAGAATTATTAAAAGGATTGTATTAACACTAGAGGTTCTGTCACTTACTAAAAAGGCCACAAAAATTGAAAGAAGTTATAATTAAAAATCAAATTTCAATAAAAAAGCTGTATAAATACAAAAATTGAACAAGGGTTGAGAAATTATTTTTACTTGAAACAATGCAGTAAAGATAATTTTTAATAAAATATCAACAATAAGATATTTTTTTGCAAAAAGGTTAATTGAAATTATTCATTTGTTCCCCAATAATGAAGAATACAAAAGTCATTTTACCATTGAATGCCTCATTAAATTTCAGGTGGGGTAACCCCTGAGGGGAATTTATGTAACTAAACTCTAATTAAGCTTAAATTAAAGTTTTATTATTTTATGTATGAAAATCTGAAAATCCTCAAAACATTAATTTAATTTGCATACCATCAGTTTTTAGTTTGAAATGAGATGTGGTGTATAGCGTATAGCTTTGAGGAACTGAAGTATTGTCAATTGAAAGGTCCAAATGTTCCAATTTATTACATATTTGAGCTTAACGTTTACTATGAGGAGTTGTTAATTATGGTTATGTGTGGTAATTTTTAAATAGAATTACATTTCTATAGATGTAATTATATTAAATTATCACAAATTAAAGACAAATTAAATTGAAAAGATTTAATTTTTGGGGGAAGAAGGAATTTTGGCTTCAGGGTTTCCAGAATTCCTCAAATTACTTTCCAGCAGGAATGGGATGTTGAATTTCACAAAAAAGCTCATTAATTTTGGCCTGGAATTGAATCACAGGGTCTGTTACTCGATTGATTATGTGTTTCTGATACCAACCAAGGCAGTTTTAACTTTTTCCAAGAGGGTAAAAATACCCTTAAGTTTAAATAAGCTTTGTCAAAAAGGTTCAATTCTTCTAAGGTCTCTTACAAACATTTTTATGTGTTTTGGAGTCTTACCACCGGACTTTAATATAGCAATACTGGGTTAAAGGACTAAAATGGTTAGAGAAAGCCCCTTTTTGGTTCAAAACAGATTTCAATTATTCCATAGCTGGATCTTCTGTTGTCAATGTGTTTCTAACACCTTATTAGAGTAAAATTTACTTTTTGAAGAAGAAAATTGGTGGTTATGAAAGAATGTCCTTTTTTCCCATCTATTCTCTTCATGTTAGAATATTTTCAGTTTATGATTAGTTTGTACACTGTTAAACCAATAAGTAAAGATTCCAACTACCTCCTTTAAATAATTTTCAAAATTGTAACCACCTGAAAAAGTTCTAATAACCATTGTTTGTCACTCCTTAAAATAATTTTGACCTTTTAACAACCCCAAAAGTGAATTGAACCATCTTTTATCACTGTAAAATTTATCAATCTGTTTTTAAATTCACTCTGGTAACTTTTGAGCTTGTTTTTTTTGATATTCAGTTCTCATATTAACTTCCTGAAGCTCCTTTCTCAATTAATTAACAACTGAGATTACCATTTGAAGAAATTTCTTTTTTACTCATAAATATCTCTTGTAGAGTATTTTTGAATACATTTTCATTGTTGGTAAAAACAATAAATCTTCCTAATATTTTTTTATACTAATAAAGTCAAAAAACGT
Organism: Austropuccinia psidii; assembly: GCA_023105745.1. Taxonomy (NCBI): domain Eukaryota; kingdom Fungi; phylum Basidiomycota; class Pucciniomycetes; order Pucciniales; family Sphaerophragmiaceae; genus Austropuccinia; species Austropuccinia psidii. The sequence continues at coordinate 12,714,169 of JALGQZ010000017.1, forward strand.
TTTGTGGTATGGTTCCTTTTAAAAAATTTGAAATTACTATTTTTACATAATTTTACCTTATACAAATTTTGAATACAGGAAAAGTACTTGTTGTTAAATAAAATTTTCATATCCACACCTTACATATTTCATGAATTGAAGAGAGAAAAAAAATGCAAAACTGCTGAACATTGTGTTAAATACAAGAAGAAAGGGAAAAATTGACATTTTTTCCACCTCAGATGCCTGAAGAGTAACAATGAATATGTAGATATAATAAGAAAGTTATGAGAAATCAATTTTAAGAATGATTGAGGCTACTACATTTATTTTTAATTACAAAAGAAATTCGAAATGTTAGTGATCTGAAGAATCCAGAAAAAAAGTATAAAGCATGATTTATTGTCACACTCCTTCCCTTTATTTTAAAAATAAATATGTCATAATATTGAGAGATATATGGTAATAGATTACAAAATGTTTCTAAATGATTCCATCAATTTGAAATGTGAAAAGCATGAAAAAATGATCAAAATTTCTAAATAAAGTAAGATATCCATAAAATTGAAATTTTTGATGCATGTTTGGACTGAATATTGATGATTAAAGTTTAAATTTATTTTTAAATAATATTAAATCTTATTGACATTATCAAATAAATTTTTCATATCTGATAGCATGGTGTAATCTTAATAACTTGGAATTGAGGTATTAATTTCAAAATTCATTTCAGTAAATTTTTCATAATTTCACAGCAATTCATAAGCCTATGTGTTTTGAGCATTTTATATAGCCCATTACCTCAGATTAAGAGTTAAATCTATTTGTATTTGATAATAATGGAACTGGTAAACCTCATTTCAGTAATAAGTTTTCCTACATGAAACAAAAAACAATGACCATAGTTTATTTTATTTTCATACATTCTTCTTATCAGCTTTTGTCACAGGGGCTCTTCTAAGTGAAGAGGGCCTGGCACTCAGTAAACTAGGACTTACTTATGGAGGGCTCAGGATATGGTAAGAAAAGAGTACACTGAAGAGTGTTAAGAGATGAATTACTAAATAAAAGAGTTAAAATAGTATAGGAAAAAGAAGCAACAAATGATAAGAGTAAGAATAAAAGAGCCAACCACAAACAAGTCCAAGTCCACTGTTTCAACCTTTCAGAATGGAAAGAGAAGGGTTAATAAGGATATGGCCACCCAACTCATACTGTACTGGAAAAGAGAGAAAAAGGCTAAGAATAAATTAAAATCAAATAATTATAATACCAAAAATAAGGATAAGAATAATTATAAAATAATAGATATAATAAAATTAATTAACTGGGGAAAAGTCCCCAGGGGGGAGAAAAAGGGGCTGGTATATGTGAGAATCACCAGCCCTGATCCAGACAGAGAATATTCATGAGAAGATTTGATTATTGAATTGATTCTGGCCAATACAGGTCCTGTACGGATGTATAGGATCTGTACAAGAGGAGTGGTGGTATTGAGTGATCATGCAGCTTGGAAATGGTGTATCCAAACTGTATTGGGTAATTCCAACCTGTACAAGTACTGAAAGGCCGTATTGATGAACCAGACTGTATGCATGTTTCAGAAAGGAAGATTGCTGAAACTGAATGCTGATACACACAGTGGACTTTCTGGTTTGAGGTGTTTGAGTGGGCATAAGTATGAATACCCATTCCCCTGATTAGTGGTTGTTACAGTATCCCCCTCTTGAAACTGGTGGGCTCCTGAACACCATAATACCCCCCACTGTTGAGTGGGATCTCCATATCCCCCACTTCTTTTCAAAAAATTTCTTTTTATTTTAATTCCCTCTTGACCATTATCCTGAAAATCCCCTCTTCATTCCTTCACTGTCCTCCTTGATTTGAATTATCTTCCCCCTTCTTTTAACTTGAGTAAGTGCTTTCAACTTCAAAATATGCTTGTCAGGGTGAGTCTATGTAGAAGCTTAAAAACAGTAAATACAAGCTAGTACTATGACTGTGACACATCAAAATAAGTAATAAAATAATTCTTCAGGTCCTACTGCTACGTGGTAACAGTGGTGATGAGTCTATTGAGGACCTGGGTTGCAATGTTCTAATATCTTTGACTGTAAAGAGACACTACAATAATTATATTTAATTATATCTTTAAGTATTCTAAGGACACTACTGATAGATAACAGTCTTGTCACGTAAGAATATATATTAAAAAGATAAGATGAGGATTTTTGAAGGCAAAAACCCTTCTTTTTATATCTTTCAAGACTGTCAAGAGTTATTTACTCTTCACACGTCAGAGGAGTGAAAATTTTCACTCCATTGGCCAGTCTGTGGTTCTGGATCCTCAATTCTGACGTCAGTAGAGGCAGAATTGTGGTTTTGGGACCACAAATGATCATTCTGGATCAATACAGGATGAAAAAACTTTTCACCTGCCACGTCAGCACTTGGATGACGTTGTTCTGGTGTTTTTATGACCAATACTAGTCATTCTGGGCGGGTTTAAGCTTTGAACAACCATTATTTTGAGTATTAAGACTGTACTGGTTGGTACAGGTTTGGTACAGGCCAGTATTGGCCAAAATACTTCCAACCAAGATATCTTGGTCAGTTTTTGAGATATCAAGAAACTAAGGGCACAGAATTGAAGGGCTTAATGAGCTCTTCAATTTGGTATGCTTCATGTTTACCCTTCTTCAATATAGAAAAAGTTATAAGGGTTTTAAGTTTTTGGATGTATTTTTGTACATCAGTATGAGGCTTCAAAAACTTCCATACCAGATATCTTCTTCAGTTTGGAAGATATCTGTATTCTGATGATACAGTTTTGTAGGGCTTGATTAGCCCTACAGTTTGGTATATGACACTGTACAGTTGTATGGGTGTATGCCAAAGATACAGGGGTTTGTTTATTTTCTTATTTTCAGAATATCTGTATTTTGGTTATTAAACCTTTGAACCAAGATCCCTCAGTCAATTTAAGAGATACAGAGGTCTAAGGTGTCTCAAATTAAAGCTCTTGTTGAGATCTTTAATTTGGTTATACTTTTGTACAGTTTTGTACAAGCCCTCTTTGACTTTCAGGGGGACTTGGTTTTGAAAATGAGGTTATATGGTATCTCCAGTTGTAGTGGTGTTACAACAACATGGATGATATCATTGTGTAGCTCTCTATGTGAGCTTTAAGAAAAATACCATTTTGGTATAGGATAACTTAAATATGCATAAGTTAGATGAGAGGTGAAAATAAGGGTTTTGACTTGTTTATTCTCCTCTAGGTTTCCTTATTCTGTTTGGATAAGGTTGGTGTTTAATGTAAGAGGGTTGTTTTCTCTTAATTATTACCTGTATTGACTATGTTTGTTCAATACTTGTCATACCATTATTTATGGTATGTTGGATGTCATGCTAGTGCTCTGTTTTGAGTCACAGGCTGACATACCCTCCCTCAAAAGAAGGCTCATCATTGATGAGACTCTTCAGCCCTCTTGGAGGCTCTGAATCTTCTGAGGTGTATTTGTCCATCTGGGATTTCTTTCTCAGTTAGCCATTTGTCTTTATCTGCTGGTTGATTCTTAAATCTAACCAGGTATTGCCTGTTGTCTTTCCCATTGATTCTGATCTTCCTGGCTTTAATGATCTTTTTCACTGGTCCAGGTGAGTCATCTTCCTCTACCAATCTTTCATGGGTGACTGTCTTCTTCCTGTCAGGGAATTTCTCCTCATCTGTCTGGTGATAAGGTTTGACCAGGCTCACAGGGAAAACTGGGTGTTTCCTAGAGAACTCTTTGGTCAGGTTGACCTCTACTGCATTCTTTCCTATCAATTTAATAATGGTGAATGGTCCTATGAATGAGTCTCTCATCTTCTTGGGTCCTTTTAGGTTGTTGAAGTTAAGAGTTGAGATTAGAACTTGGTCTCCTTCTTTGAAATCAGGTTCTTGGTGACTTTTATCATATCTCTGTTTGTTATATAATTTGGCTTCAGCCACACATTGCTCTGCTTTTTCACAGGCAGTCTTCCACATTGTGTGAAAGTCTTTAGCTGTAGGATGTACTGAGAGGAGGTTCTTCTTCAAGTAATCTACTGGAAGTAGTGGGTTCCATCCTTTCTCTAATGTGGCAGGGGTTTTTCCTGTCACTGAGTGTATACTTGTGTTGTATGCCAATTGCACAGCTGGTAGGAGGGTTACCCAGTCATGGGTATATCCCTCATTGTCTTTATATTCCATGCCATATGCACAAAACCTTCTAATGATGTCTTCCAATGTTTGGATCATTCTTTCTGCTAGACCATCTGTTTGTGGATGGTAAGCTGTGGAAAATGCTAGTTTGGTTCCCAGCATCTCATATAGATTAGTCCAAAATTCTGATGTGAATTTAGGGTCTCTGTCACTAATTATAATTCTTGGGACTCCACAGTTAGCTATCACATTGTTCCAGAACAATATGGCTGTGTCCATTGCTGTGTCCTCTTTGTGACAGGGGAGACATCTGACACTCTTGCTATACCTGCCTACTACTAATAGGCATGCATTAAAGCTGTCTTTTCCTCCAGGGACCAGGCCTGTTACCCAATCCATGTTTATTATTTCCCAGGGGTGTTTGGGCTCCTCTATACTCTGGAGTAATCCATATCTTTTGCCATGACTTCTGTTGGCTTTTTGGCATCTGGTACAAGTGTTGATGTATTCACTCAAGTCTTGTTCCCACTTTGGCCACCAAGCTGTGCTAAAGACTCTTTCTTTAGTTCTTTCTTCACTCATATGTCCCATGTATGGGCAGTCATGGCATTCCTGTAGTATGAGGGAAATGTGTTCTCTACTTATTATTACCAGGGCACTTGTGTGTTTTTCCCTATGGTACAGTAGGTCATCTATCAGAAAAAATCTATTTTCTTTAAAGTTTTTGAGCCATGGCTCTTCCAATTGACTCTCTAGTTCAGGACTCCTGTACTTTTGTTTTAGTAGTTGTATCAATATACTACACTGTTTGTGTTTATTGTATGCTGATTGTACTATGCTAAAGAATTCTGTATTCAGATTAGAGGAGCTGATTCCCAGTATGGGTATCTCTTTAATCTCCCCATAGCTCTGTGCTGGGTTTTATGAATCATTCCCTAATGCCCAGTTTGATAGTTTGAAGTTCTTTCTCCTGTCTATCTCCATGCATTGTATAGGTATTTTGGCCCCATTTTCTGGGTCATATGCTGGATTTTCTTGGTCATTCTTCAGTGGCCACCTGCTGAGACCATCTGCATTAGTATGACTTTTCCCTTCTTTATAGATGATAGTCATATTCCCTCTGTATTCTTGTATGGCTATTTGCCACCTAAGCATGTGTCTGTTTGTTGTTTTCATGTTCAACAGTGACTTGAGGGCTGTGCAGTCAGTAAAAACTTCAAATACTGCTCCTTCTAAGTAGTAATGGAGTTTTTCTAATGCCCATACCAAGCATAGACATTCTGTCTGAGTAGCTCCATATCTGGCTTCTGAGTCTTTCAGTTGTCTTGAGATATAGCAAATTACTCCTTCTTTGGGTATGCCATCTACTAGTTGCCTCTGGTGTAGTGCTGCTCCTAGCCCTTGGCTACATGCTGCATCTATGTATAGTTTGAATGGTAGTTCAAAATCAGGCATCATTAGGACAGGGGCATTGGTCAGTTCATGTTTGATCTTTTCAAATGCATCCCTTCTTTCCTTGGTAATTTCAAAGACCACATCTTTTGAGCACAGTTTGTATAGGCTACTAGTGATGTGTGCAAAGTTCTTTATGTGGCTTCTGTAGTAGCTGGCAAAGCCCAAAAAAGATTGCATTTCTTTGATGTTCTTTGGTACTGGTTTCTTTAGTACTGCAGCAACTTTATTTTGGTCTATAGCTAGACTTAAACCTGAAACTTTGTGTCCTAGGGCTAGCAGTTCTTGCTGTCCAAAGTTACATTTCTTAAGAGATATCTTCATATTGATTGGTGTGCATTTTCCCAATACTTTATCAATTTTCTTCACATGGTCTTCCCATGTTTCTGAGTATATTATGATATCATCAATGTACACTACCATCCACCCTTCCATTATTTCATCTTGAAATATGGTATCCATCATCCTCTGAAAATGGGCTGGTGCATTCTTAATGCCAAATGGCATTCTGGTATATTCATATATGCCCATATGGCATATAATTCTTAGCAATTTGATGTAATCTGGTTTTACCCCATTCTGGTGAAAACCTTTCATGCAGTCCATTTTTGTAATGAACTTGGCTTTTGCTAGTTTATCTAGTGCATGTGGTATCCTTGGGATGGGGTACCTATCTGCTTTGGTGTAATTATTCAAAGCCCTGAAGTCACCACATAGTCTGGATTTACCATCATGCCATGTTATAAGGACTGGTGTAGTGACCTCTACTATCTCATTATGTCCTATCTTTCTTATTACCCCCATTTCTAGGAGTTCATTGATGTGTTTCTCAATTTCTTTCCTAGTTTCCATGCTGGCTGGGTATGGTGGTCTCCTAAGCATAGGTGGATATGGTCTTTCTACATCCAGATATAATTCTATATCATGTCCTTTGATTTTTCCTAGTGGTTCATCTCCTATTGCAAAAGCTCCTCTATGCTTTCTCAATACTTTCAGTAAGTTGAGTTTCATTTTACTGGTGAGTTGAGTGCCATATTGGGCCTCTTTGAATTCTTCCACTAGTTCTTTCAAGGTGTTATCATTTGCTATATGGTTAATGTCAAAGGAAAATTTTTTATCTTTGTTTGTACCTATGGTAAGATATCTGTTTTTACTATTGCAAATATCCATACCATACATTCTTTGGTACTCTGTACCTAGTAAGAATCCTTGTACATGTGCATTTTCTAGAACTACAAATTCAGGTTCCAGTCTGATATTTCCTTTTTGGTGTGGGATAATTATCTCTTTGATTATTGTCCCTAGTGAGTGCATTTTGCCTGATGCACTTTTGAAGTTTCTGGCTTTTGTTGGGATTATATCATCTTCCCATTTGGGGAAATGTTGTTCCAAGTATTCTTTTGCCACTATGGAGCAACTTGCTCCTGTGTCAATGATCATTGGGTGTTTACAGTTCTCAATATAAACTGTCAATTTTGTGGGTGTTCCATGAATGAATCCCATCCCTCTATTGGGGGTTACCAGGAATGTTTGTGCATTCTGTGTGTGCTTACAGAGCTCTTTGTCTGTTGTTATTTGTGGTATGCCTGAATCCAATTCAATGTCTTGTATATAAAGTGAACTTTCTTCATTGCATTCCACTATGTATTCTTCTATGGTATCAGGTTCACTTTGTGATTCTGCTCTCATACCATTTCCCATGCTGTCAGAATCAGATTTTTCACCTGCTGTTCTTCTTCTGATTCTTCATCAATTGCATATATTTTCTTTTTTGGTTTTGTGCAATTGTTGGCATAATGGTCTGGTGAACCACAGTTGTGGCACACATATTTCTTTTTTGGGGTTTCTTTCCCTTTTTCTTTGTTTGTCTCTTTAACTTCAGACCTCTTGTCTTTGAAGTTTGGTTTGAAAGATGTGTACCTTCCTATGGAGGTCTTTTTTCTCACATCTTGTATGACATTTGCTATGTCATCAATGCTGCTGATGTTGTTGCATCTGCATTTGACTGCATGTTCTAGATCTCCTGGCAATTTTGTCAGGAGTTTATGGTTTCTCATTTCTATTGTCATATTGGGATCAATAGCTTTTAGCCTCTTTGTTTGTTTGAGGCACCATTCATAAGGGTCTTTTTCTGTGGAGTATCTATCACTTTCAAAGGACATGGTTTTTTGCCAGATCCAGCTACCATTGCTATACTTTTGTATAATCTGGTTCCTCCACCATGGCCAGCTTTTCCTGCCATGTATTTCTTTCATTTCAGTATACCATATGTTTGCATGGCCTCTGAATGCTGTGTTGAGTCTTGTTGTGATCCAGTAGTCTGGTATCTTTGGGACATCAACAAAGAGTCCATCAATATAGTCAATGATCTCCATATGGTCATATTCCCCTATTCCTGAGAACTTTGGCCAGTTTGTTACTTCTGGTAACTGTTTCAGTGCCTGTTTCTCTGAATAGTTGAGATTTTCCCCATCTTGGTATACTGACTCTGATCTTAACTTTGGAATCTGATATTCAGGTTCCTGGTCATAGTCTTTGTCCTCTTCTTTTAATTTTGTAGAGGTAGTAGGTTGACCTTGTGTTGGGGGGTATTGATTGTCTTCTCTGTCATAGAGGTAATCAATTTCTTTGTCAAAGCTATCCTGTTGCTGCTGGATACTCCTCAGATCCCTCCTCACAGTTTGTTGTTCTTCTAGAATTGAATTCAACTGTCTGTTGGTTTTTTCAAATTCTGTCCAAATTTTGGCCAGATTTGAATTTAAGTCTTTTATGACTGTTGCTTGGAAAGCATTTTCTTCTTTCAATGTTTCCACTTCTGTCCTCATTTTTTCTGAGGTTTCATGTGTCCACTCCATGAATTGGGCCAATTTGGTCCATGTGAATTTGTTTTCAGACTCATGAGTGTGCATTGTAGTTTCAGTTATTAATTCTGGGTCTATTGAGTCAGAACTAGAAAAACTATTTGTAGGTACAACTATTTCTTGTTTTTGTGTACTTCTTGGACTAAGTCCATCAGCTTTTTCATCAATGGGTCTGCTTCTTTCTTCCTCTGGTTGAAAGAAGTTTTGTTTTTCCCTTGGGCTCCTTTTCTCCTGTTGGAAACTACCTGGAATGGTGGGGGAGCTTTGGATGAAGTTTCCTTTGGCTTGTAAGGCCTGGAACTGCTGGATGGTTGTGGGGAAGATGGGGCTTCTTCTTCCATTTCTGGGGGTGCCTGAATCTGACTGGGCTCTTCCTTGTGCCAAGATCTCTCTATGGCTTGTATGGCTGCCTGGTTCTCTTTGATTCTGGTTGCTCTTTCTTCTAAGAGTTTTAAATTCTTGTTGGGATTCCAACCTTGCATTTCTGTCATAAGTTCCATCCAAGCCATTTGCTTGAGACAGATCTTCTGGGTTGTTATCCCCACTTCTGCCCATGATGCTGCCATGGTGAACATTTTGTTGTCCATGCTCCATGTGAAGAGGTCTCTCAGGAGTTTGTGTATTTGGAGGACCTGTTCTGCATCTGTCCAATCTCCTGGTTGGACTCCTGGGTTGAATTTGATTTGGAACAAGACTTTGGGTAGGAGTTCCCTGATGGTAAGTCCTTTGCTGGTCATCTGCTCCAGTTCTTCTTCCTCTGTGTCTTCTTGGCCAGTGTTCTGGTTGATTTCTTGGGAATCCAAGATCTCTAAGAAGTGGAGGTGTCATGTTAACAATGTTAAAAAATGACAGACAATAAAAAATGTTGTATTTTTCAAGGTTTATTTACCTTTGGCAGGCCCTTGTACAAATTTATGATCTATACTCTTTGGCAATTTGCCATTGGAGTTTACAACTGGGTTGATAACAGTGATTTTCTGTTTCTCAACTTGTTTTGGTGATCCAACTGGTTTTGTTGGAGATTTTCTGGGTTTTTTGGCCCTTGGCACAGCTATTGGTGTCCAATCTTTTGAGTTGATTGTCACTTCACTGTGTCTTTTCTGCTTGCCCTTGGTTTTTGGCAGCGCCTCTCTGTCTTCTGAGGCTGTCACAGATGGGTTTCCTTGTGACTGGGTTTCTAATGGAATGTAGTCCTTTTCCACTATTCAGAAAAGATATTTCAGATTGTATATCAGTATTTTATGATAAAACAAAATGATTATATTCAATTCTACTGTTATTTTTCGAAATTTTTAAGTGTTTTTATGTTTTTTATTGTTTTTATATGTTTTTGTTTGAAAAATAACAGTTTTAAGTTTTTCACTTATGTTTTATAAGTGAAAAAACTGTAATATCCAAGTGTTTTGTGAATGATTCACTTGGATATTATTGTGTTTTTGTGTAAACACGTCAAATTTATTAAATTATAATAAATTTGATTTTTATTATAAATATTATAAATAATATTTATTATAACACTTTGATATTGGTTAAATATCAAGTAATTACAAGTTTTCACGTCAATTTTAGTGATATCTTGTTTTAAAGGAAATATTTAATTAAAATATTCCTTGTAAAATAATAAAAAATTATTTTATTATTTTATATTTATTAATTATTAATTAATAAATGTTTATATATTAATTTTCACGCACTTTGGTGAAAAATAATATTAAAATAAATAATATACTGTTTGTATATTATTATTTATATTGAAATTTAAATAATACAGATGTATTATTATGAAATTTCGTGGAATTTATTGCAATATAAAAAAAAAACAAAGAGGATATGTACTCTTATTCTCAACAAAAATATTTTATAATATATATTTTTGGAGTAAAAAGAGAATTGTATATAAAAAAAAAATGATAATAAAATAGAGATTTTACTCACTTGTAGTGAAATACCTTTTAAATAGCTGAATTTTACGCCTAATTCAGTTCAAAATACGTCCAATAAGGTTGAATAACCACGGCCAGGCCCCCAAATTGTCAGGGTGAGTCTATGTAGAAGCTTAAAAACAGTAAATACAAGCTAGTACTATGACTGTGACACGTAAAAATAAGTAATAAAATAATTCTTCAGGTCCTACTGCTACGTGGTAACAGTGGTGATGAGTCTATTGAGGACCTGGGTTGCAATGTTCTAATATCTTTGACTGTAAAGAGACACTACAATAATTATATTTAATTATATCTTTAAGTATTCTAAGGACACTACTGATAGATAACAGTCTTGTCACGTAAGAATATATATTAAAAAGATAAGATGAGGATTTTTGAAGGCAAAAACCCTTCTTTTTATATCTTTCAAGACTGTCAAGAGTTATTTACTCTTCACACGTCAGAGGAGTGAAAATTTTCACTCCATTGGCCAGTCTGTGGTTCTGGATCCTCAATTCTGACGTCAGTAGAGGCAGAATTGTGGTTTTGGGACCACAAATGATCATTCTGGATCAATACAGGATGAAAAAACTTTTCACCTGCCACGTCAGCACTTGGATGACGTTGTTCTGGTGTTTGTATGACCAATACTAGTCATTCTGGGCGGGTTTAAGCTTTGAACAACCATTATTTTGAGTATTAAGACTGTACTGGTTGGTACAGGTTTGGTACAGGCCAGTATTGGCCAAAATACTTCCAACCAAGATATCTTGGTCAGTTTTTGAGATATCAAGAAACTAAGGGCACAGAATTGAAGGGCTTAATGAGCTCTTCAATTTGGTATGCTTCATGTTTACCCTTCTTCAATATAGCAAAAGTTATAAGGGTTTTAAGTTTTTGAATGTATTTTTGTACATCAGTATGAGGCTTCAAAAACTTCCATACCAGATATCTTCTTCAGTTTGGAAGATATCTGTATTCTGATGATACAGTTTTGTAGGGCTTGATTAGCCCTACAGTTTGGTATATGACACTGTACAGTTGTATGGGTTTATGCCAAAGATACAGGGGTTTGTTTATTTTCTTATTTTCAGAATATCTGTATTTTGGTTATTAAACCTTTGAACCAAGATCCCTCAGTCAATTTAAGAGATACAGAGGTCTAAGGTGTCTCAAATTAAAGCTCTTGTTGAGATCTTTAATTTGGTTATACTTTTGTACAGTTTTGTACAAGCCCTCTTTGACTTTCAGGGGGACTTGGTTTTGAAAATGAGGTTATATGGTATCTCCAGTTGTAGTGGTGTTACAACAACATGGATGATATCATTGTGTAGCTCTCTATGTGAGCTTTAAGAAAAATACCATTTTGGTATAGGATAACTTAAATATGCATAAGTTAGATGAGAGGTGAAAATAAGGGTTTTGACTTGTTTATTCTCCTCTAGGTTTCCTTATTCTGTTTGGATAAGGTTGGTGTTTAATGTAAGAGGGTTGTTTTCTCTTAATTATTACCTGTATTGACTATGTTTGTTCAATACTTGTCATACCATTATTTATGGTATGTTGGATGTCATGCTAGTGCTCTGTTTTGAGTCACAGGCTGACAATGCTTATCCTTTGTATTCAGTCCTTGACTTCCCTTCAAGGCATGCCCTTTGGGTTGTATCCCAAAATGAATGCCATAGAGCTCTTCTGCTCAAAAATTGATGGCCAATGATTATATGTTCATACACCTCATTGTGAATGGGCCAAATTGATGTTTTGGCCATTCTTGCCTTGATTGGAATCCATTCAAAAGGGGGGGTCTTGTCCCCATTTTCCCCCAAAATGCCTCAAAAGATGGATTTGGGCCCAATTGGCCCCACCATTGATTTTGGGTCATGGCCCTTTCTATGGTGATTTTTGGTCTTTTTGGCTTTAGGGCATTTCTTGGCCTAATTTGGTATTTTGCTAATTTGGGGTCTTATGGTCCGCAGTCCGTGGGCCGTGGGGGCTCTTGGAGGCCCCAGGACAAAAATTGACTGCTGAGCCCAAATTTGCTGGAGCTTCAGGGGTCCCATTAGAAGGGTACAGGACAATAAAGTTTCTAACCTCCCCAAAGTTTCAGGGGAGGTCCTGGGTGGTTACTTCAGTCCAAAAGAGACATGGACTCACCACCTTAAGGACTTTGGGGGGGCCATCATTGAGCTATGGTCCCCACTTCCTTGAGGGCATTTTCTTCAGACTTGAAGTGATTTAATCTGACTTTTGAATCTTCTGCTTGCACACTCCTTAGTCATGAGTTCCAAACGGACTGAAATCACTGAATATTCCCCTTCTGCACCGCCACCATCTGTCCTTCATGGTTCTGGCATTCTCAGTAGATTTTCTTCACCATCAATGGCTTCTTCTGGTCATTTTGATCCTACTCAAACTTATGATGGTTACAAGGCAATTGAAGTTCTTGATCCTGCTTGTACTTATTGTTTGGCAAAGGGAAAAGATTGTTTTGAACATTGCAATTCCAGATCTTCAAAATTCCACTACTGCTTTATTTGGAAGAACCCATGCCACCATACTGGGAAGCGAACTTCAAACGTCAGGAGGTACTTGTGGAGTAAGAAGGATGGGCCTTTTGGAAAAGAGTTCCCAGTTTCTGAGGCTCCTACTCTTTATGGTACTTGAGGGTATTCTGCTTGTAAGTGAATTGATTTCCTTGCTTGAGTGGATACTGATATCTTGATTCAGTGACTAGTTCTAGGCAGAGGGATTTGGCCAGGTGGACTAATGTTAGAGGGCCCATTCCAGTTAGTGGTAGGCCCATATATTCCAGCTCAGAAGTCCCAATTTCCAGGATCAACACTGAAGGCGTAGTGAAAAGAATCAGACAAATTGCCAATTCCCCACCTGATCCAGATGCTGAAGGTAGTGATGAGTTGGATGGTGAAGAAGCTGAGGTGGTTCCCAATTCTGCTGGTCATCCATCCAATACTTCTCCTTCCAAGCCTCCTGCCAAGAGATTCCAAAGTAAAGTCATCCCTAGTACCCCCAGAGCTTTCCAACCCACTCTTTCCACCATTCCTCCTAGTTCACCAAACTCTTCCCACACCAGGCCTGCCTTGAATACAGCAGTAAGGCCATCCCCCATCCAACAGTCCAGGAATGCACCCATAGTCACCTCACAAAAACTCCAACCTGTGGCCAGTACCAATAGAAGAAGAGAAGAACTTTCTCCTTTGCCGTTTCCTGCCGCTCAAGTGTTTCAGCATAGGGATCAATGGCCTATCCGCATTACCAGAGAAGATCCAAATACGGTGAGTAATAATCAGGATTCTGTGGCGGGTTATTTAGGAGGGTTGATAGAAATGGTAGGGAGGTGATTATGTATGCTAATGATAGGACTATTCCAGGGACTGCTTCTAAGGAGATGGCTGCAAAGTTAGCCTTGTATGAAGATGAGTTGATTAATGCTTTCCAGAAAACCTTTGACTCTTTGGGTAGAGATAACTAGTTTCCTTTTCCTTCTTTGTGTTTGGTATGACTTCTATCCCCAATCTTATAACTACGGAAATAAAATAAAATAAAATTAATTGGAACCTCCCAATACATGATTTGGGGAGGGATGCTACTGCTCTTTAAAAAAGAAAGAAAAGAAAGAAAATGAGAGAGAAAGAGAGTAGAGAAAAAGAAAATAAAGAAATTCCTGAGGTTGTCCTTCTTGTGGTGAGTCTCTTGATTTTTTGGCCAAGAATTGTCTGAAAAATATAAACCAAGAATTTGATTCTCACAGAGTGGCCAAGGTGATGCTTTACAAGGAGTAGAGCCCTCAGGGATGCATACCAGGGGATGGAACTTACTTTCATAACCTCAACTCCCCACCAAGCACCATCAAACAGATGAATTTGCCATAATTGACTTTGAAGTAATTAATGTCTTGAACAAATATGATTGGCATAAGCTGGAAAAAAATAGAAAGATAAAAGATAAAAAGAAAGAAGGAATTTGGCCATATCTTGGTGGAAGGTCCAAATTTGAGGGTATTGTGTTTCAAGTTCTTCTGAATCTGTCCAAAGAATAGAAAAGTGCTCACAAAGTGGCCAAGGTGATGCTTACAGAAAAATTTGGGTAGAATAACCCCTTAAAGGTGCATGCCAGGAGAGGAACTTACTTTCATAACCTCTATTCCCCACCAAGCACCATAAAAAATTAAACTCTTGAGGTATTTGGACCAGGCTTTCCTGAATAAAATGAATGGAAATCCTTGACAAGGTCTGGTGAGCTGGTAAGGTTGGAAGCTGGTTCCCAAGTTGTTATTTCTGGGTATTCACTGAATCCTTTCCACTCTACAAGATACCATAATTTACCTCTTTTGAGTTTGGAGTCCAGAACCTGAGCCACTTCCCATTCTTCTTGCTCCTCCACTAGAACTGGTAGTGGTGGCAATTGATTACAATTTGGGATACTTGACTGCTTGACTGATTCTAGTAAGGACACATGGAATACAGGGTGAACTTACTTCCATTGTTGAGGAAACTTCAGGTGATATGCATGAGTTCAAAGGGTCCCAGCCATCTTTCTGAAAGATTCTTGGTGGGTCTTTTAGTCTTTATGTACTTGGAGCATAGCCATACCTTATCCCCAGGTTTGAAATCAGGTGGAATTGACCTATTTCTATCTGCATACTTCTTGAAGCTCCTTATTTCTGACTCTAATTCTTCTTTCACAACTTGCTGTACTGATTGGAGTTTTTTGATATCTTTCCAGCAGATGAGGCTTGAGAAATATTGATTGTGTCAGAACTGGGATTTCTTCCATAAATGGTGAAAAAAGGGGATTGCTTTGTTGATGAATGTTCTGCATTATTGTAGGAAAATTCATCCAGAGGGAGCCAGGTGTGCTAGTCATCTTGATGGTAACCGACATACATCCAGAGATACTGTTCTAGAATCTGATTTACCCTCTCTGTCTGTCCATCTGTTTCAGGATGAAAAGCAGTTGAAATATCTCTTGATATCTTGAGCTGCTGGTATAAATTGGTGCATAATGATTAAACAAATAAAGATCCTCTATCACTAACAATACTGACTGGGAGTCCATGTTTGGAAAAGACATGACTGATAAAGATTTAAGCTAATTACAGGGCAGTTATTGTTCCATAAGCTGGGACAAAGATTGCAATTTTTGAGAACCTGTCCACAACTACTAGAATTTAATCAAAGATGTTTGACAAGGGAAATTGAGTGAGAAAGTCCATTGATAAGGAGTTCCAAGGCCCAGATGGAATTTGAAGAGGCTTGAGTAATCCAAATTTCTTATGATGAATGTTCTTGTTCCTTGAACATTTCTGACATGAGGACACATAGTCCTTAATGAATTGATTCATTCCAGCCCAATAGAAGTCCCTCTTGATGAGCTTGAGGGTCTTCTCCTGGCCAGGATGGCCAGCCAACGTTGAGTCAGGACACTTTTGAAGAATATTGAGTTGGATTCCTTCATTGCTTGGGATTTCCACTCTATCTTTGAATAATGATAACTTGGCTTGAGATTCAAGAGAATAATCTGTAACTGCTGCACCTCTTGCTAGTTGCTTGAGTATTTATTTATAGTCTTTGTCTTGCCATACTTCTTTTTGAATCTTGTCCACTGAGTCTGAGAATATTTCCACTTTGATTGAGAAAAATCTTGACTCTTGAATTCCATCTTGCTTTATTACTTGATGACAATTTTGAGGATTCTTGCTGATGAAGTCCACCCCCCTCTCTGGGTACACGTCGTCCCGATGTGACAAGGCATTTGGTAAAGTGGCAAGCCAGCCTAGGCGGTAAGTAATAGTGAAATGAAACTCAGAGAGAAATTCAGCCCAATGGGCTTGACAACGAGTAAGAACTTTGGAAGACATAAAATACTGAAGAGAAGAGTGGTCTGTCAAGACCTCAAAAGAATTTGAAAGTGAAAGAAGAAAAGGTCTCCAGCGCTTGAGAGCCCAAACTATACCAAGGAGTTACTTGTCATGAATTTCATAATTCAGCTCAGCTGGGAGAAGCTTGTGACTATCAAATGCAATGAGATGCTTTCCTGAGTCATTCACCTGACTCAGTACAGAACCCAAGGCATAATCAGAAGCATCAGTCTCTACAATAGTTGGTAGAGAACGATTGAAATGAGAAATGATAAGAGCAGTGGAGAATGCTTCTTTGAGTATTTCAAACTGACTAGGAGCTTCCTCATTGAAGATAAAAGGAGAGTATTTTTTGAGACATGATTTTTTTGGAGGAATTTTTGATGAAACAATGATAAAAATTGGCAAAGCCAAGAAAAGATTAAAGAGCTTTGATGTTCTTGGGCTGAGGCCAATTGAGGATTTGCTGAACATTTGAATAATACATCTTGAGGCCATCACTTGAAACAACATAGCACAATTATTCCACACTTGAGGCATGTAATACACACTTGGAGGCGTTAGCAAACAAATTATTGTCCCTCAGTTGTTGGCGGACAGAGGCCACATGTTTGACATGTTCCTCCTCAGAACTGGAAAAGACCATAATATCATCTAAACAAACTACAGCAAAAATATCCAAGAAGTCTGAAGATATATCATTCACAAGATTCTGGAAAGAAGCTGGATCATTGATAAGGCCAAATGGCATGACCAAATACTCATAACTACCATATTTGGCTCTGAAGGCAGTTAAGTGCTCATCCCCCTCTTTGATTCTCAGGAGATTATATGCACCATGCAGATCTATCTTTCAGAAGATAGTGAAACTGTTGAATACAGTAAGAAGCTGTTTCATAGGAGGAACAGGATACCTGTTCTTCCTAGTGACAGAATTGAGTTTGCGGTAATCAACACACAAACAAAGACCTCCATGATTTTTCTTAACAAAAAGGACAGGTTCTCCTGTTCAAGAGGAGCTTTGACTTATGAAAAATTTCTCTACATTCTCTGAAATGTAGGCCCGCAGTGTTTCTGACTATTTATTTGATAATGAATAGATAACACCAACTGGAGGTAGAAGACCCTCCATTTTGATATGGTGATCACAGGCGCGGTGTGGAGGAAGTTTCTCTGCTCTCACCTTTGAGGATACATCCAAAGATTGGTGTTAAGCAGGAGGGACTACCTTCAACACAGTTTCAACTTCCTCCTCATCCCACTGCTACTCCAGGGAGGACGGTCCATATCCCCATGAAAGAGATGAAGTGGAGATATAGAAACATCTTCTCCAACATCTTTTATCTATTTGAAGACCTCATCTCTTTATTTAAGTAATGACTGAGATGACATGATGGAAGGGGAGGTGTCTTAAGTTCACCAACCAGAGCAACACTGATGACATCAGTGGCCAAGGAATTACTAGCAGAAGATTTAATACCACTAGAATCCTTATGACTAGAATCATAGGTGATCAATCCATTTTTCTAATCAATAATAGGATTAAAATGGTAGAGGAAATTATAGCCCAAAATCAGGTCTTCTCCCCCGGGTGAATATATAATAAAAAAGTCCCATTCAAAGCTTGGGAATGAAGGCAAGTCAACTACCCACTTGGTATAATGGGTGATGAACAAGGCAGGGTATTCATTTGAATCCAGAATGAAAAGAGGAATCTTTTCAGGGAGCTCTGACATAGGCATGAGTACTTGAGAACAAAATACTTTGCACTAAAAGAGTTTGTAGCACCAGAATCAATGAGAATACTATAAAAAATATCATAGACAGAATAAAAAATAAGAAACTCTAAAGATTTCTTGACATTAGTATTCAGAGTGCACAATTGTTCTCTTGAAGGAAATAAGTGAGAACCATTGAACACATCATGATTCCCACTCAGGCTTTTCCCTGCTTGCTAGGGAAGCCTCTTGATGACCCAGGCTTGTTCTGAGGTCTCTTGAAGCATTGTTTCATTGGGTGCTTTCCACCGCAATGGGTACATAACCCTTCTTTTATCCTCCTCTCCTTTTCAGAACAGATCAATTTATTGTTCTTATTGAGGAGAGCAGAATGGGTCTTGTCCTTTGAAGCTTGAAATTGCTTGCCCTTCTTTTTCTTCTTATGGTGAGGCCTTTTTGAAGATTAGTCTTGAAGAGGCCTTGAAGGGTTGAATCCAGTGACAGGAGGCTTCCTTCCTTGATGACTACCCTTCTCTTTCTGTCTCTAATGGTATCTGGTATCTAATTCCAGGGTAATGTCCATGAGTTCTTGAAGAATATCAAAATTACCAGGGTAGGAAGCCAACTGGTCCAACATTCTTGATGCCAATCCTCTTCTATAAACATGAATATAAGCTCTTTCTACCCAATCTCTAATTCTTGAAATTAGGCTTCTGAAGTCAGCAATGTACAAGGATACATGACCACCTTCCTTCATCCTCAAATTGTACAACTCTTGTTCAGCTTTCCTGACTTCATTGGGATCACCAAACAGAGTGAATAATTGAGTTTCAAATAGCTGCCAATTCTTGAGGAGGTAGGAAGGGTCTTCATTGGAAATATTGAAGAGGTAGGGTTCAATCCATTTGCCAGCCCTACCAGTGAGAAAGAAGGTTGAGTACAGAGCTTTCTTCTTGTCAGAGAAGATATTTGCTAGATAATTATGGAAAATCATTTGACAGGATTGGATAAATCCTCTCAATTTATGAGCTTGAGTACCATCAAACAAATCAAGTGCCTTCATTGATTGAGTCTTGAATGAAGGTGCTTTGGAATTGACCCTGGGAGCAACTGTTTGAGTTAGTTGCCCCATGCATTGAGTCATCTGCTCCATCATTTTGAGGAAGTTTGGTTCAGCTTGAGAGACAAGAGGTTGATTAGAATGGGCTATATTTGCAGCTTCAGCAGCCTCAGGGACACCTGCCAAGGCAGTTTCCACTTCAGTTTCTTCAGACTCCTCCTCTTCCACAGACCCCTCCCCCTCTTCATCCTCAGCTTTCCCAAATCTTGCTCTTGCACCTTTAGACATGCCAGGGTAGTCACCCAATAGGCCAGAGAAAGATCTTGATATTCTTGATTTCATTCCCGCTCTTCTGGAGGGTGCTGCTCATTCCATTGGTGGTCCTCTGTCCATATTTGCACTCAGTTGATGAACTGATGGGGTGCAATCAAGAGGAACCCTTGCTGTAGGAGTGAGAACAGCTGGATTTCTTTGGGATCTAGTATTCTTGGCTGGAGGGCTATTCTCAACTGGAATTATTGAGAAATTAAGAATAAAAACTTGATGATACTTGAAAAGGGGAATCAAAGCTTGGCCAAATCAATAATCAAAAAATCTTGATGATCTTGGGGAATAAATCAAATTAAATCATCAATCAATCAATCAATTCAACCAATATCAAAAATCAATTCAAATTCAATATCAATAATCTTGAAGAATTAAATAATCAATCAATCAATCAATAATCCAATTTTCTCAATATCAATTCAAGGTCTTGAGGAATTAATCAATCAAATCAATATCTTTAGGAATCAAAATCAATCAATAATCAATAATCAATTTTTGAGGATCAATGACTTATTATGAGGAATTCAAAAATC
Source organism: Austropuccinia psidii (assembly GCA_023105745.1). Taxonomy (NCBI): domain Eukaryota; kingdom Fungi; phylum Basidiomycota; class Pucciniomycetes; order Pucciniales; family Sphaerophragmiaceae; genus Austropuccinia; species Austropuccinia psidii. The sequence goes on from JALGQZ010000017.1 coordinate 12,734,088, forward strand.
AATCAGTCCAATCCAAAAAAAATCCTGAATTGCCAAATCAATATCCCAAACAAATCCCAATTGATAAACCAATCAATTAACCAATCAATAACTCCTGATAGACCTGAATAAACAAACAAAAGAAAACTTGATTGAAATAGAATTGAGAATGAAATGAGATGATCAGCAATGATTAAGAAATCAAAGAATCAATTTTCATATGAATATAATGAATGCAATGAAAATTGAAGATAGAAAAATCATAATCATGAGAAGTCATAAGACCATGAAAGAGTCATAATTTGATGAATGAGAGCAATAAAGCTAAATGGATCAAAAGAAAGAATCAAATACGAGTTAATTAATTTAATGTCACAGGGGCTCTTCTAAATGAAGAGGGCCTGGCATTCAGTAAACTGGGACTTAGTTATGGAGGGCTCAGGATATGGTAAGAAAAGAGTACACTGAAGAGTGTTAAGAGATGAATTAATGAATAAAAGAGTATGAGAAAAGGCAGCAAAAAATGATAAGAGTAAGGATAAAAGAGCCAACCACAAACAATTTGAAGTCCACTGTTTCAATGTGTCAGAATGGAAAGAGAAGGGTTAATAAGGATACAGCCACCCAACTCATACTGTACAGGAAAAGAAAGAAAATGGCTAAGACTAACTTAAAATAAAATAATTATAATACCCAAAAGAAGGATGAGAATAATTATAAAATAATAAATATACTAAAATTAATTAACTGGGGAAAAGTCCCCAGGGGGGAGAAAGAGGGGCTGGTATATGTGAGAATCACCAGCCCTGATCCAGACAGAGAATATTCATGAGAAGATTTGATGATTGAATTGATTCTGGCCAATACAGGTCCTGTATGGACGTACAGGATTTGTACAAGAGGGGTGGTGGTATTAAGTGATCATACAGCTTGGAAATGGTGTATCCAAACTGTATTGCGTAATTCCAACCTGTAAAAGAGTTGACAGGCTTTATTGATGAACCAGACTGTATGCATGTTTCAGCAAGGAAGATTTCTGAAACTGAATGCTGATACACACAGTGGATTTGCTGGTTTGAGATGTTTGAGTGGGTGTAAGTATGAATACCCTTACCCCCAATTAGTGGCTGTTACAGCTTTGAAGAATATTTTCACTCAAGGTTAGTTATGATAGTTTTTCACCATTTTTCACTTCAATTAAGAATGAAGCTCCTAGTCTTAATAGCTTCTTCAGATCTTTCTCTTGTGTAAGTTGTGGATATGAAACTTTGATAAAATATCAAGTACTTTTCCTGTCCTCGAAATTTGTATAAGGTAAAATTATTTAAAAATAGTAAGAAATAGTATTTTTAAAGAGAAAACACCCCAATTCGATTTTTTTTTGGATTTTCAAGTATCAAAAAATAATATAATAAAAATTTATTGTTTTACCAACAATAAAGATTTATCCAAAAATACTCTACAAGAGATATTTAAGGCTACAAAAGAAATTTCTTCAAGAGAAATTTCAATAGGAATTAATTGAGAAAAGAACTGCAAGAAATTAGTTAAAGAACAAAGTCTTTAAAAAGATATTTAAAGAGAAAACACACCCAAAAGTGACCAGAGTGAATTTGGAAACAAAGTGACAAAGCTAACAGTGATGAAAGATGCTTTAATTTGCTTTTGCGGTGGTTCAGGGGTAACAATGATTATAAGAGTTACCAACAATTATTATATGATTTTTTTACACTGTTGAAAGGTTCAAAATGTTTAAAAAAGGGTGCTTGGAAGCTTTTATTGATTGTTTTAACAGTGTTTAAGCTAATTATAAAAGGAAAAGATTCTAACATGAAGAGAAAAGTGGGGCAAAGAAGACATTCTTTTATAGCCATCAGTTTTCTTACTTCAAAAAGAAAATTTACTCTTGTCAGTCGTGAAAAACAGTCTGACAACAGAAAAATCAATTATGGCATCATTGAACCCAGGTTTAGACCAAAAAAGGGTTGGTTTAAGCCATTTTTAGGTATTTTTAGCCATTTTAGACCCTTAGATCAGCCATTACTATAGCAATACCTGGTATAGCTCCTTCAAAAAACGTCAGAATGTGTGTAAGAGGCGTAGAAACCAGTCAAAACTGTTTTTACTAACATTGCTTTAACTTAAGGGTAGTTTTACCCTCTTGGCAGCAGTTAAAACTACCCTGGTTGGTATCAACACCTCATCATCAATTGATTCACAGACCCTGTGACTCAATTCCAGGGCAAAATTAATGACCTTTTGTGTGGACTTTGATGTCCCACGCCAGTCAGAAAGGATTTTGGGGGTCTAGATCCCCCTTAGAGCTAGAGTGTCTTTCCCCCCCAGAATTAATCTTTCAAATTTTTTTTGTCCAATTCCTCATGTAATACAATTATAATTTACATATGTAATTCAGATGAGTTTTTAATTACACATCTGTAATAATTGATACCTCATATGTAAATTAAAGCTCACTTATGTAATACAGGGGCACATTTTGACATTTTAATTGAAAATACTTCAATTCCTCAGAACTTCTAAATTAAACACAACACCTCAATTTTAACGCAAAAATTGATGCTTAACACCACATGTGGTGTGAATTAAAGCAGTTTTTTGAGGATTTTCATACTCTTGTACAAAAAATACTAAAAACTTAATTTAAGCTTATTTAGAGTTGAGTTACAGAAATTTCATCCACAAGTGACCCCACTTTATTTTTTATGAGGAATCCAATTGTGTGATAATTTATTTATTTTTATTTATTGGATAAAAAGCTATAATATATTTTATATAACCTTTTGCAAAAAATATTTTAATTTCATAATTTATATTAAAAATTCATTTTTACTCAATTTTTACGAGTAAAAATGTATTTTCATAATTTTAAATTTTATTGTAATTTTATTTTTGAATTATGCTTAAATTTGATTTTTAAATATAAATTTGTCTTTATATTTCAATTTTTATTTTCATAAATTTATTTTATTTACATTTGTGGTCTTTTGGGTATATGAAAATACCTCTAATGCTCACATTCCCTCCCCGTAAAAAAAGAATATTACTTTGTAATATTGTTATTTATAGTGTGTCTGAAACTTCAGAGAAGTTTAGTAGCTTCAGGTATGTCTTTTTCTGGAAACCATTCATCCTCACAAGTTGGGTCACTGTACCTAACAAGGTATTCCCTTACTTTGTTGGTTCTCAACTTTCTTTCTTTGAGAACTTTGGTAATTTTCTTCCTACCAGATAGCTCAATAGGAGGGACAACTTGGGGAACTTTATTCCTCAAGGGAAATTTTTCAGAATCACTAGACTTATATGGCTTTATCAAGCTTACTGGAAATGTAGGATGCTTATTGCTAAGTTCTTCAGATATCTCTACTTCAACAGAATTTTCTCCATAGAGGGCCTTAATAACAAAATTTCCTCAAAAGGAGTCTTTCAGCTTTTTACATCCTTTGATGTTATTAAAGTTAGTGGTGAATACAAGAACTAAATCCCCCACTTTGGAATCTGGAGTTGCATGTGACTTATCCCATTTGTCCTTAGCATATGCAAAAGAGTCTTCCATGCACCTTACTGTATGCTTTCTGGCTTTGTCTAGCATTCCCTTGAAGCTAGCAGCTGTGTAATGTTTTTCAATAAAATCTTTCCTCAAGGAATCTTGAGGTAATTTGGGGTTCCATCCCTTTTCTAGGATAGCAGGAGTTTGATTGGTACTGGCATGGATTGATGTTTTATATGCTAATTCCAGTGCTTGCCACAGAGTACACCAATCATGGGTAAATCCATCACAATATTTGAATTCAAGGCTATATGCACAAAATCTTCTTACCATGTCCTCTAAGGTCTGGATCATCCTTTCAGCCAGACCACCCGTTTGTGGGTGGTAGGCTGTAGAGAAAGACAGCTTAGTGCCAAATAATTGGTGAAGATTTGTCCATAGTGCTGAAGTGAATTTGGGATCCCTGTCACTAATGATATTTGTAAATATGCCAGTCCATGACACTACTCTATTCCATATCAGAAGAGCTGTATCCATGGCTGTATCATCTTTGTGACATGGTAAAAAGATTGGAGTTTCACTGAATCTTTCTACAATCACTAGGAAAGCATTATAACTTCTGTCACCTCCTGGTGGTAGGCCAGTTACCTAATCCATATGGACAATTTCCAAAGGTCTGCTGGGTTGTTGGATTTTAATCATATTTCCAAGTCTCTTTCCAGTGGATTTATTTGCCTTTTGACATCTGTAACAGGTTTTGAAATACTCTGCAACATCTTTCTGCAACATTGGCCACCATATGCAGGTCTTTACTTTTTCTCTTGTTCTGTCTTCAGACAGATGTCCTGAAAAGGGGCTTTCATGGCATTCTTTCAGTACAAGACTGATTAATGACCTGTCCACAACTGTCATGACACATGTGTTCTTGGTCCTGTGGTAAATTATACCATCCAGTAGGTGAAATCTTCCTTCATCATAAAATTTCTTCCATACTTCATCCAAGGAATGTATTAGAGAGTTGTCTTTACAGTCTTTGTTAAGTAGTTGGCATAAGATGCTACAATTCTAATCCTGAGTGTAACTATTTCTTACTTCTTCAAAGAAGGTGGTGTTCAAGTCTGTAACACTTATTCCTTCTATTGGGATCTGTGATGAAGCTTCTTCTGGCACATAAGAAGGATTATGAATATCATTTGGTAATGGCCATCTGCTTAGTCCATCTAAATTTTTGTGAACATTCCCATCTTTATAAACAATAGGCATATTGCCCCTGTATTCTTGTATGGCTATTTGCCATCTGAGCATATGTCTGTTAGGTGTTTTCATTTTTAAAAGTGATTTGACAGCTGTACAATCTGTTATCACCTCAAAAACACATCCCTCTAATAATTAGTTCAATTTTTCTAAGGCCCAGACAAGGCATCAAAATTCCATTTGACTTGCTCCATATCTGGCTTCAGTAGGTTTGATTTTCCTGGATATGAAACATATGTGTCCTTCCACAGGTGTATCATTTATGATGTGAAATTGGTGAAGTGCAGCACCCAGCCCATCCACTGATGCATCAATATACAATCTAAAAGGCAACTTGAAGTCTGGCATCAGTAAGAGTGGAGCAGTGGTCAAGGCTTCTCTTAGAGACTCAAAAGCGTTGACTCTGTCAACAGTCATTTCAAATACTGTGTCTTTGTCACACAATTTATAAAGTGGTCTTTCTATGGATGCAAAATATTTAATGTGTTGCCTGTAATATCCTGCAAAACCTAAAAATGACTGAATTTCCTTGTTGTTCTGAGGTATGGGTTTTAGCAATACTGGTTCAACTTTATTTTTGTCAATTCCAAGGGAAAACCCAGATACAAAATGTCCTAGTGCTTTAAGCTCTTTAAATCCAAAATGACATTTTTTCAAAGAGATTTTCATGTTCACTGATTGAATTTTCGTCAAAACTCTGGACAACCTGTACATGTGCTCTTCCCAAGTCTTGGAACAGAAAATAATGTCATCAATGTAAATGATTAACCATCCCTCTGAAAGTTCTTCAGGGAAGATTTAATTCATCATTCTTTGGAAGTGTGAAGGTGCATTTTTGATACGAAAGGGAATTCTTAACTATTCATACACTCCACAATGAACAATAATTCTAAAATATTTTCTCGCTCTTGGTGTCACCACATTTTGATGGAATCCTTTAAGGGCATCCATAGTGGTTATATACACTGCTTGAGATATTTGAGTGAGGGCAATTTGGATTTTTGGTATTGGGTACCTATCTGGAACAGTTTAAGTGTTCAGAGCTCTAAAGCCTCCAACCATTCTGGATTTTCCATGCTGCCATGCCACTATGACTGGTGTAGTTATTTCTACTGCTTCATTATGGCCAACATTTCTTATTACACCAAGGTCTAAAATTTCTTTGATATGAGTTTCCAGAGCTTCTCTTTACTTGGGACTTGCTGGGTATGCAGGTCTTCCCAAGCGTGGTGAATAAGGTCTCTCAATATTCAGAATGATGTCAACTTCATGACCAATAATTGCTCCTAGAGGTTCTTTGTCTAAAGCAAATGCTCCTTTGTGGTAATAAAAAATGGAAGAAAGTTCATTTTCTTGTTTATAAGTCAGATGAAGGCTTATTTTAGCCTCCTTCAACTCTTCAGATTTGAATGTTTCCAATTCTAAGTTTACTGGTGATACTTTATTTACTGTAATTTGCCTTTTAGATGGTAAAAAGGCAAATTTCTGACGCTTATTGCCTCAAATAGTAAAGTATCTGTCTTTGTTGTTATGCAAATCTATCCCATACATGATTAAATAGTCATTTCCCACTATAAAATGGGTACTAGAGCAGTTTTCCATAACAACAAATTCAACTGTGACTCTTAAATTCCCATTAATTTGTGGGAATATGACATTGGTCTCAAAAATTCCTAATTCTGTCATTGGATTACTTGCACTATTGAATTCTATACCATTGATTGGTAACAATTGGTCTTCAAAATTTGATACACAGGTTTTAAGAAAAGATTTACCAACACAAGAGCAGAAGGCTCCTGGGTCAAGAAAAAGTTTAGTGGGCTTGTTTTCAATCACCACTTCTCTTATACAGGAGTTACCAGCTTTATAACCTTTCCCCCTGTTTGGTTTAGTTTTCATAAGTTGTGCATCTTGAACTTTTGATAACTCAAGTTGACCATTGCTTAATTGTGGCAAGTGGGAATAAGATTCCATGATGTCAAAAGTGGCATTGATATTTTCTATATCTTTTGAAGATTCAGAAAATATTGATGACTTATCATCTGAATTGTATTCAATTATTTCATCTTTTTCAACTTCAGGTTCCTTTTCAATATCAATTTCATTGATTTTCCCTCTTTTTGGACATGTATTGGCTAAATGGGTGGTGCTTTGGCAAATATGGAACTTTCTGACTGTATCTGCAGATTTATACTTAACATTATTAGAATTTTCTTTGGAGTTTTTGTCCATGGAATATTTCCAAGGTGTATTAAACCTTGTTTTGGGATTCACCCTACTAGAACCAATTTGGTTCTGGTGGTTACTTCTTCTAATATATTGATAATATCATCTTCTGAAGATTGTTCAGTTGTCCTGCTTTTGACAGCATGCTCTAAGTCACCTCCAAATTGACTCAGAATTTTTCTGTGGATAATAAATTCTGACATGTCAGGGTATAATGCTGTTAGTCTGTCTTTTTGTTGGCAAAACCATGGTAAAGCTTTGTCTTTCTCAGCATTGAATTTTTCAGATTAAAAGGCTGTCTCAACATTGAACCTCCAAGCATCATTGGCCCATTTGTTGATAATTTGGCCTTTCCACCAAGTCTAACTTTGGTGTCCATGTGCTTGTCTCAACTTGATATACCATCTGTGATCAAATTTGGTAAATAAGGTGTTCAATATAGCTGTTACCAATCTTTCTGGTAATTCAAAATCTTCTTTGATCATGTTAATACCTCTGATGAATTCCATGTGGTCATATTCTCCTTCACCACTGAAGTAAGGCCATTCTTGCAGTTTTGGAACTTCTTTCAAGAGTGCTTGGCCCATTGATGGTTCCAAGTTATGAAAAGAAGTAGAAAATTCATTTTTTAACTGTGAATTTTCAATATACAATACTTGTGGATTGGGAATCCCTGTACCCTCATTTTGATTCAGAGGTGTAGACATCCTTGGTAAGGTGTTTAGTAGTTGTTCAATATTATTCATTTTACTATTGTTACACCTTTGTGAATTCCTTAATTCATGTTGCAAGCTTTGTATATAGTTGATCACATTCTTTTTATGATCATCAGCTTCATATGTCAGCTCATTCCATAATTCTGTTTGTTTAGCATTATCAGAGATAACCTCATTTAACATTATTGTTAACTTTGATATTTCCGCTTTTGAGGTATCAAAACACTTTTTCAAGGAAATTATATGTGCCTTTACTTCAGTAAATGATTTTGAAATCTCATCAAGAGATTTCTTATTATCCTCTTTGATAGTACTTATGGCGTGTTTTATTCTTCTTTCAATTATGTCATCAAGATTGAGTTGAGAATATTTGTCTGTTAGCTCTTTAATAATGGTAGATTTTTCATTCCTTTTATTTCCAAAAGAATTATCATTATTGGAAGTTTAAATTGTTCTTAAAACGTTTTCAAAACACATAAGTGTTTCATTAATTGGGCACAGACTCAAGTTGTTTGTTTTAATGTTGCTACAAATGGTTTCATTTTTATCAGAAAGATGATTTTTCACGTCATTTAAAGCTTCATACAACTCTGGGATGGAATCAAATATGTCAGAAATCATTTCTGGAATCTTAATCTGTCTTCCTCCTTCTTCTGTAACTCCATCATGGTTCTGGCCATCTGAAATGCATTTTTCATGGCATCCTGCTGAATCTTTGGAATCCTGTAGCCCTGGCTGTAAGGCTTTGGGGATGGTGCCTTCTCTTTGCCCTTGTTTTGAGCTTGTGGCTGCTTTTTCACGTTGGAATTGCTGCTGCTGGCCACTGGGGCTGGTATTGGCACTTGCTTTGGTGGTGGAGGGTTGTTTTTCCTCCATTCTGCTGTTAAAAGCATCATATTCTTCTTTTCCATCAATGGATGCCAACCATTGAGTAACTTGCAAGTGTTGGGATGACCCAGGAATTTTCTTACAGTCAGGTATGAGTTCATGCAGTTTTTCCACAGATCTGCAAGGATCTGGTACACTTTGTGCTGCAGTGCATTGTTGTAAGCCTTCTGGCTGGCTTTATAAATGTCCACTGAGGCTTCTTGTGGCGGTGTCAGCTCTTTTTGAAGGTGAAATAGTGTCATCAACTTCATAATTGGACAATTTATTGTTGTGGAAGTCTTTTACTGACCCTTGTCCTTCTTTATCTGATTGGCTTCTGCCGTAATCATGCCTATGACCTTTTTGGGAGCTGCTTGAGGGCTTATAGCTTGCTCCTGATCTTTTTGAAGGCATATTTTATGATTAAAAAGGTTTAAAATAGTAATTTTACGTCAAAAAATTACTATTTGCCAAATTTTCAGCTTTCTGAAGAGTATTACTGATATCCAAGTTGATCAATTCAGAAGAAATTGGCTCTTTTTGGTTATTCTGAGTCATGATAACAGTGCTTGCAGGAATAATGCTAGTACCTGTGGAGGCTGTTTCAATATTTTCTTGTCTTAACACCTTGTCAGACACTAAAATTAATGAAAAAAGTGAAAAAAAAGCCAATTAATTAAGTAAAAAAAAGGTTTTTCAAAAGAGGAATAAAAAATGAAGCCTCACTTATAATTATAAAAAGAAATTATTTTTCAAGGATTTTTTGAATTCTAAGTATTTTTTATATATTTTTAAATTTTTTAATATAAGAAAAAAGATTAAAAAAAGTAAAAGATTATGTCACAGGTAAAATATCACAGCTGGGCCCCCAAATGTGAGGTGTGGATATGAAACTTTGATAAAATATCAAGTACTTTTCCTGTTCTCAAAAGCTGTATAAGGTAGAAGTCTTTAAAAATAGTAATAAAATAGTATTTTTAAGAAGACAAACACACCAATATTATTGTTTTTAGCTTTATAAGTATAAAACAATAATATAATAGAACTTTATTGTTTTACCAACAATAAAGATTTATCCAAAAATACTCTACAAGAGATATTTAAGGCTACAAAAGAAATTTCTTCAAGAGCAATTTCAATTGGAATTAATTGAGCAATGAACTGCAAGCAATTAATTAAAGAACAGAGTCTTTAAAGAGAATATCAAAGAGAAAACATGCCCAAAAGTGACCAGAGTGAATTTGGAAACAAAGTGACAAAGTTAACTGTGATGAAAGATGCTTTAATTTCCTTTTGGGGTGGTTCAGGGGTAAAAATGATTATAAGAGTTACCAACAATGATTATATGATTTTTTCACGTGGTTAAAATGTTCAAAAAGTTTAAAAAAGGGTGCTTGGAATCTTTTATTGATTGGTTTAACAGTGTTTAAACTAATTATAACAGGAAAAGATTCTAACATGAAGAGAAAAGTGGGGCAAAGAAGACATTATTTTATAGCCATTACTTTTCTTACTCCAAAAGTGAAATTTCCTCTTGTCAGTCGTGAAAATCAGTCTTACAACAGAAAAGCCAATGATGGCATAATTGAACCCTGGTTGAGACCAAAAAAGGGCTGGTTGAAGCCATTTTAGACCCTTAAATCAGCCCTTACTATATCAATACCTGTTCTAGAGCCTTCAAAACATGTCAGAATGTGTGTAAGAGGCTTAGAAACCAGTTAAAACTGCTCTTACTAAGATTGTTTTAACTTAAGGGTAGTTTTATCCTCTTGGCAGCAGTATAAACTACCCTGGTTGGTATCAAAACCTCATCATCAATTGAGTCACAGACCCTGTGACTCCATTCCAGGCCAAAATAAATGAACTTTTGTGTGGATTTTGACATCTAACTCCAGTCAGCAAGGATTTTGGGGGTCTAGCTCCCCCTTAGAGCTAGGGTGTCTTTCCCCCCCAGAATGAATCTTTCCAATTTATTTTTCCTTTAATTCCTCATCATGTAATACAATTATAACTTACACATGTAATTCAATTGATTTTTCAATTACACATCTGTAATAATTGATACCTCATATGTAAATTAAAGTTCACTTATGTAATACACACGCAGATTTTGAAATTTCAATTGAATTCAATTGAAAATACTTCAATTCCTCATAACTTCTAAACTAAACACAACACCGCAATTTTAACACAAAAATTGATAGTTGACACCACATGTGGTGTGAATTAAATTAAGGTTTTGAGAATTTTCATACTTCTGTACAAAAAATACTAAAAACTTAATTTAAGCTTATTTAGAGTTGAGTTACAGAAATTTCATCCAGAGGTGACCCCACTTTATTTTTTATGAGGAATCCAATGGTGTAATAATTTCTTTATGTTTATTTATTAGATAAGAAGTTATAACATATTTTATATAACTTTTTACCAAAAATATTTTAATTTCACAATTTTTATTAAAAATTCATTTTTACTTAATTTTTACAAGTAAAAATGTAATTTCATGATTTCAAATTTTATTGAAATTTAGTTTTAAATTATAATTAAATTTTGATTTTTAAATATAAATTTGTATTTATATTTCAATTTTTATTTTTATAATATAAATAAATTCCTTCTATTTATATTTGTATCTTAATTTATCATTTGTGGTCTTTTGGGTATATGAAAATACCTCTAAGGCTCACAATGATAGGGTTTTATCAGGAAATCTTGCAGAAGATAAGACACTAGAAGGAGTAAAAAACTGCTCTTGGTGGCCAAATTGGAGAAAAGATGTTGCATAATACTGCCAAACTTGTGACATCTGCCAAAAAGCAAATAGAGCCATGGGTAAGATATTTAGAATGATGATCCAAATCCAAGAACCAAAATCCCCATGGGAAATAGGTCATATTGACTTGGTAACAGCTCTACCCCCAGGATGAAACAGAAGCTTCAATACATGCATAGTACTAGTTGATAGGTACAGCAAGACCCCAATTCTCTTACCATGTCACAAAGATGACACAGCTATGGACACAGCCATAATTATATGTAATAGACTTATTAACCATAAAGGGTTATTCCAAAATATCATAAGTGATAGAGATCCCAAACTCACTTCAGTCCTATTGAAAAATCTCCATAGCTTGTTGGGAACAAAGCTATCATTCTCGAAAGAATATCATCCTCAAACTGATGGACTATCAGGAAAAATAATACCAACCCTAGAGCACTTGATCAGAATATTCTGTTCTTATGGCTTAGAACTGAAATACTCTGATGCTTTTACCCATGATTGGTGTACTCTTATACCAGCTCTTAAACTGGCATGAGACATAAGTTCATTCTTCAACAGGTAAATCAGCTGCAATTCTTGAAGATGGACAGAACCCAAGACTATCTTATGAAACTCTCAAAAAAAATTGGTTGATTTAAATCCAACAGCAATCATTTTTTAGATAATTCTTCACAAAGCAAGACATCATGCAAATATATGTATGCAATATTCTTTCAAATAAGAAAAAAAAAGATGGGACAAAATTCATAAGCCACCTTATTTTGAAACAGGAGACTTAATATTAGTATCAACTTTGAATTCTAACAATATTAAAGGATCAATTAAACTAAAAAAAATTACTTTGCAAGACCTTTTATGATATGAGCCCTGCATGGCCCTAATTCTGTACAGCTCAAGTTAACAGGTGAATTAATGAACAAATACCCAGCTTTCCCTGTAAGTCTGATAAAAACTTACATTCCAAGTGATAATTAATTATTTCCCCCAAGAAATAAATCACCACTTTAAATCCCCCATCTAGAAGAAGGAAAGAAAAGAAAATTGTCAAAGTCCTTAAAGAAAGTGGACAAGAAACAAAAAAATAATGGGAATACCTTGAAAGGCATAGAAGCCCAAGTCAAGAAGATGAATAGCTACTTGAGAAAAATATACCTCATCCTTATAATCTACTAAGGAGGTTTAGAAATGAAGAAATTCTATTAAAGCCTATTGTATAGGTAGGACAGTGAACAATACGCTAGTTAAATATATCAGATTGTGTTACAATACTTTTTTTTGGTAAATAATTTTATCCTTTGGGATATGACCACATATCTCAAAGGCCACAAATCAATTTTACAAAATTTCTTTTAACAATAATAATTGAAATTCTATTCTTAAATTGAGTAAAAATGCCATAAAAAGGTATGAATTCTTGCTTATGTCAGATACCAATGAATAATCATGTGAAATAAATTCAACCATTGGATTTCCCATCAATAACTACATATATGAGATCTTTGTGCCATATCTTTAAAATGATTACTGAGATAACCTGGGTATATGCACTTTTAGGATCAGTGCATATATTCATGGCTTTTAGCTAATAACTTTTGAATTACACATTATAAAGAGTTTATTAAAAAATAAAGCTACCACAAAATAACTGTAGAAATAAATATATAAGATTTACTTTTTCATATTGCAAACAAGCTTAAAACTCACAAGGGGATATTGGGAAACATAGCAATATCTGTTGACCACTTCAATTCAAAAGTTTTCCAAACATAAATAGGTAGATATTCAGTTTCTAATAGCTCATTTGTGAAGACTGATGTAACCTTTATCATGATATTCAACTTCAAACCCCATGAAATCATGGTTTGAAGTCCAAAATAGTAAATTTCAACAGAAAAGATGAGTTACAAGTCAAATAATCAAAGATGTTTTGATGATGTAGACAAATACTCTTGAAATATTAATAGGGATATTCCAAGATATCAGAATTCACCCTCTGAATTTTTCTAGAGTGAATAACTTAAAGGTAATTAAGGATAAGCTCAAAAATGATCATTTATTATCATTAACTCAAATATTAATTTAAGTTTAACAGTTAAATAAGAGGTAAAACTTGTGGATCTTAGTACTTTAACATCAAAACCACTATAATCCAAAAAAAAACATTTTCCAAGCTTATGAGGTTATCACATTAGAGTTACAGTGATAGCTCTCAAAATTCATGTGATAATGAGATAAAAAGCTCAGTAATGATGTAATCATCACCAAAACTGAAAATAATGATCAATTACAGTGGATACCATCAGTATAAATCTACCATAATGAAGGATCTTTTCTATAAAAAGACCTCTTCTTCCTTATTTTTTCCCCCAGGGGATAAAAATACAATAAAAACATCAAATAAAAAGGTGAATTTCTTTATTCTTTAATATAAAAACTCTTATATTATGAAAGTTCAAAGCTATATCTTATATTAATAATAACTTTATATTTGATTAAATGAATTTTTATTGTCATTTGTTAAATTCTCTTACAATCTCTAAATCCACATAAAAATAGTCAAAATTGTAATTCCCTCTATTTTTATTGTAAATACAATTTAAATAAGTTTTACTTACATTATTAGTTGTAAAATTAATAAAAATTATTATATCAAGTGTAAAAATTAGGTTATTTTACTTTATTGTTATATTTTGTCTCTTTATTATTTTTTTAATAATTATTTCATTAATACAAATAGTATTAATATTAGTATTATGACATTATAAGCTGTTTGTTATTATTAAATACCAATCCTTTATGCATTTATGATTTTTTGGTAACAATAACAAATTTCAATAAATATATTCATTATTAAATACTAATATATTTATCTTGTTATATTATTGTTGTCATATAGTATATAGTATTCTATTTATTTCAATAATATATATATTTTTACACCATAATTAGAATATTTCTTTATTATTATATTAATTTTGAATGTTATTACTGATTTAAATCAGAACTTTCAGAGTAAAATAAGTAAAATATTAGTAATTTTTACTTATTTCTTTTTAGTCAAGCCTTACACAGGATGTAAATTCTACATGAGCTCAATTGAGATTGTTTCAAAGCCATTTTATGGCTTTAAATCAATAAAAAGGCAAAAGCCGCACAATAAGGTGGGAAGAAGGAAGAAAGCCAATCAGAGCCAGGGTTCCCAAATTTTGAGATCTGAAAGGACTCAATTAAGATTTTCACCTGTATTGGAGGATTTTAAACCTTATTAAAGCTCTAAGATTGGACATTGACTTAGTATTGAAGTTTGTACTGGGTTATCCCCAATTTGGACAGTAATTATAACATGCCAGAGGTTAAATCCCCATATTCAGACTTTTCATCAAGGTTTTAAGAACTGTCAAGGCTTAATTAAGCTTAAAAAGGCTTAAATAAGCTTAAAGTTTCAATTTATAAGTGTTAAAGCCTTATTAATAGTTACGTTTTGGTGTGTGTTACTATTTTACATGTAAAAATAGCAATAACTTCAAAATCTATTAAAAATACAATTGTGATAGGATTTGCTTGCAAATTTCACACAGCTTACATGTAAATGTTATCTGCATAAAAATCAAATTTTCAGTATACTTTTTTAACAGGATTCTTTGGTAATTAGCCTTAAAATTAGCATTTCAAATTATTTTTAAAATAAATCAATATTTCTTTAAAAAAAATAATTAAAAATACAGTTTAAAATATTTTCACTTGAAACTTTAATTTTGAGTTTTTCATGTGATGAGGTGTAATATAAATAAACTTATTTTTTATTTCAAGTTAAAATAATTAACCCACAAGAGGGTTAAAGCTACTAGGAGTTAAGAATAACAATGTTAAATTTAAATCAAAATGAAAAATAAGTTATCTTGAGGTGAGAGCCTTATTTTTAAGCATGGTTTTTCAGTTTTGAGCTGAGAATGGCTCCTATATCTATGAGCATTGATTAGAGCTGCTCTGAAGGCATAAAAGAGCCTTTACATCACTTTTTTTCCATCATCATCACTCAATCAATTAGAAATTTTAACTATTTCATACTTTATTAAATATAAAGTCTTATATTATTGATTTAATTATGAATTTATTTTACTCTTAATAAATTATAAATAAATGATTGAAAGCATAGAATTTAGATTATATTGTTTTAATAACCAAGAATAGATTTTATTATATAAAATTATTGTCATAAATTATCTTTTAAACCCACAAATTTCCTCTAAAAAGTCTTAAATCTTGTTTTATCATAAAAAAGAATTCATTTTATTCCTTTAGAATATTGATTTTTGGTGTGTTTTCAACTTATAAACATTATTTGATACTATAACTGTTTTATTCAATAAATATCATAGGTGGCTTCCCCTCAAATTTTATATATTTTTTATATATAATTTATCTATAATATTTCTCTCTTCACAGTTTGCCTGATATTTGCTTTAAAAATAATACTTATATTATTTATAAGTGGATAAATATTATTATTTTCCACCCATAATTTTCTGATTAATAACTTTTATATTTCTTATTATCACAACGGTGAGTGACTATGATAATCATATAATAATTAAAATTTATTATAATTATTACAATTTTCTTATTATCAAATTCTTTATTAATAATTCAATTCTTTTTCGATATAATTTTCTTAATAACTCTATTGATTTGTGACTATAATGTTTAATTATATTATATTTTCTACGAGGACAGTCATAGTAATCTTCCTATTTGCTAATTTTGTCAATAGTTTCATAGAAAAAACTTACACCAGTACATAGTTTAATATGAGAAAGAATCTCCACAAAGAATTAGCTCTGCTCTCCCTAGGGATCATATCTCCAAAAAAACAGCTGTTGATTATTGGAGTGAGAGAACTACAGATACACCCATATTCTTGAAAATACCTAAATCAGGGGTGGCATTCATTCAGGGGATACCATAACATTTGGATGTATACATTTAAAAGAAAGAAAATCCCTTGATCATTTACACAGGGGAAAAACCTCTCAGTGGTACCCAAAAACGCCTTGAAAAACACTCTCCTCACTGGTATGTAATACTACTCCCAACAGAAGCTAGAGCTTTCATCAGCTCCACAGGAAGTATTGGATCATGTGGCACAGTGCAGAAAGACATCATAATACCACAACTGAAGGAAAACTCAAGATGAAATATTGAGTTTTTTGTACTTGAAAATTCAGGAATAAATGTCTTCCTGCTGGTGAAAGACTATCAAAAGGTGTATTCTATAAGAAGACATAATGATAATAGAAAGTTCATGAACATAGGAGATTCAAACCAGAGAAAATACCTCTTTAAGAAAAATTCAAAAAATCTAGCACACAAAGTAAACCTGATTCAATGCAAATACATACATCCAGGTAAAGCAACTTGACCAATAAAAAAGAATAATTCAGATGTAAGGATACACCTAAAAGGACTCATAGCCCCTTTTAAGATAGCAGAGTATGATAAATGATGTTTTTTTCTTCAAGAGAGGGTACATGAGCTTTTTAATCAAAAACATAGCTCAAGCCTAAAATTAAAAAGTACCATAAACATGGTACATAAGAAGGGGTGAAATACACACCTTTAACTGTCATCAAACTAAATAAAATTACAACAAGGCCATACAATCAAATATAAGAACCTAACAATTTTATTCTTTACATGTGACCATCTGAAGGAAAAAACCTTTCCCTTTCAGAAAGTATTATTCTTATTACCAAAAAATAAGAATTATCCAAGTTACTGACCTTTTAAACTGTTTCTGAGCATAAACCTCAATATTCACCCCCATCTAAAGTCTAGATCTTGGATCACAGAAGCACTAAGTGGGGCTGTTTTTTAAATTTCTCAATTTGGGCTATCTAATTGTACTATTTCCAGGACTTTATCACTTCTGGATCAGAAATTGCTACACAAATACCATTTGTCAAATCTTGAACAATGATGCCATTCTTTTCACCTCTCATCTACCTTCCACAGTTTTGATTGGAGAGATATCAGGTAGCAAATTTTATGTAAGGTCTACAGTAGGGCTACAGAAGAACATAGCCCTTCCTCTGGTATCTTAAACAAGTAAAAATTTACTGGTACTTTTCTCTCAAAACAGGAAAAATAATATTCTACAGAGAATTCAAAATACTTTGAACCTGTGTAGCTTTTACATACTTAGTTCACAGTGAGTCATAGCAATGAAATCTTATAGAGCTCACATGTGGCTAAGATTTGAGCCCCTTTGAAGCTTTGTATTTTCAAAACTGACAACATTATTGAGTATTTCAGGGTATAATCCCACATCAAGTGGTATTGTGGGATACCATCCCATGAAATTGAATTATGAGCTGTCAAACCTTCTAAAAGGAGTTTTATCAGTTTATTACTCATAGTCTCAATAAAAACCACCTCACATTCCTGTAAAGGGTTGTTCTGTGAGATACTATGCCATATAATTGAATTATTAGTCATAAAATCTATTTAAAAGATTATTAATCTCTTCTTACTTGTATTCCAACTAGAAATTCTGGGAGTTCTGTAGAGTTGTTTGTACCATGTACTGCTTAAAAATGGCAACTTGTGGTTCCAAAACTACATTTCTGAACATCAAAGAGTTTTATTGAGCCAGTGGTACCACAAGTAAGCCAGAGGCATAAACCCTTTCACTCTGTGCTCCTGTTCCAATGTATATAAGCCCCCACTACCCTGGAGTAAGATAAAAAGGGGTCTTCTTCTCACCAAAATAAAAAACCCCTTGTTTTATATTTCAATTCATTTCTATTAAAGTTTCCGAAAACAGAAGTTCCCTTAGAACTAACCCAATATAATTATGATATTACTCATTGTAGTAATTATTATAGTAACATAACCAATCATCAGTGCAACCAGGGCTTTCAATAGATTCATTACCACTATATTATCATATTGGATCCGTTTTAACCTCTTTTGTAACTACTAATTTGTGTAACACTCATATTTATAGATTCTATATTACTATATCATTGTCAGACTGTGATTCAAAACCAGAGCACAAGCATGACAGCCAAATACCATAAACCAATGGTAGAGCCAAGATACCACCAAAACATGGAGCTGGGCCAAACCGGCTCAAAAAGTATCAAACACAAGAGTAAACTCACTTCTTTCCAAATATACAAGTCCCACCATCATAGGAAAAGGAATAACAAAGTTATTCCTTCTCAAATCTGCTGCTGAGCATAAACCTTATTTTTCACCTCTCAGCCAAAATCCAGAGCAAGAGGCTTAACCCCATAAACTTGGTATTCAAAATGAAGCTCTAAGTTAGGGCTATCCAATGGTACTGGCCAAATTGAGCTAGCACCAGAATTACAGAAGTTATGACCAAAATAAGGTCAAACAAGAGTGAATAAAATATTCACCTCTCATCAAACTTCTACAGTTTTAGTGTGAGATACCTAAAGTGGTGTCTTTTTGGAAAAAGAAAAATAAGGACTATCTGATGGTTCCATCCATCTCCCCATATCTCATCTAGAGCAAAAGTTATAGGGCAAACAAGCTCCATACAGATTTTAAGCAAATCATACATATGTACAAAAACTCTTGTACATGGCATAACGTTTCCATATTTAATGATAGCCATATCAAATTAGGTACCAATGTTTAGAAACCATCCAGGGCTACACAATGAGCCAACAATGAGCTTGATATCTCAAAAACAGACAAAGTTATGGCAGATTTAAGGTCAAAATCCCAAAGTTAGACCAATACAGCCTTACTGTGGGATATTCTCCCATAAATATGATTATGAGGTCTCAAACAGACAAAGAAGCCTGTTTATACTTCAATAACTCATATTTTGGTCAATACTGGGGTCTTGTACAGGTTCTATACAGCATTCTATGCATCATACACATCAGAAGAGGGCTATGTGGTCCCCAGATGAAAATGTTCACCCTTTAATGGTGAAAGCTGCCCAGATGTGGTTTCAAAACCACATATGAGCCCAATACAGGCTATACAGGCCTTGTGAAAGCCACAAGACAGTCCTTGGAAGTGAAAAATCTTCACTTCCTCAACATGGAAAGGTCTAGAGGCCTTTTTCACCCAGTTTCAGGATAAAAAGGGACCTTTTCTCCACCAGAAAAGGTTTCCTCATCCTGCTCTTGAATTCCTCTGTAGTACAACTTTCAAAAACAGTTATACCCTTGGAAAATAATCAGGTATAATTATAATTTCAATTATTGTAGTCTTTATTGTTGTAACCCAACAGGTAAAGCTGCACCCAGGGCTTTCAACAGTGCTCACCACCACTATTTCTCAATAGTAAAGCCCTAAATATTCTTTTATCAACCCTTATTATCATAAATAAACCTTTTATTACTCTTTTCACTGTGTCACAGTCATAGTTAAATCTTGTAACTAGTCATTAAAACACTTCATCATAGACTCATCCTGACAATCCAAATACCCATTTGGTGCCAGAGCGCAGGAAGAACTGGAAATACATAACAAAGAGATAGTAAAACCTGGTTTTCTGAGGAAAGAAAGCCCAAATGAAACAGTTGAGGCAATCACTCTCTTCATTATAGCCTGGAAAATTTATAAATCCACCATGGCTGGTTATTTCAGAGACCTGAATACCTATTCCATACCTTTCAGATATCCCATTTCTAGAATGTAAGAAGCCTTAAAACAGTTTTTTAAGGCCAAATTCATCATTTAAATGGATGAAATCAAGTGATTCCACCAGAATTGTTTGAAGGATAATGCCAAATAACATTTGAGGATTATGGCACTTTGTGGTATTTATGAGTATTGAAGGATGCCTTTTGGAATTAAAAATGCACCCTCCCATTATCAAATAATGATAAATATTATCTTCCCCACCAAGGTATTGGAATGATGGCTAGTAAGCTACATTACTCATATTATCATGCAATAAGAATCTTGAAGAAGCTCAAGAACATTCTACAAAAAGTAATTTGGGTTAACATAAGAATACAAATGAATAAATGTGGATTTTTTTCCAAGAAATAAAAGCACTTAGGCATCTGATTTATTTTTTTATCCTTTTCATAGACAAGAGAAAAGTATAAGCAGTATTCCCTAAATAAATTCCACATACAAAGAAAGGAAATTTTGTCTTTTACAGGTCTTGCTAGCTACTACAGACAGCATCTTAGAAATTTTCAGCTCTGGCTAAGAACCTAAAAAGGATCTGTGGCAAACAGAGTGTTTGAGAAGGCAAAGGAGAGAACCACATCTTATGAAAAAATAAAGCACTCCATGACAAATTTTCCTCTTCTTCTTATTCAAGATTATAAAATCTCCTTCAAAATCTGAATTTATGGCAGTGGGCAAGGATTCAGTTCTGAATTTCATCAGGTCCAACTTTTCCCATATAAGCCTTAGGAAGCACCATTTATCTATATTTCTAGACAAATAAAACTTATAGAAGCAAGATATTGTGAAACTTATACAAATTTCTTATGTTTGGTTTGGGCTTTAGAAAAATTCCATTACTATTTTAATGGGAGCGTTTTTGAAGTCATTGCTGATTTCAATGCAGTCAAATCACTTCTGAAAATGAAAGCCCCAAATAGTCACTTGTTAGGATGTAAAATGGAAATCTAACAATATAGAGGAAATATGAATATTTTCTTTCAGGAAGGAGAAATTGATCAGAGTGCAGATGGCCTTTAGCCAATACAATGGAAAGTACAGCTACTTTACCACTGGATGCTGAACCTCAAGATTCAATTGAAGGTATCAATAGCAGTTCTTTTCATATTTAATTTATTTGGAAAAGTCGGGAAATCCTATGAATAGGATAAATCTTTTGACTTATGACTACAATCCTTGACAAAAACTGTAAAGACACTTCTCTGAGTCATTCATTAGATGATCTATGAAAATGTAACTTTGATGATGGAAACTTCCACCATACAATGGAATCCTCTAACACAGGACTAAAAATTTCTGTTTATTGTTTCTTTGGGATGGATCTACCATACTCCAAGTAGTTCATGACAGAATGTACTCTTTACACCTGTTGGATGATAGAACAATTGAGAGGGAGATATTGTGCATGGTGGCCTCATTGGAGAAAAGGGACCATTTGATACTGTGACACTTGTGATAGATGTAACATGTTTCAGATTAAAGAGCCTAGCTCTCTATAGAAAATATCTCAGATGGAGTGGGTGACAAACTTACAAGCTGGTGAGGACAAAATATTCAATACTTTTCTAGTTATAGTAGACAGATATAGAAAAACTCCCATATTTTTGACATTTTCTAAATATGAAACACCTATGGATACTTCTTTGCTTATTTGAAACAGATTCATACTTTATACTGGTCTCTTTGGAGCTATCATTAGCCATACAGATCCAAAATCCACGTAATCTCTGTGAAACAATCTTCAAAAATTGTTTGTAATCAAGCTATCATTCTCAGCAGCTTATCACCCTCATACTGAGGGATTAGCTTAAAAAATGATTCAGAACCTTGAAGAAATAATCAGAAGATTATTTCCCTATGGCTTAAAGAGAAGATACTTGGGTATATTAACCCATGACTGTTGCACCATTATCCAAGCACTTGAATTCACTTACAAAGCCTTCATTCATGAATCAACAGGTATAACACCTGGAATGCTAGAGAAAAGTTGAAATCCAAAACTTCCAATAGAAACTTCAGGAAAGAACTGAGCTGTAATGCGACCACCCACTTCTAGCTTCAAGCCTATGCCTGAAAAATTGAGAAGCCATAAATGAATATTTTGATTATGCCAATCAAAGATGGGAAAAAGGTGTTAAGATCACAGATTTTCATGCAGTAAATCTAGATATGCCTTAAACCTTGTATAACAGTAATATAAAAGGACACAAGAAATTCAAATATTTATTTGTTAGTCCTTTTATTGTTCAAACACTTCATGAAAATAATGCATTAAAAGCTGAACTTACAGGGGAATTTTAGAATAAACACCCAGGGTTTCCAGTCAATTTACTTGAGGAGTAGAATTAAACTGATGAAGGGTGTTTTTCTAGATAACCCAACTCCTCTCACAGCTCACAATTGGAGCAATATAGCACTAACCTTATCATTAATGGGTTAAAAGAGAGGTGTTTGAGTGTTAGAAATCTTTTATAATACTTATTTAGGTATAGAAGCCCATCCCATAAAGATAAATGGTTATCTGAAAAATAAATACCTGACTCAGATATATTTCTGAGAAGATTTAGGAATTAATCAAGGCCCAAACCCTGAATATGCCTATAATTGGGCTTCAATTACTTTATCTAAGTAAAAGGAGGAGGTTGTAAACCAACTTTAACCCTCCTATTGGGAATTGTTTTAATTTATTTTCAATAAAGGTTTTGTAAAAATTGGTTTCTTTAGTGGGAGGGAATGTCAGTCTTGAGGTATGCTTCACATACCCAAATAGGCCACAAATAAATATAAAATACCTTTTGGGATATACAAAATGTATAAGGCATGCATGCATCTAAAATTCATAATATTTCATAAAGGAAAACCTGCATAAATATTTTTTAGGAAGTAAATCCATGAACTTGAGGACAGATTTGGAATCTACACACTTTTTTCAGCTCGAGTACCTCCATAGGGTGAATAGGCTTAAATTAACCCTATTAGGTGGTAATTTGGAAAATACTTCAATACCTCAGAATAAATGCCACACAAGAATAGGTAAACTGTTTCATTTTTTCCTTTTCAAGATAGAATTATGGTATTGTTACAAATACCATATTAAATATAAACTATAGCTAGTTATGTTCATGTTTTTACCACTCGAAAATACTGTATATCTGCATAAATTATTGTTTCACCCATAGGGGATATTAGTATCAACAGCTGAATCTCTGTTTTGAAATGAAAATAGTGTGATTGAAAAGAAGAAAGAGAGCCAGATTACTTGACGTCTGAGGCCTCTGAAGCCAATCTAGCTTAAAATCTTGGATTCATTTCAAACACCATCCCAATCAGTCTATCAAAGCCTTTTGGGATATCTTTTTACTAAGGCCAAGTCCCATTAATCATGAGGAAGTATCATATAAGCTGCAATCTTGTTGTTCGAAGAAAGTAATTAACACCTTTTACTCATTCAGCCAAGTAATCTACTCATGATTTACCATTAATAAGTCCAAAAATATGAATTGAAGAATTTCTGGACTATTATTCATCAAATTACTTCATGGTAAGAATCTGTTGTAGTTCCATTAAACTGTATCACATAAAAAATGAATAAATCTTCAAAAATTCACTAATAACACAATCCTCAATTGGCTTCTCTGAAGATTTCAGGACTAATGGAGAAAGTGGAAATACTCTCTAAAGCTTAATGTAATTTTGGCTTAATAGTCCCACTAAATTTTTTACTCACAGTCTAATTTGTCTGACTCTACATGAAACAATAAATCTTAAATATTGCACAGAAGCTACATTTTATGATAGTATTTCGAATGAAATTGAGAAATTTGATAAAACAATGCTTAATGTATAATAAATGCGGAATTACTGTGGTAAATTCATTATTTCTTAAGAATAAATGGGTTGGTATCCATGTAATATCAGATAATTAAGTAATCATAATACTTATAAGTAACAGAAAGTGATTTATCCATGAATACAAATAAGTAATATAGATTTCCAGCTGACTACTTTGACTACCTCTATGGGTTATTGCAGACTTAAGAGAGGCCTGCTACGGCTGTTTTTTCTAATAATCATCCAATCATGAATACAAACTTATATATTATTACTGGTGTATTATTTAAAGGTATTATAGAAGTGTTCATAAAGATTTTAAGTCTTTTTAACTAATTAAATCAAATTTAATCAAAAATATCACTGTTAGATTTAATAGTAGCTTATTAATTTAAAGCTATAACTTAATAATCTATAATGAACTTCGGCGTATCCAAAATCACTCCTCCAAGATTCTTCTAATACCTTAAACCTTTGAGTTTCTATGTAGCTTGAGCTATTTTCCCTGTTATTTCAAGGCTTTATTGCTTTTTCTGATTTTCTCGTATTATTTGAGCTTATAGATGTTGATTTACATAAATTGTATAAATAGCTAACTCATTAATTCTTTCATATATAATTTTCTCTTAAATCTCTCTATAAAAGTATTATACTTCTGAGATAATATTTCCCAATATTTTTGAGCTCATAAAGCTTTATTGTGACATGAACACTCTGTTTTGAGTATAATTAATTGACTCTGGTACAGAAGTCATATTCTCATCTTAAATATTTTTGGTATCATATATTATTTCTAATAGAATAATAATTTCATGAAAATTATTAAGTAATCTCATTCTTTTTTGATATAACTCATTATATCATTTAAATAATCATTTGACAATTTTTAATTAATTGAAAATTTTAAACCTTGTGATTATGAAACATCTTATTCATTACATTGATTTTATAAGTAAAGGCATAGTAAATTTGTCTTATTTGACTACTTGCTTCATGGACATGACATAAATCTTCTTTTTATTTATTTCAATTTTACTTCCCATCTATGGTTTATGTTTTCTGTGATCGATAAATTCATTTGAGGTTTTGCAAGATATTAAAGATTAAGTTGAGCTTTCTCCGGATAAACAGAATTCCCATTGATGTGGGGGATTTTATCATTCCATCTTCAAATAAAGATAAAAATGAGTTCCTCCTGATATTTTACTCTCACAGAAACAATATTCATGTATGAGATTCAATATGCACAACTTCTTAAGAGCTCAATTAATTTCTCCATTTCGAAAATATATGCTGTTCAAAACAGGGTACAAGTATTTCCCTGTCATTCACAAGATACTTTACTTAATTTTATGCTTTCACTCAAATATATTGGTGCAGGGGATTTTGACATCTTGCTTAAATAAGGAAAAAATATCTCTTGGGACTAATTAGTAAAATTAAAGTGAAAAAGGCTTGGTTGATACTATAAGGACTCCAAGAATTTATAGGTAATAACTCTATTCTCCTATGAATTGTCCTGATGAACATTTTAAAAATTATTTTTTATATGAAATACAACTCTCAAGGCTGCCATTCCCATTTTCTGAACACATATTTTCTCCAAGATCCATATCCAATACCTTTTTGGCATTCTCAATACTCAATATTTCAGCTGTAGGATGGCCAGAAATTCAGTTTCTTCCTCATCAACTCTCTAAATATCATCCTTTACCAACTTCTCAGCTCTTTACTTGTATATAGCTCCCTTCTATCTACTATAATACCATCAAAATCCAAAAATGCAATTATAAGGCACTCAAATGAATCCATTTTATAGAAAGTTTCTCCAAATTTATTTCCTCTTCAAAGCTATGACACTTTTAGCTAAAAGTTCTTAACATCAAATTTCGTGTGGCAAGCCCCATAAAGGCTCTTGAGCTGTTTCTTATTTGGTATAATTAGAAAACCAGGAAATTGATTCTTCTCAGGTATTTGACAGAGATGGGCTGAAACTAATTTTTTCAAGGGGATGATAGGTAATTATGATAAGTATACATATTCGATGGTAACAGTTTCTTTTATCTTATGGTATTTTGTAGGGGGTCGCATAGAGTTAATTTATATTAGTCTTTGGTAAGGGAGTAGGAAATCTCCCTATGATAAATGAAGCTTTTATAAGACTCTTTTCCTTGATATTTTACTTCTATTTTATGGATTCTAATCGTAATTATTGCATTTTCTTGAGTTGTTAAACATTCAGTGATTCTTAAAAGTAGAAAGAAATTACTTTTCTGTAAATCTAAGATTCTTCAATTTTTGATTTGTTAATTCAATAAGCTGTCTTCTTGATTTCTATGATTTATTCTGATAGCTCTGAGCTAAGTCCTGGTAAATTTATTCTTCTATTTTAAAACCTTTTTGCTTGTTTGATATCTGATCTTCATTTAAAAATAAATTCCATAATATCCATAAAAATGCTCATGGGTTATGCATTAAATTATTTCTGTAATGATGATGTTTTTTCAACATATTTGTTTAAGACTTAATTTGTCTGATTTCATCTTGATAGAATAGGAAGGTAGCTTCTCAAAAATCTGAAAAACAATCAAAATTAAATCAAAATTAAATCAAAATTAAATCAAAATTAAAGCAAAATTCAATCAGTATAAAATTATTGAATAATACTGATTCAAAGAATCAAAAAATTGTGGAGTTTTGTATTATTTTAGATCTGTATTCTCCCATCCCTCAAAGGCGAGTTGATATTTTGATTCTTTGATAACAACCTTTATCTTATATCTCCTTCAAATCCAAGAATTATTCTTATTCCCTTTTTTGTTGAAATTTATAGCCTCCAGAATTTGAGCTCAATATAAAATCACTCATCATCTTCCAAATATATAAGCTCTTTCTCATATCTTTCCCAGAGAAAATTCACAAAACACTTCCCACAAATCTGATTTTTTCATATAATAATTCACTTAAAGTACATTTTGTTTCAATACACTCATTCCAATCATTACTTTTGAGGTTTATCTAGCTCCCTTTTCTTTCAATAATATCAGGATTTCCGGTTGAGTTACTTTTTCTGCAGGTAGCTGTAAAGAACATTAATTTTCAAACTAGATATGGACTCTCAAAACCCATAATTATTCGAAGGATATCTATAGAATGCACGGCTATTTGATCCCTTTACAAGGCGGTATTGCACCTTTTTTGCGCTGATGCCATAATTCACACCCTTATCATTCTTCAAAATAATTTCTAATAAGTACCATCTCAATTGTGTCTTTGAAAAAGTTTGACCTAAATTTTCCTTATTTAAAAATTATTTCTTTTTTCTAGAGTTTTTCAATTCCTTTCTCTTTCATTGAAAATATTTCTATCCAATACTTTATGATGTTCACTAAAGCCTATCCTCCTATACCTTTCTTTAATTTAATGGGTATCCATTTGGAGCTCCTTTTACATTTACGAAGCCCTTTAATTATTTTAATTTTGAGAATTAGCATGTAAATTATTCCTTTTTCTATTACGAGTATTCAGAGGGACCCTCCTTTTTTTTCCCAGCACCTTGTTGATAAAAAATGGATAATCATTCATCTTTATAAAACAATTTCGGATTTACCCTTTCCTTAAAAATTTATTTTATCCTCAGGATTAGCTATTATCCATTGATGGCTTTTCAAAAGCCCCATTTGCATTTGTGAACCATTTTACTATATACCTTCCTGAAGCTCCCAAATTGGGATACATAATTATATTCCACCTTTTTCTGATATCCAATGATTTTCCCCTTCTTCTTGGAAGCTTCTTATAATATTCTCATGGGTAAAAAGAGTCTTTTTCAATCGAAAAGGTGAATTTCAGTTTCTTTTCCCAGCTCTACAATAGCTTGAGTAAGCTCAGATAGTTTAAGCAATGAGATATTTTGTCCTTTAATTTCTCTAATTCAATCTATCTCTACTATTTGTAATTCATTCTTTGGATGTTTCTCTATTAGGTCTCTGGTAAGTTATTCTTCTTTAAATTCAAATCTGCATTAATCAAGGTGGATAGGAACCTTCAAGCTTGACTTGTTTATTTCCTCAAATCTCGAGGATATTCATTTTCTGAAGAGTCATTGAGTTTGGTGATCTTATTTCCTCATTTTTCTTTTTTTAGATTTATTCAAAACCATGAAAAAAGCTTGGTGATATTTTTATGCTTCTTTTAATGGTGTGGTTCATTTGAAGTTTTACAATTTTTTAATTAATTTATCAATTTCCAAATTATTCTTCACTCTATTGTTGTGAGTATTTATATATTTTTCCTCTTATTTAGAATACTCCATTAATTTCTACATTGGAAATTTCTTCAATTTTATCCTCTGTTTGTTTAGTATTTGGCACACCTCAGTTCATGCTCTGGAGGGCTACTATTAATATGTAATTTTATTTTTATTCTCCAATGTGATTTCCTGTGATTCATTATATCTTTGCGAATTCCTAACCTTCATTTTGTCGCTCCATTATCTCATTGGCTCTTTTCTCATAGAAATAGAACTTTTAAAGTTGACCTTATAGTTAATTTGAATTATCAATATTAATTTTGAAATTTCTATTATTAATATATCATGTATAAATGATAAGAGAAATTGGGAATCAAAAACCTTCAGAAAAGATTAGAAGGCAATCATTTGGAATAAATGTCTAAAAATAGTCCCAGAAATAATCTCTCTTTTTTGGATAATGAGAAATACTAACCATTTGATATCGCTCTTTTCATTCATCAAATAGCACTTTCAAATCACCATTTTATTCTCTTATTGATATTTTCTATCCCATGGCGTTAATTATATTAATGGTACTTTCTTACAAAACTTCATCATTTTCCAAAGAAAAATATCATGGCAAAGAAAAATAATCAAGGTAAATTGTGGAGCTAGACTTAATTAGGTAAATATTGGAGAAAATTTCATTTAAGTCTCCATGTAAGTTTTTCCATTCATAATCCTTTATTCAATCTAGCATTGAAATATATGGAAAGTCTGGTTGATTCACATTATTCAGACATCCAAAATATTGTTTACATTTCACTTTCTGATGTTGGTTGAGCTTGAATTGGGTATACCGCTAAGTCAAATTGGTTCCATGAGCTTTAATCCAGAAATATTTAAAATATATGAAAATAAACTTTGGTATAAATTCAAAAAAAATAAGCATTAGTATAACTTTGGCTTTGAAGATCAGTCGTTTTTTTCAAATTAAGAACATCAAATTTTAATAAACATTACGGTATTTCTATTTAGAATTATATATTATTGACTATAATATTCTTACTTTCCAATAAATCTCAATTTTAAATAATATAATAGGCTCTTTCCTTAATAATTAAGATATTCAATAGTAAACTACCCATCAATTATACTATCTGACTTATTACTTTTAGGATTAGATGTAGAATTTAGTTAGAACTATTTCCCTTTATTTCAAACGATAGGAAAACATAAGTCTAGAATAGATTTGCAGCTTAGAAACACTAGTTACCAAACATTTATTTTCACAATCATATCATATCACCGTTTGGTTTTTCTTGGATCTGAATATACAGAATTATTATTTTTTCATTTTCGCAAAGTTATTAGAATTTTTGAAGAGATATTTATTGGTGTTCAAATATTATGAGTTTTTAAATCTAAAAAAGGGAAAAATAAGGTTTGTTTTGAAAACAGTTTTAGCTTTGAAAACCATCATCTTTGAGAGTTGAGAAAGAATTTTCTCCAGCTTAGTCCTTTATTGAATTCCAGACTCTCATTTTTTCAAAATATAGAATTTATGTTAACAATTAACATTTAACTCACAAATAAGTCATTTGAAAAGATTCATTTATATTTACAATATTTCCTGTAGTACAGGTATCATTAACCTTCAAATTCGAAACTTTATTCATCTTCAAACTCTTTTATGTAGTACAGGTATTACTCACCTTCAAGTTCAAGTTAGGTCATTTTTGGATTCATTATTTATTAGTATTCATTGTATTCCAATCCAGCTAAAGCGCATTCTTTTCATTCGTTTTGAGCTCAATTAGATCCAAATTTTCCTCTCCAATTTTCCTCAATCCAATGTTATACTTTGAAAGGGTAGTTAGTCTTATTCAGATCCCTCAGAGAAGCTGACACGAGCCACAAATATGTCTATAGTCAATTTTATTCCTTTTAAATAAGATTTCCAATATTTATCTTGGTTTTTCTGGAAATACTTCTGTAGGATTCCCACCATCAAACTAGGAAAATGGGTTTTTATCTATATTAAATGGTAGAACAAGAGATAATATAAGTGGCCATATGTCACTGCTGAAATTCTTTGAAACTTCTGCAGAAAATATGGCAAATGTACAAATACAAAGGGAGCTTATATTGAGACTTGGTTCAGAGTCACTTAATTTTATGAAAAGAAGGTATCAAGATCCATAGCTCAAAGGCTAGAATTTTCCTCCATGTGCCAAATTGCTGCAAAAATCTTCATTCATTATCCAAGTGCTCCATGATTGGTGTAAATTATGAAAAATATTTTTCTTCAGGGAAAAATGATAACACTTTGGATCAAAAGCCTACTCTAGTTTTAGCTAGGATTAATTGAAGATAAACTTAATAATTATTTGCAATTTTTAAATTGAAAGATCTTCTCAAAATATGTTTATGAAAATTCAGAAAGCTTTAATACCAGGATCAAGTGTGAAGTTTAGAATTTCTATATTTCAAGGCCCTTTCACTTTGAAGGGATTAATGTAGTTCCTATAGCGTTTTCAATAAATTTTTGATCCAATGAAATGAACCCCTAATCATTTAGTTCCTAGGATCAGGAGAGCTACACAGTTTATAGTTCAAACCCCTTTTCAGGAATATCAAGCTTGTATACAGATTTATTAGAATCACAAGAACAATACCAAGTCCAAAAACTTTCAGCCTGTAAATCAAAGGCAAAGTAAAAGTATCAAATTCAAAAGTATCATATACATGGTACACAAGAAGAATTTAAATAAACACCTTAAGTCTCATTAAACCAAATAAAGGCATAATGAGGTCACAAACACAAAAACCCAACAGAGCTAGTCTTTACATGTGACCATCAGAAGGAGGAAGCCTTCCCCTTTCAGAAAACATTTGTCTTATTACTAAAAATAAAAACTAACCAAGCCATAAGGGTTGTAAAATCTTTATGAGCAAAACCCTTAATCTTCACCTCTCATCTCAAATCTATATTTTGGGTCTCAGACTCATACCATGAAGTCTCTAGTTAAAGCCCTTAACAAGAGATATCCAATGGTAACATTTACAATATTTTGAAGCCACTTGGGAAGAGATTACCACGAAAATACTATTTAAACAACCTGGAAAATTCTTACCATTCTTGCAACTCTCATCTATCTTACACATCTTTTTATTAGCAACCAATCAAGTATACTATTATCTTGAAGGTCTAAAGCACTGATACATTGAAATATGACCCCTATTACTTTATATGAATCAAATCACACATTTTTGACACTTTTTGGTAAAAACAAGAAGAATACTTTGAATCTGTACACCTTTTGCTTAATTAGGCCTGGGTAGGTCATAATAATGACTATCTTGTCATTCTTACTTTTAGCTACAATAGTAGCCACTTTGGGGCTATTGATCTTGAAAACTGACAAAACTATCAAGGATTCAAAGTTATCATCTTAAACAAAGCTGTATTATGAAATACTATCCCATAAAGTTGAACTATGAGGTGTCAAAGTATCACAGCTACTACCCAGGTGTAAGGGTATTCAATCTTCACCCAGCTCAAACTCAGCAAACCAGAAATCCATTGTGTGTAATGAGCTCTCAGCAAATCTTCTTTCTGAAACATTAATACAGTCTTGTTCATCAATACTTCCTGTAAATAACTTTACAGGTGGGATTCACCAAATACAGTTTTGGATTCACAATTCTGAAACTGTATGATCACTCAACTCCACCGCACCTCTTGTACAGACCCTGTACATTCATATATAAGATGTATTATCAAAATCAATTGAAATCAATATTACTCTCAATAAAATTCACTCCTTGGATCAAGGCTGGTGGATTCTCCCATATACCAGCCCCTTTTTCTCCCCTGGGGACTTTTCCCAAGTTAATTAATATATTTTATTTATTATGTAATAAATATTTGCATTCTTGTTTTTGGAATATGTGATTTATTGGTATGAAGTTGGTATTTGGATTTCCTAACCTGTTCAGTAGAGTTGTGGTGACCATATCCTTATTAACCCTTCTCCTTCTTTCTGAGAGGTTGAAACAGTGGACTTGGACTTTTTTGTGGTTGTCTCTTTTATTCTTTAACCTTATTATTATTTTCTTCTGCTTTATTATATTTACTTTCATTAGAAATATCATTTCTAATAAACTATTAAGCATACTCATTCTTGTTCCATCTGAGCCCTCCATAATTGAGTGCCAGGCCCTTGTAACATTATATTAATTAACTCATAATTGTTTCTTTCTTTTCATTCACTATATTCATTTTTCTCATTCATCACTTACAACCTCTTTATTATTTCATAATCTTTATGACTTACAATTTCTCATCAATTTTCATCTCATTTATTTTATTCATATGAAAATTAACCTTTTTCTCATTTCTTAATTTTTTCTGACTTTTTCACTTTGTTCTTAGTTCTTAATCAATTCTCAATTTCCTTTTTTCTGTCTTAATGAAGGTTTTCACCAGGTTTTTATGGATTGGAATTCATTGAGATAAGTGATTCATATATTCAGGATTTTCATTGGATTTGGATTGAATTCTTGTTGATTTTCAATTCCTCATGAATTGATTGGTTCACTTGTGATTGGAATACCTCAAGACATTCATCTCACCTCAATATTTTAATTTACTTGATTGATTTGATTGACTTGATTTTCAATCCTCAAGAGTTTATTTGGTTGATTGATTTAAAATTTATTCCTCAAGATATGGAATTGACTTTTGATGATATTGACTGATTGACTGAATTCCTCAAGACATAATTGATATTTATTTTTAATTGAAATGATTTAATTGATTCATTTATTGATTGACATTGATTTCAAGTTCTTCAAGACATTTATTATTCATAAGATTTTGGCTCTTTCATCATCATTCTTCAAGAATTATTCAGATGTATTTCAACTAAAGATTTTAATTTATTCCTTAATATTCTCCTCTGCTTTTAATTGAGCAAGCCCCATTCTTTATTCTCAAAGTATCATCAATTTTTAGTCAGGTTTTTTCAAATAATTCCTGTTCAGCATATCCCCCCAGCCAAGAATACTATATCCCAAAGAATCAAATCTGTTCTCACTAATACAGCAAGGGTTCCTCTTGACTACACACCATCAGTTCATTAATTGAGTGCAAATCTGGACAGAGTTCCACCAATGGAAGGGTCAGAAACCTCCAGAAGATGAGGTATGAATTCAAGAAGATAAAAATTATTCTCTGGCTTGTTGGGTGGCTACCCTTGCATCCTTCAAGGGCCTAGAAGGAGATTGGAGGAAGATGAATATCTGAATATGAAGAGGGGGAGGAGTCTGAGGATACTGAAGTGTCAGCTTCCTAGGCAGGTGCCCCTGAAGCTTCTGAGGCCCCAGATCTATCCCTTTCTAATCAACCTCTTGTCTCTCAAGCTGAATCAAGTCTTCTCAAGATGATGGAGAAAATGAATCAATTTATGGGACAACTCACTCATGTAGTTTTCCATAGGGACAATTCCAGATCTCCAGAACTCAAGACTCCATCCATGAAGACACCTGACTCTTTTGATGGTACTCAAGCCTGTAAATCAAGAGGATTTATCCAATCCTGTCACTTAATCTTCCACAACGACCCAGCACATCTTTTCTCTGACAGGAAGAAAGCTTTCTACTCAACCTATTTTCTCACTTGTAGAGCTGGGAAATGGATTGAACCATGTCTCTCAAATATCTCCACTGAAGACCCTTCCTATCTCTTGAATAATTGGCAATTATTTGAAACCCAATTGTTCACTCTGTTTGGTTATCCCAATGAAGTACGGAAAACTGAAAAACAGTGGGACAATTTAAAGATGAAGGAAAGTGGTCATTTCTATTTGTACATTTCTGATTTAAGAAGTTTAATTTCAAGAATTAAAGATTGGGGAGAAAGGGCATATATTTATGTTTATACAAGAGGCTTGGAATCAAGGCTATTGGACCATTTGGCTTCTCACCCTCAAAATTTTGTTAGCCTTTGAGAAATCATGGACATTACCTTGTAGTTAGGTACCATGTACCATGACAGGCAAAAGGAGAAGGGTAGTCATCAAGAAAAGACACCTCCTGTCAGTGGATCGAATTCCTTCAGGCCTCATCAAGATTAATCTTTAAAGAAGCCCTACCAGAAAAAGAACAAGAATTTTCAAGTTTCTAAGGATAAAGCTCATGCTTCTCTCTTCAATAAGGAAAACAGATTTATTGGTTCTGAAAAGGAGAGAAGTATTAAAGAAGGCTTATGCACTTATTGTTGTGGAAAGCACCCAATTTAAAAGTGCTTCAATAGGCCAGGGTCATAAAGAGGCTTCCCTAGAAAGCAGGGAAAATCCTGAGTGGGAATCATTATGTGTTCAATGCTTCTAACCTATTTCCTTCAAGAGCACCATTGTGCAATCTGAATACCTTTGACAATAAATCCTTAAAGTTTCTTATTTTTATTCTGTCTCAGATATTTTCTACAGTATTCTCCTTGATTCTGGTGCTAAAAACTCTTTTATTTCAAATAATTTTGTTCTCAAGAACTCAATAACTATGTCAGAGCTCCCTGAAAAGATTCCTCTTATCATTATGGATTAAAATGAATCCACTTCCTTGTCCATCCCCCATTATACCAAGTGGGTTGTTTACTTGCCTTCATTTCCAAGCTTTGACTGGGACTTCCTTATCATATATTCCCCCAAGGGAGAAGACCTCATATTGGGCTATGATTTCCTTTACCATTTTAATCCCATTATTGATTGGAAAAATGGAATTATCACCTATTATTCTAGTCATAACAATTCTAGTGGCGTTATTCATCCTACTAGTAATGACTTTTCCATTGCTGTCATCAGTGTTTCCCTGGTTGGTGAACTTAAGAAACCTTCCCTTCCTTCTTCTGTCTATATTCCTCCCATCATTCCCTCTCAGTCATTAATTTCATCAAGAGATGAAGTCTTCAAGGAGGTAAAAAATGTTGGAGAATATGTTGCTATATCCTCACTTCATCTATTTCAAATGGAATATGGACCTTCCTCCTTTATCCTTTCATGCTTTCCTGGAGAAGCAGTGGGATGAGGGGGAAGAGCCAGAATAAACAGAAACTTTGCTGAAGGCTTCCCCTCTTTCTTATCTCCAGTATTTGGATGTATTCTCCAAGGTGAAAGAAGCAAAACCTCCTCCATTCCATGCCTGTGATCATCATATCAAACTTGAGGGGTCCCTACCTTTAGTTGGTGTTATCTACTCTCCATCAAATAATGAGTCAGAAACACTATGTACCTAAGTTGCAGAGAGTCTAGAGAAATTTTTCATTAGGCCAAGCTCCCCTTCATCAGGAGCACCTTTCCTTTTTTGTCAGAAAAAAGGATGGTGGCCTTTGTTTGTGTGTTGACTACTGCAAATTCAATGCTGTCACTGGGAAGAACAGTTATCCTGTTCTTCAAATGAGCCAGCTTCTTACAGTATTTAATGGTTCCACTATCTTCCCCAAAATAGATCTTCATTGTTCTTATAATCTCCTGAGAATTAAAGAGGGGGATGAGCACTTAACTTCCTTTATAACCAAATATGGTAGTTATGAGTATTTTTCTTGACCAATTCTCCTGCTTCATTCCAAAATTTTGTGAATTATATCTTTGAATATTTTCTTGATATTTTTGTAGTATTCTACTTAGATTATATTATGGTCTTTTCTAGCTCTGAGGAGGAACATGTCAAACATGTGGCCTCTTTCATCCAAATACTGAGGGACAATAATCTGTTTTCTAAAGCCTAAAAGTGTGTATTTAATGCCTCAAGTGTGGCATACTTGGGCTACATTTTTTCAAGTTATTTCCTCAAGATGGATTCTTCAAAATTTCAACCAATCCTCAATTGGACTCAGCCCAGGAACATCAAGGCCCTCCAATCCTTTCTTGGCTTTGCCAGCTTTCATTGTAATTTCATTACAAATTATTCCAAAAAATCACTTCTCTAACTTCCCTCCTTAAGAAATATTCTCCCTTCATATTCAATGAGAACTCTCTTAGTCAGTTTCAATTACTCAAAGAATCTTTCACCACTGCTCCTATCCTCTCTCATTGTAATACTTCTTTACAAACTATTTTAGAGACTGATGCCTCTGATTATTCCTTGGGTGCTTTACTGAGTCAGGTGAATGACTCATTAAAGCATCCCATTGCATTTGATAGTAACAAGATTCTAAAAGCTAAACTCAGCTATTAAATTCATGACAAGGAGCTCCTTGGCATATTTTGGTTTCTCAAGCACTGGAGACATTTTCTTATTTCTCTCTCTAACCCCTTTCAATTCTTGAAAGACCATTCCTCCCTTCTGTATTTCCTACCTTACAAAGCTTTGATACATTTACAAACACACTGGGCTGAATTTAATTCTGAGTTTCATGTCACTATTACTTGCCACCCAGGAAGGCTTACCACTTTACTAGTTGCCTGGTCACATTGGGACAATATGTACCCAGAGAGGGGGGTGGATCTAATCACCAAGAATACTCAAAATTTCCATCAAGCTCTCAAGCAAGATGATATTCAAAAAAAAGGTTGAAATCTTCTCAGATTTCATTGACCAAATTAAAAAAGAAGTGTGGAAAGAGGAAGACTATAAAGAAATACTCAAGCAGCTAACAAGAAGTTAATCAGTCTTAGGTTCCCCTCTTGGGCCTCAAGCCAAGTTATTATTATTCAAAGATAAATTGATTATCCCAATCAATCATTAAATCCAATTGGATATTCTTCAAAAGCATCATGACTCAACATTGGCTGGCCATCCTGGAAATTAGAAGACCCTAAAGCTCATCAAGAGTGATTTTCATTGGGCTGGAATGAATCAAATCATCAAGTACTATTTGTCCTCATTTAAGAAATTTTCAAGAAACAAGGATATTTAGCATAAGAAGTTTGGATTACTCAATCTGCTTCAAATTCCATCTGGTCCTTGGACTTTATCACTCAATTCCCCTGTCCAATGACATTGATTCAATATTAGTAGTTGTGTAAAGATTCTCAAAATATGTCAATCTTCAATCCACCTTATTCATAAATTCCTGCCCTGGACTTAGCTCAAATTTTCATTAGCCATGTGTGAGCCTTAGAGGTATTTTTATATACACAAAAGACCACAAAGAATAAAAAATGATATAGGTATATGTAAAATAAATTTATTTATATCATAAAGAAAATTTAAAATAAATATAAAATCTATATATAAAATTAAGATTTCAATTACAATTTAAAAGTAGAATTACTTTGAAATTGAAAATTGTAAAAACATCTTTTTACTTGAAAAAATTAAGTAAAAATGAATTTTTTAACAAAAATATTAAAATTAAAATATTTTTGGAAAAAAGTTAAACAAAGATTATTATAACTTTACATCCAATATATAAAAACACAAAAATTATTTCACCATTGGATTCCTCATAAAAAATAAGGTAGGGTTACCTCTGGGTAAAGCTTCTGTAACTCAACTCTAAATAAGCTTAGATTAAGTTTTTAGTATTTTCTGTATAATTATTGAAAATCCTCAGAACATTAAGTTAATTCACACCACATGTGTTTTTAACCATATATTTTTGTATTAAAATTGAGGTGTGGTGTGTAGTCCAGAAGCTGTGAGGAATTGAAATATTTTCAATCAAAATGTCAAAATGTGCATGTGAATTACATAAGTGAAGTATTATTTACATATGAGGGCTCAATTATTACAGTTGTTTAGTTTTAAAACTCAATTGATTTAGATATTTAACTTAAAAGTATAATACATGATGAGGAATTAATGAAAAAATAAATTGGAAAAATTAATTCTGGGGGGGAAAGTAATCTTCCCTCCAATAGTGACAGACTCCCCCAAATTCCTTGCTGACAGGTGTGGGTTGTCTGAATTCACACATAATTTCATTACTTTTGGCCTGGAATTGAGTCACTGGGTCTGTGACTCAATTGATGCTGAGGTTTTGATACCAACCAGGGAAGTTTTAACTGTTTCCAAGAGGGTAACGCTACCCTAAAGTTAAAACAATCTTAGTATAAACAGTTTTAGCTGGTTTTAACCTCTCTTACACACATTCTGAAGTGCTTTGAAGGCTTGAAACCAGGTATTAATATAGCAATGGCTGATTTAAGGGTCTAAAATGGCTAAAACCAGCCCTTTCTTGGTCTAAACTAGGGTTCAATGATGCCATAGTTGGATTTTCTGTTTTCAAAGTTTTTCCACAACTGTCAAGAATAAATTTGACTTTTGGAGTGATAAAATTGGTGTCTATAAAAGAATTTCTTCTTTGCCCCACTTTTGTCTTCATGTTAGAATCTTTTCCTTTTATAATTAGTTTAAAAACTGTTGAACCAATAAATAAAAGATCACAACCAAGCTTTTCATATCATTTTAAGCCTCTTAACCAAGTGAAAACTCATTATAATCATTGTTTGTAACTCTTATAATGATTTTTACCCTTGAACCACCCCATAAGTGAATTAAAGCATCTTTCATCACTGTTAAATTTGTCACTTTGTTTCCAAACTCACTCTGATCACTTTTGGGCCTGTTTTCTCTTTTATAATCCTTGAAAATACTTTGTTTTTATATTAGTTTCCTGAAGTTCTTTGCTCAATTAATTGCAATTGAAACTGCTCTTGAAGAAATTTCTTTTGTAGCCTTATATATCTCTTGTAGAGTATTTTTGGATTAATTTTTATTGTTGGTAAAACAATGAATATTTATAATATTATTCTTTTACACTTATAAGCTTAAAAACAATGAATTTGGAATGTTTTCTCTTAAAAATTCCCAACTTTTACTATCTTTAATCATATAGTACCTTATACAAATTTTGAGGACAGGAAAAGTACTTGATTTTTTATCAAAGTTTCATATCCACACCTTGCACCATATCTTTTCCAAGAATCGCCTCCCAGTAAGTATTTTCAGTGATAGAGCTTTCTTATTTGTTTCATCATTCTGGACCTAATTATGTCAGCAGCTCAAGATATCAAGAGATCTTTCAACTATCTTTCATGCTGAAACAGATGGATAGACAGAGTGTATAAATCAGATTCTATAGCAATATCTTCCGATGTATTTCAGCTACCATCAAGATGATTGGCACACCTGGCTCCCTCTGGCTTAATTTACCTGCAATAATGCAGAATACTCATTGAAAAACAATAACCCTTATTCACCACTTATTGAAGAAATCCCAGATTTGATTCCATTCACATTTCTCAAGACACCACTTCTGGAAAGTTATCAACAAAGCTCCAATAAGTAAAGAAAGGTTTTAAAGAATAATCAGATTCAGAAATAAAGAATTTTAAGAATTATGAAGATATAAATAGGAAAATTTCACCTAATTTCCAACCTTGGGACAAATTATAGCTAGCGTTTGAGACAATCAATTAAACAAGACCCACCAAGAAATTCTGAGATTTATGGTTGGGACCCTTTGAAGATCTGAAGAAAACTGGAAGCCATGCACATCAATTCAAGTTTCCCCAACAATGGAAGTCAGTTCACCCTGTCTTTCATGTGTCCTTGCTAGAACCACTCAAGCAATCAGCTATCCCAAACCAACATTGATTTCCACCACCACCAGTCATAGTGGAAGATCAAGATTAATGGGAAGTGGCTCAGTGTCTGGACTCAAAACTCAAAAGAGTTAAACTATGGTATCTTGTAGAGTGGAAAGGATTAAGTGAAGACCCAGAAATAACAACTTGGGAAACAGATCCCAACCTTACCAACACACCAGACCTTGTCAAGAATTTCCACACTTTGTATCCTGACAAGCCTGTCCAAATGCCTCAAGAATTTGATTTTATAGTGCTTGGTGGTGGTTAGAGCTTATTAGAGTAGTTTACTCTGCTGGAATGCACCTTTTATGGGGTGTTCTAGCCAAATTTGCTGTAAGCATCACCTTGGCCACTTTGTGAGCACTTTTCAATCCTTTGGACAGATTCAGAATTCCTCATAACATAAATGCCCTCACATTTGGACCATTAATCAAGATATAGCCAAATTCCTCTTCTCTTTGTTTCTTTTCTTAAGCATGCCATTAATCATTATTCATTACATTCCTTACATAAATTCATTTTATGAAAAACGTTTCTCTGCTCTTTATGGTGCTTGGTGGGTATTGGAAGCTGTTCAAGTAAATTCCATCTCCTGGTATGCATCTCTTAGGGTTTCTACTTCTTGTAAAAAACCACCTTGGCCACTCTGTGAGCATCAAATGCTTGGTTTTTCATCTTTCAGGAAGTTTATGGCCAAAATCAAGCAGCTCACCTCAAGAAGGACACTCTGCAGAACTTTCTTGTATTTCTTTTTTCTCTACTCTCTTTTTATTTTAATTCCCTTAGTTTATTTCTTTCTTCTTTAGTTCTATATTTTATTATTTATTTAATTTACCTATCAAATCAGAAGAATCTCCTCCCAAATCATTTTTTGAGAGTTTCCTTATTTATTTTTGTATAAATAAGAGTGGGGATAAAATACAAACTAAATACAAACAAGCCAACAAACTAGTTATCTTTCCCAAAGTCATCAAGCTTCCTCTGTAAATTTATTATCAATTCATCTTCATACCAGGAAAACTTGGCAGCCATCTCTTCAGAAGCAGTACCAGGAATCATTCTATCATTGGAGTACATAATTACCTCCCTGCTATTTCTATCAACTCTTCTGACCAACCTGGCCACAGAATCTTGACCTTCATTCATCACATGTGGATCTATTCTGGTAACCCAGATACAACAATTCTCCCTTCTTTGTAACACTTGAGGAGCTGGGAAGAGCAAAGTCAACCAAGCTTCTCTTCTTCTTCTGGTCCTGGTAACAGGTTGCAATTGTTGGGAGATGAGGACTGGTGATAGGGTATGGCTTCATTGGTGAAGCTAGGACATGCCTGGAAGTGGAGGAACTGAAGATGGGATAGGGGACAGGATAGATTGGAAGTTTCCTGTGGCACTAGGAATTACTTGGCTGTGGGACTTCATGGCAGGAAGTTTAGTGGCTGAAGTACTTGAAGAGTGTCCAATTCATGGATTTATCACATCAACTTCTTAATTATTCAATTTGTCGTTTCCTTCAGCATCTGGATTGGTTGGTGAATCATAAATTCTTCTTATTTGTTTCACCACACCTTAATTATTGATTCTGCAAATGGGCACCTCTGAGCTTGAGTCAGTTGGCCTACCACCAGTGAGAATGGGCTCTCCAATATTGTTCCCTATTCCTGGATCCAGTCACTAAATCAATCCATTAGTATCAAGTTAAATAAGAAAATCACAACACTTAAAGCTATAGTAACCTGAAGTACCATCAAGAGTAGGGGCCTAACAGACTGGGAACTCTTTCCAAAAAGGCCAATCCTTTTTGTTCCACAACTATCTCTTGATGTTGGAAATTGGCACTCTTTGACATTTACATGTTTTCTTCCCAACAAACAATGATTGAATTTTAAAGACCTAGGATTAAATTGTTGTAAATACTGTTTACCCTTCATCAAGCACTCAGTGAAAAGAGAATTCAAGATTTAAACTGCCTTTTAACCATCATATGTTTGAAAGGGATCAAAGTTGCCAGAGGAAGCCATTGAACAGGGTGAACCCAATCAACTGAGGATTCCAGGCCCACAAAGGACAGATGGTGGCAGGACAGAAGGACAAAAACAATTGAGTTAAGTCAGTTTGAAACTCATTTATAGAGTTATGGAAGAAAAATAGTCATTTCAGTCATATATACATATCAATCCTGAAGGTAATCCAGGTTCTGGATCCGTAAATTCATTTGTGGCCTATCAAGGTCCTCAATATGAGGCTCCAAGACTTTCTTGGGACCCAATAAACAAGCCAGGATCTCCTCTTTATCTGTGGGGAGGTGATTCTTCTTTTTGGTCCTGGACCACCCTCAATGGGTCAAAATCACCCAAATTGGTCCTTTGGACCCCCTCGAACCCCAGACAATCTGGTCCTGTGGGACTCTGATAGCCCCCATAGACCACAGACTGCAGCATATTGGCCAAAAATGCCTAAAGTTTTTATATCTTCTAAAAATTGCCATAAACATGGCAAGGACCCAAGATGACCCCAAAATTCCTTTAGGGAAATTTCTTCAAGGACTATGGGGACAAGACCCCTCATTTCAAATATCAATATATGCGTATTCAAGAATGGTTGCCAGAGCAAGCCCAAGAGGACAATTTGGGAAATTCTTGCAAGTTTATACATCCATATAACCATTCTTCACCAAATTTCAAGCTGAAGAACATGGAAGCCTTCATTTTGGGATACAACCCAAGTATAATGAAGGAAGAAAGATTTGGACATAATTGACTCAAGGCATGGATAACTTGAGGAAATTGAAAATTTACTTACTTAATAAAGGGGGAAAGTGATTAATGAAAAAAAGAACAGAGATAATGGAGCAGGGGATTTTAAGAATAATGATAAAGATGAAAAACTTGAATTTAAAGAATTTGAAAAAAAAGTGGGGATATGGGGATAACACTCAATAGTGGCAGGGTATCATGGTGTTCAGGATCCCATCAGCTTCAAGAGGGGAGTACTGTCACAGCCACTTACCAGGGGTAATGGTATTCAATATTCATCCCACTAAAGCTCATAGATACAGCAATCCATTGTGTGTAATCAGTTTTCAGAAAATCTTCTTTCTGAAACATGCATACAGTCTGGTTCATCAATACAGCCTGCCAATACTTGTACAGGTTGGATTCACCAAACACAGTTTTTGATTCACACTTCTGAAGCTGTATGATTGCTCAACTCCTGCACACCTCTTGTACAGACCCTGTACATCCATACAGGAGCTTTATAATCCAAATCAATTAAAATCACTATTCCTCTCAAGAAAATTCAGTCTTTTGCCAGGGCTGGTGGTTTCTCACATATACCAGCCCTTCTTTCTCCCCCTGGGGACTTTTCCCCAGTTAATGAATATATTTGACTTACTATTTAATAAATATTCTTATTCTTGATTTTGGAATATGTTATTTATTAGTAGTATGTTGTTATTTGCATTTCCTCAATTGTTTAGTAAAGCTGTGATGGCCATATCCTTATTAACCCTTATCTTTCCTTCTGACAGGTCTAAACAGTGGAGTTGAACTTGTTTTTGTTTGGCTCTGCTATTCTTTAACCTTATTCTTATTTGTTTCTTCCTTCTTCTATAAATTTTCATTAGCAATATCAGTCTTATTACACTATTGGATGTACTCATTCTTATTCCATCTGAGCCCTCCATAAGTGAGTTCCAGTTTACTGAGTGCAAGGCCCTCTTCACTTAGGAGATCCCCTGTGACACAAATCCACCAAGAGGCTTTTCCTCTATTAATAAATCATAATAAATTTTTTACAGATCTACTCCTGCCTTCATTGAGTGACAATATAGGAAATATTCCGATATAATTGAATTATGATGTTTCAAACCCATTGAATTGATTATCAAACTTTAATTACTCATAAATTGCCCTGAAGGGTCTGTAGAATCAT
The DNA here is from genome assembly GCA_023105745.1 of Austropuccinia psidii. Taxonomy (NCBI): domain Eukaryota; kingdom Fungi; phylum Basidiomycota; class Pucciniomycetes; order Pucciniales; family Sphaerophragmiaceae; genus Austropuccinia; species Austropuccinia psidii. The sequence continues at coordinate 12,777,706 of JALGQZ010000017.1, forward strand.
GATTTTTAGCCTGTATTTGGTATAAATGGAAGCTTTTAGCTGAAAAACTACATCTAAGCTCAAACCATAGTGGTGTTGAAATTGCAGGATGGGGGAAATAGAAGTTTCGAGTTGTGGAAAAAATTCCTTTTGAAGTATTAATATTGTGGAAATGTCTTGTATTTTTTCTGCTATAAACTATACAAGGATGGTATAGTAATTATTAAGTTAATTTAATTAATTTGAATTATGAATTTGCAAGATTAAAATGATCAATTTTTCAATTAGAAAGGTAATATTACATACACCTTCCTGTTTATGGGAACTCAAAATTTCTTTTTAGAGCTTCAGAAATGAATAGTGGAACAGGAATTTGGAAGTGATATGGTATTTATTAATTATTATCAAGTTTTAATATACTAATCTTGAATAATTGTTCTATGTTAAGTCAACTCTGCAAGACTAGTAGGTTTGGATAATAATTTTTGATGGGGGAAAAGGAGTAGGACATGTTAGTGTAGCCACCATTCTGGGAGTCTCAGAAAAGGCCAGCTGGTAGGGCTCACTCCCAGAGTATGTGTGATTTATATTTTCATATATCACCTTGACATATGCAAGGTGACATATTTATTCATGTTTATTTTCTTGGGTTATGCATGGTTGTTTTTTATATATTTTTTTGATTTTCTTTTCTTTTCCGTATTTGTATTCTCCCCTTTCTGTCTCTTTAATCCTGCTATTCACAAATTTCTTTTTTACTCTTTCCAATATTTCTTAAATTATTAATTCCATCAAAATATTGTTTAACTTTTTTAATCTGTTTGATTCCCTAATCCCAGATTTATTCTTCCTGTGTATCCTAAGAACTGCAATTTGAAGATTTTCTTTTGTTCACTTTCCCATCTTTTATCAAGTTTTCAACTTTGTCAAATATTCCTCTGATTTTGTAAATTCTTTCTTCTAAATTCCCCAGCTTTCTTCTATTCCAAACTTTCATTCTTTTTCACAGATATGACGTCCTAGCTTTTATAATTTTTTTTTGCAGAAATATCAGATTGACTCAGCTAGATATTATCTTCTAAAACTGCGGATCATGGAATTTTTCACCTTTCCAAGCTTTAGGAAGGACTCTGTTACTTGTGTCAATGCCAAAACTTTAAATGGACATTCTGTTGAATCAAGTACAAAAAGAAGCCATTGGGCTAATTTATAATAAAAACAAGACAAATCTCTCATTTATCAGTTTTTTCCTGAAATTTCACGCCTTCATGATGATGAAAATCCCAGCCACCCCTCAGAAGACTATGAACAAGGAAATAGGAACTCACAGTAAATTTTACCAAAATGAAACTGTACTATTGACTCAATTATCTTCAAGTTCCAATTTATTTTGATTATTCACATGGTAGTGGCAGATGACTCATGGTGGGCTCTTTTTCAGCTCTTATTTCAAATTTTGTAATGTGGCTATACCTTTCTTGTGGACTGAGGCAATAAAATTGTTGAAAATAAAGATATATTCTGATTCATATCATTCAATTATTCACACAAGAGTTCACCAACAAAATCACTCTTTCTAATGCTCTGTGGGACATTATCACAATCTGAAAACAATTGAAACTTGACTTCTCATATGAACAGCATGTGTGTTTCCCATATTGTTGAAATTTCACCACCAGATTGTACAAAAAACCCACCCTTTCAAGAACTCTTTGCTAAAATTAAATGTTCTTTCCATCAGAAATACATCCTCCTCCATATATGCAGTTTTTCTTAAAAAAATATTAACCCCTCAAAATCAATGTCAACAATTTGTCCAAATTTGATTGTCACATCAGCTATTGTTTTATATACCTCAAGAAAGTTTTCTTTCCCAATCAATAAGCTCATGGCACATCTGGTTCCTCAAAATCCCAGAAATTGAACAAAAAATTGACAAGTTGGAACATGAACTATCAACTAACCAAAGTATGGTTGTTGCTGATGTTACAAAAGGTAGTTTATGGAAAGGTATGTTTCCTTTACAATAATAAAGCTAAAATTTCAAACTAGGATACAGTGTTTTTGTAGACTAACTCAATCCAAGAGAAAATAAGAAAGCCAGTTAGCAAATATCAATGGGACTTCCAGTCCTCAATTGTCTTAACCTTCACCCACAAGAATTATTTCAACAGCAGTATACATGCCTTGCTGGGGTGGTACCTTCACCAAACCATCCAGAAATGGTTGTAATCAAAAATTTGCTGGAGCCTCTTGTTAAAAATCCCATTGAATTAAATAATTGTGTCAATATTAATACACCAAACATCAAAATGGGCGGACATTTATCATCAAGTTGGTAGGCCTAGTCAGAAATATTGTTACCACTCACAAGGTCAGGGATTTATCTCCAATTAAGAAACATATTTTTGTTCTTGGTATTACTTTAAATACCACAAGAGGGAAAGCCTAAAGCTTGGAAATCCAAGCCAAAATAGCGCTTTTGTCAATGCATCTTATAGGTGGCATGAAGTAAGAGAAACAAAGTTGCAACAAAGGGATTCAATTATCTAAACTTAATCACTTACTGTATTGGTATCCAGTGGCAAACATTTCTTTAGGTGTAGTTTAAAACTTGTACAAAGGCATTTGAAAAAACTATTTTTGGTATTTATGGGGTTTTTCTTTGGAAATAATAGAACAGGAATAATATAAGCTAGATATATCAGAATCAGGATTAGATTATATGATTGAGGACAGCTTCAAATCAAAAAATAAAGGCGGTTTTAAAATTCAAGCTTATCTTTACAAAGAAGTAATAAACAAGCTCAAAATGAAACTATGTGAAGCTGTAGTTCCCAAAGGTGTCTTTCATATACCAGGTGGCATAGGTATAGGACCAAATTGAAATTTTAAAGAAAATGAATTTTATTTTTCATTTGATGTTGACCTACTATTGATAGCTTTGGATATTTTCTGGAATCTTGGCCCAAAATTCACTTTCTTCTCATCAACATTGTGCACTGATTCAGTGCACCAAAACCGTTGGAGCAGAATCAGTCACCAAAGAAGATAGTCATCTATTTTATCAAAAAGACAGTTAATATCAGCAAAAATAAAAGTTACTTTTAGCGAATATTTGAATACTCTCTTGCCATCATCATGCCATGCACAATCCTGAACATTTGACACGATGGGGGCCACTGAATGGGATATCGTAATATGGTGGAGAGAGGTTCGTTGGAATACTTCAAAAGCTCAAAAGTAACTTATTAAATGATAGACAACAATTCTTTCAATTTTTTCAAATGAACTGACAAGCTTATTTCTTGGAGCTATTAAGTTCTGTTAAATAAACTATTATGAAAATATTTTCTTTGTTGCAAACGCTTCAGAAAGTCAAGCCACGATTACAATTTCTTACACCAAGAAAATGAAAATCATGAATTCTGCATCAGGAGGAACTAGAAAAAAATATCTGATATGCAACTCTTGAAAAATCTAAAGATTTGTCAACCACAGTTGCATTATTATCATAAATTTCCACATCCACCTAACTTGTTGGCTTTGAGAAATTATGCAACTGAACACCTCTATCTTGCCTTCAGTTTTGAAATGGAGATTTTGAGGCGATATCCTAATAACATTATTTTTCTCAAGAGAGGTGAGAAAGATATTCACCTTGCAAAGATTGCTTACATTCTTGATTCAGGAGACAATCCGGCCCATGAGGGTCCTATCATGATCGTAGATTGTATTTAATGTGTCAAAACTCGAGAAGCAGGACTGAAAAATCTGGCTCAATTTAAAATAAAACATCTCAAAAAAAACTTATAATATTGGTTTGATCCCATTATTAGAAGCTTCAGGCCTAGGTGCCTATATAGATGTTCCTGCGTGGTATTTGGATTGCAAGGATGTGACTGTGTGATCTTTCCCAATTGACAGAATGGTTGGAATGGAGTGTTTTTATTAGAGATGTTTAATATATTTTTCTGTCCTCTGCGCTATAAAGAAATCATTCTTTCAATATAAAAACCTCCCATTTGTATGCTTATTATTCTTAAAACCTAAATTATATATATTTGGGACCATCACAAAAACTTGATTTTCCACAAACCCATTTTACTTATACAGAAGAAATATTTTATTCTCTTCTTCAAAAATGAAATATTTAGAATTTCATTAAGACTAGGTTATGAAGCATCTAATTTTTGACTTTCACAAACACTCTCCAGGCTCTCTTAAATTAAAAACCAAAAAAAGACTATCTATAAATTTCATTTTTTATTTATTCTTAAACAGTATTTTGATTGATCCAATTCTTCTTCCTATTCACGTAACGAAAATAATTTTCCTTAAATCAAAAAGACTTAATCAGACTATATCACGCAAAACAAAACCCAGGTATTGTAAAATATACAAAATATTTCTATTGCAATTAGATAAAAAACCACAATCTCACACCAATTTTCTTATATTTTAATATTTAGATTTCTTATTTTTATTCATCTAAACAGCCACAAAATAAGGAAGTTCCTAATCCACTCTTTATAGAGTAATCAAAAACTTGAGGATCAACAACCATTCAGTAAGAACTCCCTTTTTTGGAAGGCTATAAGAGCTTTGTTGAGATTGTTGGATTGTGTCTTCACTTTCACCATTTTATATTTCTTTATCTTTATCAAAAAGGTAATTTATTTCTTCCTGTTTTTTATTTTGCCTGCTTCTTCAGGTTCTTCATACAATAAATATTTAAGCTCATCACTTTCATTTTTTCAAACTCATCATTGAGCTCATCATCATTTCTTATTTAATGGGAAATATCATAAGATTCCATTACTTTTTCCCAATCTTTTTCTGTAAATTTCTTTTCATTGAGCCTTTTTTCAGGTTGTTGTTTTCCTAATAGCAAGCAAGAGTAATATTAAAGGAATTCTATCTCGAGAGCATCTGCAATTTTCCTATTTTGACCTTCTGTGTGGTTGTAAGATTTTTCTATGAAACTGATGATAATATTACTATTAATCAACAGTACTATGACTGTTCTTATGAAATATAATAACAAAAATGTTATTATAACCACAATTAAATAATTAAAGAATTATTTCTTTCACATGTTAAACACTACTAGTGATTTTAACAGTGAGTAAGTAATTGTCTACAAGAATCAATTACAAGAAGATTTTAATAATAAAACTTCTTTTATTGAAATAATAAAATTATTTTAATATATAATTATCTTTTGCAAGAATAATTATAAGGGAATTCTTGAAGAAAACTAATTTTAGAAAAAAACTTTAAGAATTAAAAATAAATCACTCACTAATATTCCAAAGAACTTATTGAAAGATAAGATAGAGAGATTTGACGTAGAATTGTGGATTTTAAGGATCAAAATGAATTTATAACAGTATTACAACAATAAATAGTTGGATTCTATGATTTCACGTCTTTCTGATTGATTATGAAAGATTTGAAACACTTAAGAATAGCTATAACTAATACTTACTTGTTGGTAATAATGGTTTAAAATGATAATAAGATGATGTGGAAAAAACAGCAAGAAGAGGCCTCTTTTAAGTCAACAACAGCTCACAGAGGCGTGCCATGGAGCAAACTGAAAAACCAGTGAGTGAGAAAACAATAAGCCCTTTTGAATTATTGATTGCATCATCTTTTGTCACGTAAGATTATCATAATTACTTAATTGATGCTTTTACATGACTACCAACCCCAATATGGTTAAGAATAAAAGGAGTAAAATCTGTAAATCTTCTCTTATTCCAAAATAATCATTGATTTCTCAAAGCTATCAATGTTATTGCCAATTTAATCACAGGTTGTAATTACTATAAATTTTTGAAGATTCAGTGTTTCACATATAATAGTCAAAAATGGACTGTAGGTAAAACTTTTAATTTTACTAGTAAGGCTGTAATTCTTTTTGGTTGTACCATAGATAATACAGTTCTCCTTTAGTCCTGAAAGTTTCAGAAAGATTCATTAAGAATTGTACTTTTAATGAATTTTTGAAGTTTTTACCTCATTTCTACATAGAATTGCAAATATCAGTGTTTCACTGGTTGCTATGAGGTAAATCAATGGATACAAGTCCAAAAAGGGTTTTAATTACTCTTTTGGTGTTTATCCATGTAAAATCATTAAGACTTGACATTGTACAGGATTCTAAGTAGCTCTTTACCTCCTTGGCATGTCAAAATACCAGGTTATTTGCTATTTTCTTAAGATTTACAGTAGGTGTAACATGGTAACCAAGTTCCCAAAAGGTTTCAGTTTACCAATTAGGCCAAGATCAGCCATGGATCCAAGCTTTGGAGCTGTCCACGCCTCTGAGGCCTCAGAAGCTGGGTACCCTGGCTCTCTTTGATGTCTTTTGTCCCCCTTGCTTATTTTTTACGATATCCACTCTGGGTTTACCAAAAGTCCATGTAAGAATACCATGATATTAAGTGCTCAAAACATGAATAACACTCTTCTTAGTGTATATGTAACATGGGATTTCTCACATTCCCATTATTTTGGTGTGAAATTAAGAAAAAGAAAAATTTTCACAGATCTTTTATGTGGTATTGAAGTATTTTCCATTTTACCACCTCAAAGAGTGAATTTGAGCTTATTTACTCTATGGAGCTACCCTGGGTGAATTTTTGTGTAGAATCCAGATCTGGCCTTAAATCCATGTATTTACTTACTCAATAAAAAGTTATTCATCTTTTCTCAAATCAAAAATGATGAATTTTGGATATATGCATGACTTATGCATAATTCAAAATTTCTTTTTAGGATAATTGTGGCCTATTTGGGTATGTAAAATATACCTCAAGGCTCACAGTGGTTATTGAACCAATCAGTATTGTAAAGTTCAATTAAGAGGCTTTTAGGAGCTGATTTACTGATTTATTCTTCTCAAGGATTAGGATTATGAAGTTCTGTTCCTTGAATTCTCATGCCATCAGCTTTTTCAGCCTGAGCAATTTCTTTATCAAGCCTCTGTATGAACCTGCTTGTGTTTTCTGACTGACATTCCATGTCTTTTGGGTTGTATTTGTCCTTACTATGTGAATCAGGGTTCTCTGAGATTTTAGGATATTGGTTTATAAACCCTTGAGCAATTGAGAATTTTCAGCAAATATTTTTGAGCCAAAAAAACACATCATATTTGTTAGCTAAGTTTTTCTTCATTAGAGTAAGCTTCTTGCTAACCCTTAGTATGTGAGCCTTTGAGATATGACCACATACCCAATAAGATCACAAAGAAGACTCAGAATAATTATACCTTTAATATAATTATATTAAAATTACTTAGAATAATTATACATTAAAAATAATTACTTAAATATACAAAAAAATACCATAAATTGGTACAAAAATTGGTTTAACTTAAAAAACAATGAATCAACATGTAAAATAAATTGCACCATTGGATTCCCCATGGTAAAATACACATATACAATTTTTATGGCATATCTGTAAAGTCAATATTTAATGAATTATAAGGTATAATACCTTATAAAAACCATAAAATCTTATTTATCTCAAGAACTAATGAGAAAACATGTGAAATAAATTGTACCAGTGGATTCCCCACAAAATTCCACACATAAAAGAATTAATAAGCTAATTTCCAAAGTTAATACTTAAGGAATTAACCTGAATATATGCACTTTTTTGGTCAACGCATATATTCAAGGATCATAGCTAATATCTCTTAAACTATACATTATAGAATGATGAACCAAAAATAAAGTTACCACGTAATTACTGTAAGAACACAGATATTAACTTTATTTTACAAATTATAAACTAGGTTAAAACCTATGATGAAATATTGATAAAAATCAACAGAGCTGTTGACCACTTTGTTGTGAAAGTGTTCCAAACTTAAAAAGAAGTATACAGTTGGATTCTACTAGTTCATTCGTGAAGAATGATGTAATTTTTATTATTAAATTCAGGGTATAACCCCCTGAAATCAAGGTTTGAAGTTTAAAATATTGAATTTCAACAGAAAAGATGAGTTACAAGAAAAATCATCAAAATTAGAGTTTTGATGATGTAATGAAAGGCTCTTGGCAGCATAATGAGGTTATGCCAGGCTATCAGAATCCACTCTCTGAATTGCTGTAGCGTGTAAATCTTAAAAGTTATTAAGGATCAAAGTTTGAGCTTAATTTGAGCAGTTATTATCACTCACAGTAACCTTAATTTAAGTTTAACAGTCTTAAGAGTGATAAAATTGGTGAATACTATTAGTCTATGATTAAAACTAATAAAATCCACGAAATTTGGGGTTCTGCCAAGCCTCTGATGTCATCAAACTTAGAGTTATAGTGATAACTCTAAATAATGGTGTAATAATGATGTAATATGGTTTGATAATGATGTAATCATCTCCAAACCTTAAAATATTGATCAATTCCAGTGGGTATGATCAGTACACGTCTACTAGAAGCCTGTTGGACTCTAGGAGGGAGGTATTTACTATAAATAGAGCTCTTTTTACTCTATTTTCCCCTCAGACGCATCAAAAACATTAAATCAATTAAATCAAAGGTAATTTCTTTATTCTTTATATATAAAACTATTATATTATTAAAGACCAAAGACCACCTTATTATAATCATCTATTTTGACGTGATTAAATCATTTATTTAATTGTTTTTGTTAAAAATCTCTCTAAAAACTCATTTCCACGTAAAAATCCAGAATAATTTGTAATTTTTCTTTATTTTTATTGTAAATACAATTTGAAAAGGTTGTATTTATATTTTTTGGCGTAAAATATTTCAAAATTATTATATTAAGTGTTAAAATTAGGTTATTTTCTCTTATTATAATAATTTCTCTATTATTACTCTCTTAATAATTCTCTAATTAATATAAATAGTATTTATATTAATTCATAACTTTAATATTGGTAATATTATTGTTATTAATTGTTTTTTATTGATAAAAAGCAATTTTTTACGCCTTTATTATTTGTTGGTAACAATAATAAAGAGCTTTTTAAATATATTAATTATTTTATATTAATATATTTATTTATTATATTATATTATTATATTTATTTAATAATATAATTATTTTACGCCATAATAATAATAATTATTTATTATTATTATATTTTTAATCTTATTTATTCAATTAATAAGGAAATTCAGAGTACAATAAGTAATAAATTAGTGATTTTTACTTATTGTTTCATAGTCAAACCTTACATAGTCTGTATTGTAAGGCAGCTCTTTTTGCTGAATCTTTTTCAACTGTCTTGGCTTCTTTGGCTTCTTTATTCTATTTTTGTTCCATATACCAGTGAGCATAGTTGTTGTAAAAACTGGTAAGTAGTTGAAGGCTCTATATAAATACAAAGTTAACATTCATGTACTTGTATGCTCCACTAATTGCAATGTGACAAAAGGTTTTTATTTCACTGATTCTACAAGCTTTATCATACAGAGTATAGCTTTCACTTGTGACTTCTAGAGCCCATTGAAAAATCCTAAATCTTTCTAGCAGTGCAATAAGATATCTAATTGAAAAGTGGCTCATGCAAATGATGTAATTCACTATTAGTTTTTTCCCTGGCTTGATACCCTTGAGTGTTAAGACTTCTCCTAATGGAACCAAGGGTAGTTTTCTGGTACTTTCTTATTAAGCCACAATTTTTCTCAAGAAAGAAAATCAGAAATTCAATTCCTTAAACATTGTGTAATCAGGAAATATCGGTTTGGAACTTTTGTTGATGAGGCCCCACATCAATTTTTTTTGTTCACAGAATGCTTTCTAATATCAAAATGAAATTTGTTTGTGAGTTCAAATATAGACCCATTTTAACTGGTTTTTATACTTTACCTTTGTAGGCTGAAATCCTTTGGGTGATTTATTTTGTAAGATCTGGTGGGGGCTTTGCTTTTGAGGTGGGGTAAAAATTTGTCTTTGATTTTTTTTTCTTGTTGTGTGTGAGGTCCTCCTGGTCCTCTGATTATTTGTTAATCTATGGTGTCTATTTAAGCCCTAAGAGTAATTTTCAGAGAGTTTTAAAAGAAACCCATCATGCCAAGGAGGGTTGTGAGGATTTGAAATAAAAACTAGACACTTTCAATAGTTTTGAGCTGGTTCCTGTTTTTAAATTCCTCAAAGAGATCAATTTTTCCTGTTTTGAAAGAACTCTTGCACAACTGGAGTGATTTTGCTACTTTTGAAAGAACTTTGTATATTCATTTAATAGCTAATACCTGATAGATCATCATGAAGGAAAGGGAAAAGAACAAAATTAAATTAAAATACCAAGTATTTAGTGGAAATTAGTATTTACCTTATAGTACCTAGCTATTGGTATAATCAACAACCCAGAATTAATTATACAACTCATTATCACAACAGAACACTTCAAATAAAATTGAATTTTCTATATTATACCTTATTATTAACAAGTCTTAGCATAGTAGCCTATGAATATCACTGCAAAGGGCTTTGAATATACATTTTTCATGCTTCTAGGTATGAATGAAAAGAGATAAAGAGAAGAAGGTTTGCTGTAGTTTTCATTTTATAAATAGCTTTTTCTGTTATATTTATATTAGTCTCTTGTATTATATTTGTATATTATTTTACAATTATTTGGTGGCATGCATTTAAACCTCTAGCACACAAGAATATAAATCCTCAAAAGTTCCAAAAAGCAGCTTACAGCTGTTTCCTTTTAATTTTCCCTTCCAGGTACTTCTTCATTTAATCCCACACACAGAGGAGCTCCCACATCTTGTGTACCAGAATTTGCCTTTCAGATAGGAATATCTTTATAATCTCTTATTCTTGATCTTGAAAAAATATAATTAATAATCTGATTATCTTTTTTAAAGATGGAAGCAAATATTTGGACATATAACTCATTATTATCATCAAATGAAGCTTCTGGATCTTACCACTATTATTACCCAAGAGAAGGATTTAAACTAACATATCAAGAATCAAATAGGGGTTATATCAAACTAATTACTGCAGAATCAAAGTAAAAGGAAAGGATTACAATATTTTTCTTCAATATTGTGAAGAAAATCCTAGAAGCTGAAGAAAGAAATTATAAAATCAGGATTAACTCTTTATAAAGTAGATAACATGGATAACAACATCAAAACTACCACCATTACCTGAAGATAGTAGAGAACATTATGAGGAGTAAAGTGAGCAAGAAGATGAGGGTTACCATCTCATGATTCTTTCAAAGGAGTCTCAAGAACAGATGGAAGAGAAATTACAGGAAGCTATTTAGAATTCAAGTAGAAAGAAGGGGAAGAGAATAGAATCAACATCATATACACCAGGAGCTATTCCTAGCGATCCTACTCTTCCTAGGTATGTAAGACCTTAAGTCTCCAATAAGACCAACACCTTGACCTATAGAAACAGCTACTCCATAAACAGATGCAAGAACCTCAAATATCCAAAGAAGAGTGTGTGTTTCAACACCAAGACATCTTTGTCCATTTCATAAGGAGATTTCAAGCCAAGAAAGCTCAGTAGTTAAAACTAACATGAAGAATCATCATCTCAGTTTAAATGGTGAAGATTTTGAGAAACTTATTAATATGATTTATAAAAAAGCTCAAATTGAATTTGAAGCAGAATAATATCTGGAAATTTAGATTTTGTTTGGACAACAGATTCTAAAATGAGTGATGCAGTAGAAGCTATTCCAAAATATTGAGAAAGAAATCGCACCCACCTTAAAAAGTACTTTATCACCAAGTGGGAGAGAGTTGACCTGAAAGATGATATGGCAAATATTCCCTCGTACAGCTATTCAATGATACACAGGATGATAGGGGAATCAGTAATCTCTCACAATATAGAAGATATATTGGAGAATAAGAGAAAACTATAACATACCATCAAGAAATAAATATATACCTGAAGATGTTTTTGATTTTCTCTCATCTGATAAAGAAGGAGCTATAAGTGAAAAAATTATCAAAGATAATTGCATTCTTGGAGTAGAATATAGAGGATATCTCATCCCACTTATGACAGTATTAAAGAAATAAATTGAACAAGAATTGGAAGCCAGAATACTAGTAGCTAAAAGACTTTTTTTCACAAGGAAAAAAAAGGAATTTTCTGTAATGAGAGGGATAAAGTTTAAGATCAAAGAATAAGAATTCCCACCAATGTAACAGGATTTAAATAAAATGAAAGAACTAATGAAGGTACTATGAAATCAAAGGGAACCAATCAAAAATCAAATTTCAAAGGAAAAAGGGGATTGAAGGAAGTTTCTGTATCAGCTTGATTAATTTAACATTGTTCTCACACCATAGAAGTAGGTTTTGGCAAAATCTCAAACACATAATTAAGAATCAGTTACCAAGAGTGATTAACCACCTATATAATAAAGTCATATACCCTATATACCTGCACAGAAGGAATTAATATTTCTATATCAATGTTTTTTTATTGAAGGGAGGACATTTGGTGGCAAGGTGCCATAATTTATCAAAAGATCTTGAGAAAATAATAGTATAGAAAACAGGTCATCTGTTTTAATTTCTAAGCTTCCCAAGAGTACCTACAGAAGGAAAAAAATCCCTAAGGATTTAGTAAGAGAATTTTCACCAGAAGAAGAAATACTCACCAATAAATTCTTGGATAATAGAGTTAAATTTGAAACAAATCCTGAAAATCTCAAGGGAAAATACAAGACAGAAGAGAAGAAAGATTAGAGGAAAAAATAAAAGTCAAAATCCTTTGTAACAAGAGATAAATGGGGTTGTTGGAAACTGCCAAACATTCAAACAGGATTATAGCCATTGGGGTATAATTATGATCTAAGGAAGCCAAAGCAAATAACTGTTAATGAAGAAAAGAAGAAGGAATTAAAAGATAGCTTACCAATAAAGGGAATTCCAAGCCAATTAATCTCTATGGAGAGGGAAGATTTTTGAAAAGAAGAACAATTATTCCTGGTGTATTTTTAGATAATGAAGAAGTAGATAAAGAAAGGTTTATCATACCTATAAAATATAAGTCCAAGAATCCCCTTGAGACTGTCAATCAGCAAACACCAATTTTATCAAAGGAAAAGACACCTCAAACAAGTGAAGTCTCAAAGAGAAGAATATCAAGGTGAATCAATTATTGAGAAGTTTATAAAGGTATTATAGCAGAAGATTAGTCTTACTCTGGAAGAAATTCTGAAAATATCACCCAAATTCACGCAACAATTTGAGTTATTTCCTCAAAAGGAGAAAGATTACTTACTATTAAAGATCAAATACCAATTTTGGAATGAACTATCTAAGAAAAAATTCATTATACATGTCGCCTTGGGATGATGGAAGTCACAGTTGGGGAAAAAGATCATAAAGTCAATTATTTGGTAGATACTGGAGCTGAATTATATATTTCATCAGTAATAGAGGCAATAAAAGAATTTTTATCTATCAAAGCTTTCAACATTAGGCTTAAAGGTATTGAAAGAAATAGCACAGCTATTGTTGAATTATCTGAGAATACTTTACAATTCTTACTATTTTGTGATGAAAGAAGAATCCATTTCTTTATTGCTAGAGGGCCTGTCCATACAGTTATTGGATTATCTTTCCTTTCTGATAATTCTACTGGACTTGAACCTTTGCAAAGTCAAGGAGAACTTTTAAGCCATAAGGAACCACATGGAAGAACATTTTCTATTCTAATATGCTCACCTGAAGAAAAGGGATGGGACACAGCCCCCAATAGAGGTGTGGAGACTTTTAATATGGCCACAATCACAGAAATGAAACATAAATTTCTGATTAGCATTAATTTTAAAGTACATTAATTGTCAAGAAATTAAATTTTTTGTAAAAGGGAAGATTTCAAACTAGCTATGTGACTGAAGAAAGAGAAAAAATCATCGAGAAGTATCAAAAGGCTATTTTCAAACTATTTGAAGGGAAAATGAAATACCAAGAAAAAGATAAATACATGGGGGAGACTTCTAGAAAAGAAGATAATTCTAAGAAACTAGTATGGATGAAGAAATATCTCACAAAAGCAATCAAAAAGACCCTGAAATCAAATTGTATTTTCAATTCCAAGGAGAACCACCAAAATCTGAAGATAGTACCAGAAATATCTTTAATTTAGAAGATGGGAAACACATTATATCCCAAGAGGAACTACTCCATGAAGATATAAAGCAGATGCTTCCTTTAGGTAAACTATTTAAGGAAAAAGATTAAGTGCTTGCAAAGGAGAAAAAAAATAAAAACAAAAATGGGTGTTGCTATAATATAAGGAGAAATTGAGACAAAAGAAGAATCTGATGATGTAATATACTATTATGCAACATTTTAGCCAAATAATTCAAGAAGTGAACCAGTATATTTCAGGGTTGGATGGGGATAATTCCCTATAATGGCATTCATGAATCCTGAATCAGATGCTAAAATTATTCCCCAGAAGATAGCTATATGTTTGGGAATGAAATTCAACTTGAATAAAAACAAAAAACTCACTAAAAACATCTCAAACACGTATTTTGAATACAGTTCAAATTGTTCTACCAACAGATGAGACGAATTATTTGATTTTTTCTTGTGGAGGGAGTGATGACTATTCAGTATTAGGTAGGAAATTCTTTGAATATTTTGTAGTAGTAAGGATTTGGAACCTGATGTACTTGCATAGAAAGAAGGAAGGATTAAACAAAATCAAAATCAACATATTTCATAAGAAAGAAGTAAAATTTGGAATAGATGCACCACCATTGGAGCCAGGAGAAAATGCCAAAATCTTTCTTGGAGAATTCTTTTACCCTGATGTAATTCAGAAATTAGAAGCCAGTTAATATATTTACCTTCATAAAGTCCCAATTAGAAAATTTGATTCCTAACAAATTGAGAATTCAATCCATAAAGTTTACATTATGGAAATAAAGAAAATCACCAAAAATGAAATAATTAAGAGCTTTACTTGGCATGGTCATTGGGGACTTTGGTTTCAAAAAGTAGAATTGGGGTAAATTTAACTCCAACCCTTGATAAAAAAAAGTAACTACCTCACTCACTAAGGAATATTCAATTTAAGTTTTAAAAATAATTTTATAAATCTTTCGATTTCAAACTGAATGATAGTTTTTAATTCAGATCCAGAAAAAAGTACAAATCTAATAAAGGATCAAAATTTAAAACAAACAAAGAAATTTCTTGTTAAAACCTGAAAGGATTACCTTTTTCAAAAAAAATTAATTATTTTTACTTTTTATTTTATTATTTACTCAAAGAAGAAATAGCAAAAAAAATAAAAAAAATAAAACCCCACATGATTCAGTTTATTTTTTTCAAGCTTTATTAGTTTTTTTGAATACTTTTTTTACTTCATTAAATCTAATTATTAATATACTCAAGCTCTAATCTTACAATATTTAGAATAACTTCAAAAATGAATACACTCCATTCTTTTTTGTTGATGATAGAAAAAAACTAAAGTATTATCAAGTGACTGGCCTCTAGTTAGTATTATACTGAAAGCGACCTGAATAATAGTTAAGAAGAAATACATAGACTCATACAATCATTTTGAATCCTGGAATGTTTTTTTTAATTTTAAAATTCTCAATAGTAGTTAATTATTATTTCAATTTATAATGGAAAAATATATGAAAAAAATTACATATCTGTATCCTAGTTATTCGTATATTAGAAGCAAAATTAATAATCATGAGAGATACAGAAATCAATTTACTTCATCATTTTTTATCTTTTCATCATACTTTTTTTTATTTGAATGTTAGAGAAGCTAAACCAATTTTCTTACATATGATAGTAGTAATGAATTTATTGTTAATTAATAAAACTGTAACTAGTTTCAGGGTGGAATCAAAGCTCATAACTTTAAAAAACTAATGAATCCACCTACATAATCCTTATTCTTTTTTTCTACTCATTTTGATCAAAATTCAAAATCAATGATCTACCTAAATTTTTTTCTGGATTACTAGAGAAGTAATCAGATTATAATGATTTTATTTATTTTTAATTATAGGTAGATTAGAATAGCACTAACAAATGAATAAAAAACATACAAACTCATTTACAGCATTATAGATAGTATCAGATCTTGAGGTGTTTAAATAATAAACTTATGTGTCTATATTGAGCTGAATGATAAAATGGATAAATAATATTTTTTTGTTTATATTATCACTCAAGCAAAGATTATTGATTATCTAAAATTAATGATATTACTTAACATATCATTTATTAGTCTTGTTGATTATTTTATTATTAATAACTTTTCTTGTTTTTATATTTTTGAATTGAAAACCTAACAATAAGTTGAAAAGAATGAATTAATAACAAAATTATTCTTTTCTATGTTGAAGTAACTTGAAATACGATTGGATAAACATATCTTATCTTACTCAAACTTAAACCACCTATCCTAAACAGCTTGAGTTGAAAAAATAATCATTTTAGGTGATTTTCATAATTAAATAATAAAGTAAAGCTAAAAAACTTTAGTCTGAATTTTCTAAGTTATTTTTGAAGTTGAAGCGAAATGAAAAAAATATTAAATATTAGATTAATTACCTGGACTCAATATTAGGAGATACTAATACTTAATAATAAAAGATTCATTGAATGTTGAGGATTAATTCTCTTTTCAAAATCCAACAATGATAGGAGAAACTAAAATCATCTAATTTCATTGATATAGGATCTGTTATTTTCTAGTTTTATTTGTTTTTTGTATGTTATTATCACTCACCTATTTTTAATAAATAAGTCAATAGTTGAAAAAATTAATGTTGGTATCATGGAGGCTCTAAAATGATAGGGAATATTGAAAATTACCTGATTGGTCAGAACTCCATGGTTGTTTTTGTTTTTTTTCTAGTAGAATATGATTTTTTGGAATTTTAACTTTAGCTTTATTAATTATGATTGGTCAGGCTTTGGGATGTTTCTTAATTGGTCAGGTTTCTTTCCTGTATTTCGATGGAGTGTTGATTAAGGTTGATTTATAATACTTAAAAGAATATATATGTAGGGTTTATTTCACCTAATTTTAGTCATAAATGAAACTTCAAGCTTTTCAAAAGTGCTCTTTTCAATTTTCTTCTCAATACAGAATTTATTTGTCCTTTACTTTAATCAATGCTATAAGGAACTTGACTAATATTGCTACAATCATTTTTTTGACCTTTTTGATAAGCCTTTATGAATTTATAAATTTGTATTTTGTAGAAATTATTGATCCAGAAAGGGATGATCTTTAATTTCCCCCCTGCATTAATTGATACTTTGGTCAGAAGACTAGGTGTAAAATTGTATTAATAAGTCCATACTCTAAGAAGCCAAGGTCAGACATAATATTATGAGGAGAAAAATCTTTGAGTTGATTAAAGTTACATCCTTAGTGAAAATCACTATGAAGTGTCAGTGCACTGTTTCAAGCTTGAAATTCTCTTTAGTATAGTCAACAATGATAGAAAAATAAAACAGTATTTGAAATTAAGGGTCATCAAAAAGACAAGAAAGACTTGAGGTGGAATTTAGCAAGAATTAAGCTGTTGTTTCTTTTTTTTGGATATTAATATTGATTTTTTAGAAAATGGAGAGGGGTATTTTAGCCTCTCCATGAATATAAAGGTCCTAGGAAGGAAAGAAAACTTCATCATTTCTTTAAGATTTCCTCTTCTTTATTTTTTATGTATTATAGTCGGTATTGAGAGATTAGCTTTTATTTTCTTGGATTTAATTTTGATTGTGTGCTTTTAAATATTCTGTTTGGATTTTTTAAAAGAAGAGGGGGTTTAACCCCTCAAAGGATAGAAATTATGTTATAAAGGATTTATTTTTAAATATGTTTATTTTCATAAACTTCTCTATTTTTCTTATACTTCAGTATTGTTGTCAGGGTTGATTTTTTATTTGTAATGAAAGATTATGTACATTTAAAAATGAATGGTGGTGCTTGTTTCTTTACATCAAACCTTATTTTAATGAGGTTTGGGATATTAGTGGGAATTATTTGGTTAGATTATTTCTTTTGTTGGCCACTGGATATATCCAATGATTTATATGGAAAAGCATTATGGTAATAACACTTTAAATTGATATATTTGATATTTCAAAATATAATTCATTCAGCTTTACTTGGAACTCTTGGGAAAGTATTAAATGGAGAGGGGGATGTGATATACTGTGGCAGTTCAGCTGAGTAATTTTTGAATTCTTTGTTAATTATTTATATTAAAGAAGGTAAAAGTAATATGAAACTAACTTTAAGTAAAAAAACGGTAAAATAAGAATTTAAGGACACAAAGGATACATTTATTAAGGGAAGTTGACCACAGATTGTCTCCACCAGTGTCGCGCTACTGTACTCTCCAACACATAATTGTGAGGAATATTACCTAAATAAAAGACATTTTCTTAATTTTTTCTATATAAATAGTTTTTCATGCTTATTTTTTTCAACATGCTTAAAAATTGGCAATTGGGTGATTATTATAGTCGGAGTAACTTGAGCTCCTTGAACTAATTTAAATCATATATTGCTTAATGGGAAAGGAAATATTAAATTAACCTTCCTCTTTATGAGACCTCAAAATTTCTTATTGGAGCTGCAGAAATCAAATGTTGTATTGGATGTTTGAAGTTATATGACATGTATTATTTTTTTGTTTCAATTTATTAGTCTTGGATAGTTTTCCTATTTTAAGAAGACTGTAAAGGAGCAGTAGGCCTAAAAAGTCTTTTGTTTGTTAACAGAAAAGGAGTAGTAAATGTGAGTGAAGCAACCATTTTGGGAGTCTCAGAAAAGGCAAGCTGGAAGAGTTGGTAAGGAGGACCTTTCGCTTTGAAGACTGGAATTATGCATTTCATGAGCTCAAACTAAGTGGAGGAAACATTTAAAATTGTGGGTTTTTCAGAGTTCAAATTGCTGGAAGTTTTGAGTGCTTGAGGAAGATTTACAAAGATTTAGGAATCTTAAAGAATAATACAGATACTACAGGTCAAGAAAGAATACAGGTAATCAGTGATACCTATATTTTAAGAAAAATATGAAGCCTAACCCACCAGTAAGCCCTGAGATACCAGAAAAGACTTAATAAATCACCTTATGGATTCGTAATAAATTAAGTAATACATGGAGATAAGAGAACCAGGGCCCAAATTAAGGTTTTGTTTTATTTCACAGCCTCAAGTCAGAAACATGGCCAATGATTTTGTGTGAATAAGTTAGATTAAAATGAATTTATCTGATTGGTCAGAAAAAGTTCAGGTCAATGGATAAAGTGGAGTGAAGAAATCTGATTTGTCAAAAATATAGACTCATGTCACATCACAACATTTTGTTCCTCCCAATCTAATTTTAAAGTTTACACCAATTTGCAAAACCACCAGAGGCTGAAAATTTCTAAGTCCCCTGTTTTTTAAACTCCCAGGGAGAGGCCCTCTCTCCTGATTAGTTATAACTTGAATCTATTTTCTCTGATCCCTCCTATTGAAGGCTATACTACAAATTTTATTTTGATAAATTAGGCCCAGTAACTGATTTTTGTTGTTTACAGAGCTCAAGAGAGCCAATATTTTGAAAAGAATTTAATTCATTCCTCAATAGCAGGCAGACTAGTAGTTGATTCAGTTAATTAGGATCTTAAATCTTGAAGCTCATGAGCAAGGTGTCTCTTTAGATTAGTGCTTAAGCCCTAAGAGTAATTTTTAGAAAGATTTCAAATAAAATCATCAAATGAAAGTAATTTTGAAGGCTTCAAAACAAAAACTAGTCATTTTCACCAGCTTGAATCTGGTTCTTGTCGTAAAATTTCTCAATGTGAGTAATTTTTCCTGTTTCAAAAGAAAAAATTTACAACTGGAGTAATCTTACTAATTTTTAAAGGAAAGTGGATTTGTACTTATTCAATAATACCTGATAAATCATCATCAACACAAAGGTAAATAAAATGATCAAATAAAAATATCAAGTATTTAGTTGGAATTAGCATTGAATTTATAGCACCTAGATAGTAGTATAATCAACAACCCAGAAGAAACTATACAGCTTATTATTACAGCAGAACACCCCCAAAGGGCTGCAAATGTATTTTTTATCCTTTTAAGCTTTTTATTACATCAAATTTAAGATTATTTCCATTCAATTTTTATATTTACTAAATAATTATAAAGAAAATAGGGTTTCTTGTATTTTTTTTATCATAAGAAGTGTTGTGTTCTATTTTTATTATTATTTATATATATAAATGTATGTGGATTATTTATGAATATTGATGTACAATTATTTGGTGCAATCCAATCAGCCTTCTGGAAGCTTTGAAAGAATTTATTGTTTAATATATTAGATAACCATTATTTTGAGTAGCACAAAGTTGAATTAGAGATTGATGAGTAAGAAGTTTTCCGATTGAGCCACTATCAATAATGAAATTGATTGGTGAACTTAGTAAATAGCGCTTAGAATATTAGGAAGGGAAGTCTAGATGATTGTAGCACACAAGCAGAGAAAAAGTTACAAGTACCAAATGGTTATTCAAAACTATCTACTTGTAATTTTCCCTTCCATGTACTTCTTCCATTTATCCCACATTATCTTTCATACTTTAGCTAAAAAAATGGATTAATCACCTTATTGGAGAGCAAAACAAAAACAATGGTGTTCTTATCCCATTGTGAGCATGTGGACCACACAATTATTTGGCTCAAAATAGTATATAATTTTCTTTTCTATACTGATTTTATGAATGTCTAGTTTGTTCTCTGAGCCATTTTTGTATATAAATTTAATTTATTTTTCCATTTAAGTGGTCAATATCAACCAAAATTATCATACATAAAACCTGAATCTACCCTTGAAGCAGATTATGATACTTATTCCACATCAACTGTTCCATTCAATGACTCTGAGCATTCATTTGAGTTTCCTCGATGGAATTATACCAATCTTTAGTGTTGGCCACCAGAAACCCTCCCAATTTGTGATCAGGTTTGGCACCTTCAACTTTATGTATTGCCTCACCAGTTTGATACTTAACTGTAAACTTGTGAAAACAAAAAATACTAAAAATTATTAAGTTTTGAACAGTAACAGAATACTCCAATAATCTGAGAAGTGTTGGGTATGAAATTTTCAGAACCCAAATAAGCCTCTCAAAAATGTTCCATACAGAGGAATGCTTCCAGTTTCACAATTCCTCCTTGGTGCTGGGTCTGATTGTGTAAAATGAGCCAGTACTTCAGCTTATAAACATCTTGTACTAATAATATCTATACCTTAATACTGGAAAGTCTTGTTCCCAAAATAATTTCAATAATTTATTTCTGAGAGGATACCCAGAATCTTCAAATTAATAGAAATGAATTGGTTTATGGAGGTTACTATCCAAAGCATGGGCTGGATTCTTGAATTCATAAGTTCTCCCCTCCTAGATCCCACACATGTATGAAATAACAATATAAAAATTTACCCCAAACAAAATCTTTTGCGAGATTATCCCCTTCCATCTCCGCCAAGGGCCTTTCTCATTGAGAGGGGCCTTTTCTGGTATAAATGTCACATCAATAGCCCCAATGCAATCTCAAATTTTCAAATTCTTTTGATTTTTTAGGATCTCTTTGGGCCCATTGGCCACATCAGGTTGCTGACATAGGTGAGGTGAAAGCTACACATTTCCTTAAGTGTGGCTTAAAATGCATTTTAAACAGTATCTTACCCTTTCTAAAAAATTTTACCAGTTTTCCATGTTGAATTTCAATTAGATTTGATGTAGTTGTGATCATTAATGAAGTGTCTATGCTTCAATTCCTGTACAAGCTGTCTCTTGTGGGTCCCATATGACATCGTGTAGATATTTTTTACCAAAAAGATATCCTGTATGAAAACTGTCTCTTTCTTAATCAAGTCAAGTTATTGAAGTCACCATTAAATAGGTGTAAATAAGAATTATTCTTTTTTGTGTAATTGGGCTGAGGGACATAATGATGGAGAATAGGATTATTGATGCTTTGCTAAATATTTTCTAGGGAGTTTTTAATAATAGAGAAGTCATTAAAAGACCTTCCCTCTTTGAACACACTTGAATTTTAAATTATCTCTCATAACTTTTCTAGTACAGAAAAAAATTATTGCTTCAAAGTTAAAACTTGATGATTTTTGCAGACTTACAAAAGAGGGTCCAATTTTTTATCAATATCTCTGGAAAATTCAGTACCAGTGTGTAAAGGCATAAATTGTATTAAAGCTAAATATAATCATAAATTTGTAGTTTCAATTAGAAGTTTTACATAGAGTCCTTTTTTGATTATGATTCCACATGGAATACTAAATCTTCAAAAATCTACAGAAAATACATCAATAAATTAAATTTTCAATAAAAATAAGAATGTTTAGGAATTTATGTTTCTTTTGAGATAAAAAAAGATTTACTGAGGTAAATTCATTTTTTCTCAACCATAAATGGGTTGGTAGTCACGTAAAATCACTTAATTAGGTAATTATGATAGGCTTATGTGACAACAAGTGATCTAAAAATCAATCCAAGGATATTAATTGTTTTCTCACTTGTTTTCCTTCAGTTAGATTCATGGAATGCCTCTGTGAGATGTTTTAGACTCAAAAGAATTCTCATATTGCTATTTTGACCAATAATTTTGATCATTAAATCTTCAATACAACAAGTACTAGCTATTAAATATCTCTTAAGAATTTCTATTTTTAAAAATCAATAAAAAAAATTCAAACCAAATAATATTAATATTTGAAATATTACTTTAACCATAAATGTTGTATTACTGATTTATATCAATTTTTGATTATTCAAAACCACAAACAATCAATAAAATAAAAATCCCAAATCTTTTCAAGTTCTGTTTGTAATACCAGAAAATGATTTATCAAGTCCTTCAATTTTTCTTCAAGCTTTGCAGTTTTCTTCAAGGCTTCATAATAATTACCCTTGAAAAAGAGAATTATTAATTCCAAGAATTCAGTATTATTTTAATAAGTTTTATTATTAAAATTTGTAATTTATCCTTGTAGAGAATTACTCCCTACTTTTATGAGATCTATTAGTGTATGAAAATTGAATGAAATAGTTAAACAATAAAGCTCCCTATGTGTGGTTATGATAAATTTATTTTATTAAATTTCATAAGAACAGTCATATTACTCTTTACTAACAGTAATCTTATCAAGAGTTCTATAGAAACATCTTACAGTCATTATCTTCATATAAGCTGATCCATTGGTCTCTAATACAGGATCATAGGATGTCTAGTATTATATAATCTACCACCCATTCTACACGATATTGAACCACTTATTTATTATGCATTTGATTGTACATATCCCTCAAAGATGATAAACTTCCCTTCAGAAACACCAATAGCATGTTAAATATGTATTTGTTATCTTTTCAAACAAATATTTAAGCTTAAATATTCCATAGAACGGAAATCTCCACCTTTGTAAGCTGGTATTATCCATTGGGATCTTGCATATGCTGAATTACCAAGAAGGTACTAAGTTTTTCAATAAAATATTGAGGATCTTTTGAGATTCACTTTTGTTGATATACATTAGAGTCATGAAGTGAACCTTAAAATTCAACATGAAGTAAGATTAAGCACTTTTTTACATAAAGAACTGACTGAATCAAAATTGAATACCTAAATTTCTTTTATCAGATTGTGTAATTCAATTTTTAATAAATTTTGGAATATGTGTTTTCTTTCATCAAATCTAATAAGCTTTCCTATCCCATAAAATTTTTTTTTTGGGAAAAAGTTATTAAGCTCTGATCAATTAATCCAATTCATCCATAGAATTCCCCAGAATTGATGAATTCAAAAGTATCCCTTTGCTTTTGAGCAGTTGGCCAAGCTATATAATACTTTTCATACTTCACCACAGCCTTTATTATTAGCTGAGAAGAAAATACAATGGCCCATGACTAAAACCAAATAGCATCCCATGCTTACCTAGGAATTCCCCATTTGCATTGAATTCCAATTGGGATCATGCTACAGCCAGTTGGGTGGCTGTACCCCACTGCATATAGCTTGATTAATTTATACAATTTCATTATCTTGAATCATCAATACCAAGAAATGGAATTACTCATGATTATTATGGTATAGCTGTTGGAATTTTCCCCTGGGTAATCTGACCAAATTTCCTGAGGTATATATATGTAAAGTAGGTGTTATATTTTGGGGCCTAATATACCTTCATGTGCTAATATGTTGTAAGAGTGGAATGTGATTTCCTAGGTCATAATATTAATCCAATTCAATTGCAAGTACATACTTTAGAGAATTCAAATCTCAAACTGATGTATTTCTTGCTATGGCCTTTTGAATTGAGATGGAGACAATATGAGAGTTATATATTCGAAGCAGATAGGAAGAAAATTTGATGGTTTTCCTGAAATGATGAAACCTTCAATTCACCATGCAATAGATGATTTTCATAGAAAATACGGTTCATTTAATGAGGATTTTAGAGGGATCTGTATACATGATGCTGATATTTGATTGGTGCAAAATCAGTATTTTCCCCAAAAGAATGGGGTTTTGGATTTTTCAAATAACATACCTCTAGGAGTGTGGTATTTTCAAAATTTCAGAAATCAAATGTGGGATTTTCTGAAAAAAACTCAAGGTATCCTATATTTTACACCCCCTAGTATCAATTTTTTATTTAACTTTTTTTTAATATTGAAGTTATCAATATCAATAATAACCATATCTTTTGTTTTTGGGTCATAATATGTAATCATACTATATGTTCATTTCGAGTATGGTCATAGTACTCTTAATAATAACTTTGTCATTAATAGTTTCACAAACAGACCTTACAATGAAGGAGCTGTGAGTAGTGAGATATAAATTCTTTAACTTTTTGGTTAGAAAGCTTCTTAATCATTTGATGTATATTCATATGGTAATGAGAGAAGTTTGTGGGATTAAGATAGGGCTTTTGGTAAATATCATGAATTATCCTTAAATATATATTTCTACTTCTTGATCAATTTCCTCCCTTATAGCATAAGCAAAAGGACAAGAGCTTTCATCTCTTTTCAAAAAATCTGTAGTGGGAGATTTGATTCTCATAAAAAATCCACAAAATTTGATTGATTATTTTTCATTTTATGAAATTTGAATGGAGGAACTGAAGTGAAGGCATGGATAAGTGAATTGAAGTTGAGTAGTGGAAGTGAAGCAGCTCGTCTTAAAGGAAGGAAGGAATAAGCTTTAGAGATTTCCTCAGAGGTTCATTACAGAAGAAAAAGGGTAAGTTGATTGAATTAAGAAATTTTGAAAAAAGCTCATTAATGATAATTCAAATAAAGGTAAGAATCAAAAACAAAAAGGATCAATTATGAGGTGATTAATCCAATTTTATAAAGGCCATCCAGGAAAGCAAGAGGCCTTGTATTTAGGACCCCACTCACTTAGCATGACTCAACGCCTAAGAGAATTCTTGCGGAAAGAATGAAAATGATAAGAATGTATGCCCTTTTTCTGTGAGGCAAAGAAATATAATTTCGCAGTAAAAAAACTCAATTTTCTAGATGATGCTAACTATCTCTTGACTAACTCAGGGTAAAAACTTGATGGCTCACCGTCACCAAATCCTTCATCATCATCTTTATCAGCTTCCCGTTCACATTTTCCATTCTTTCCAGCAAGCTAATCTACTCATATGTCTCCATTTTTCTACCGTAACTTTGTGCCCTTGCTGGATAGAGCCAGCCATCTCAATGTTTGGCATAGGCGCCATTAGAAGTTGCTGTTGATGCCTTTATCAATCCATTTTCTCCTCAAAATTTCCGCCATCAAGCTCATCCACCCCTTTGGAATTTTCATGGCTGATTCTAACCCCTTTCAATGAGATTTTTTACTGTATATTAATTATGAGCGTCTCAGCGGAGATCGTTTGTGATTATGTAAAACAGCTGATAACCGACATTTTCTTCCTTTCTCCCAAATCACACAGCGGCATATTCAATGCACTGGCCGTCTCAGCCTATCTGGCTATATGCATATTCTGCAAGAGCCCCATTCAACTCGATTGAGGCATTTCTCGATTTAGCTTTCAATCGCGTGTAGCGCAGCGTGATCATATAAATTCTCGCTGGTCCGCGCTCCTCTTCTTGCCCGAATCCTAACTTCTTCTCCTCATAACGATCCTGGCCAAGGTCAGCTTGTCCAGGCTAGCCCAAGAGCCAAGTTGCCGATAGAGCTCAGCAAAGTCCATGTCATCCGGCTTGAATAGGCTGAGTGGGCTGGATTATCTTCGCGTTCAAGCTTGAAAATTAGAGGATCGTGTCACGTCATTGTTCTCGTCCTGCCAACGACATCTCCGCCGCAAAGTCTCCTTGGTCATCCCGATGCCACGATCCGCACTCACCATCTGGAGGAGGGAGCAGCCACCCTCAGATCCCAACCATCCGGCGCGCCTTGAACATTGTTTTTACTGTTTTGATTCTCTTTATTCGGAACTTAATAGCCGCTCACAGCATGACCATAAGTCAAATGATGATGAGGTCTCCATCCTTCTAGAGAGTATGATTGGAATTCAAGAATTGTGAGCCTTGAAACCAACTCTGCTTCAGACCTCACTCTGACAGAGTGTCAAGAATCCATGGCACATGGGTCCTTGACAAATCTTTTGCAAGCTAAAACTTATGTCGATTGGTTGATGTGGCGCGTTTTACAATGCGACAAAATCTGCTCCTTCCCTTTTTCCTCTACCTCACCTATCAAAAACAATCTTTCAAACGACACGATTAAATTAATTAAACAAAACTTAATCACATCAGTCCACTTTTCGTAACCTGGAATATCTCCCGCGGCGGCGAACATCATAGATTGAGAGGTTGTATTGGCAACTTTTCCCCCAGTCCCTTAAACGAAGGTTTGAAGGAATATGCTGTCGTCAGGTAAAGGAGACTTCATTGCTCATTCACTCTTTGGTACTTTGTAATCACTAAACGATCAATGCCACAATTTCTTTCTTTTTTTCCTACTTCATATGGGTTCTATCGACGGTACTACGTGCATTCGCTAATAGCGCCCTCAAAGATCGACGATTCTCACCAATTTCATTTGTAGATTTCAAAAAATTGAGCTGTACAGTTTCATTGTTGCATAGCTTCGAAGATTGCAAGAATTTTACTGATTGGACGGTTGGCAAACATGGCATATACATTCATATCCCTGACCCGCTTCAGCCCATCGACAGCACCATATCTTCAGAGTCCATCACGCCTTCCGATTCCAACTCAGAGGGTGCTGCTAATCCGACGACTTTAGCCGATGTTTTGTCTCACGTCAAGGAATCCGTTTCCGTTCCCCCAACAACTAGAAATCGCCCGCAATCTTGGGCAGGTCAGAAACGACGCCGATTGCTAAGCGCGACCTACTTGCCCGACGTCGCTGCCGAACAAGGTTGGAGCAAGGCTGAAACTATTGACTCAGCCATCAGAAAAGGTATTTATGCTGCCTGGATTTGGCGTAAACTTTGAGGCCATTATGCTCAACTTATTTCCATTTTTCTTAGCTGGCTGGAACGGTATCATCACAGCAGCTCTTCGAAATTCTTTAATTATTGAAAGGTATCAGTCATCTAAATGGACCGTAACATATCAAGAGTGGAAAGAATGGCGCGCCCGTTTAGGGTATCCGGTTTAAACTATCTTATGTTTGATGCATTTTGAGTCTGACTTGCAAGGGTTCTCTTAAAGTGTGAAATCACCAGACACCGCCTTCACGCAACCACTTAGCTATAGCGCACGCTAAGTTTCTTTTTTGTTTTCGTTATTTTGGACTCTTCAATCTCGAACTCCTGTTGTAGTTCAAAAAAATTTGATGTAAATACGGTGGGCAATAATAGCTATCTCACACGAGCTAAGCAGCAATGGCTTCCTTTGAAAAGTTCCGGTTTAGACATTTTTCTAACAAGCAATGCGCCGTGATTTTGTATTTCGGACAAATTGACATTTGTTGCAAGTCATTACTTTTGAGGGCAACATTTTTACGTGGCTTGTTACCGCAGAATGGTGAGCAACATTGAATTAGCATTGCCTCAGGCTCAGCGCGTCAACATTGAGCCAAATCCTGAAGTAAACCTAACATGAATTGTTTTGCCTGCAATCAAGACTGAAATCGCCTCAAGAATATCCTCCAAAATCCAAACCCATATTAAGCCCTTTAGAGGTGAGTCAAAGATTGAAACACTCAATGACTGAAAATTTGAAAAATATCAAGTTTTGGTGGGTGTGGCCATAAATTAAAGCATTTTGATTATTTTAAGATTTATGACACAAAGTATGACTAAAACTGAAAAAAATATTTTAAAAGGAATTGTCAAGTTAGTTTTATAAAATTGTTGGGGTATTAAACAAAATTTGAATTTTAACTTAAATCAAATAAAGAAAATTGATATTACTATGGACTTTTGTGTTTTGATTGAAGTAATTTTAAAAATTGTATTAAAAAGATAAAAATAAACTAAAACAACAGGTTTTTTTACAAATTGATTTTTTAGTATTCATCATGAGTGCAGTTGAGTTGATCAATTATTAGTAGTATTATCATTGATTCCTTTAAAATCAATACTATCATTAATTAAGAATTTTTATTGATTTACTTGAAAATAAAAAATAAAGTTAAAACAACATTTTTTTCAATGAAATGGGAGATTTTTCTTCAAGACAAAAACCAGGATGAATATATAAAAATGAGAAACTTAAAAGTCCTTTTAGATTTATTGACTGATTTCTTATTTGTATGTGTGTGTGCTTTTATCATAAATTATTAAAAAAAACTTAAAAATTTGCAATAACATTTACAGAATAAACCTGAGCCACAAATCAATCAAAAAACCTTGAATTTACACATTAACCCCCAAAACCATGAAGAAAAATTCAAAAAAAGCCATTATCACCCTAGAAATAACAAAATCAACTGAAGATTCACCCCATGTACTTTTTTGTTTTTCAGATAACTCAAATTTTCTTCACTCCATCTTTTAATAGAAAAAACTTCATTGTACCTTAAGTTTTTGTTAAACTTCCCCTTTTTTTAAATGCCTTAGGCCCAAAACTTCCCAAGTCCAATTTATAAAATTCTAAATAATGCTATTTTTCCTTTTGCTTTTTAATGCATTCACTTTTCCTAAAATCTTGCCTTAAATTTCAAATTACTCAATTCATCAACAAATATTTTTCACCTGCTAACAGAGGGTTACTTTCATATACTTGAGTATCTCTTGAAACATACTAATAATTGTTCTATAATAGAGGGTTATGTTGTGGCCACTATGAATTAATATATGAATTAAAACTAAATTTACATTGATTGTGACAAATCAGCCACCCTTATTTCTTAAAGCTCTTAGGAAAAAAAATACCAGATACTTAAATCATCGTTTTAGACTTTATTACAGGAAACACGCCAATGCTAACTTCTTGACTCATAAATCAAAAAAACCTTGACAAAACAATTAAGCCTCTTGGAAAATGGTACTACATTTATCTTTAATAAAAATAAATCATAATAAATAATTTCAAATTGTTAAAATGTCTACTTCCCTCCTTATACCAGAGAAAGTCCACGCTCAATTAAAAAGCAAAAGGGGAGGCATATAGACTAATAAATTCTCGGGACATATATAATGAAATAAAAATACAATAAAGAAAAAATTTAAGAAAAAAGGTCCATTTATTCACTTATTTATATCCTCAAGTAATATGATTTCTTATGGTATTTTTAAAAGAAGCCAAGACGAGAAAATCCATTACTTACTTTTCACAAATATTTTGCCATTCAAGCCCCTCAAATGCTTTCGAAATTTTATTCTTCTAAATTATCTATACAAAACTAATAGAAATAAGATTAAATAATTTATAAATATTGAAGTTGATTTTTTTATTTACTTATTACATATTCTTTCTACATTTTTCTATTTAAATATCATTATTATAAAAAATATTTCCTATCCCAAGAATTATTCCTAATTTTTGGTTTCATATTTTATTAATGTATTTTTAATGTGGGCTGCAAATTAAGATGAATATTTGATTTATTTTATATAGAAATTATTTTAAATCTCAAATTAAAAAATTGATTCTTTGAAGGTTGTATATGATAACTCTTGCCAATATATGTATATTATTTATACATGATTCTAGAATAATACCAAAGCTATTCTGGCTCATAAAATCCCCACTCAACTTTGATATGATTTTTTATGATATTCAATGGATGAGGTTACAATTTATTAAAAATTCATGGATCTTTGGATAATCCATTATTTTTTTATGAAAATTTGGTGGAAGAAAATTGGAAAATTGAAAAATTAAACAATTCTTTGAATATTATTTTCTCAAATTAATGAAACCACATAGGAGGTTCAAAAGATATTTAATAGTTCATAGAACAAGATTATGGAAAATTTAATAATAATAAAAAAAATATTTGGTTCATATATTTTGGTGTGTTGGGAAAATAAAAACTTATTTTGTCACCCAAAATTTTCTCGCCTAAGTTATTTTTTAAACTCTAAAGATTTTTTTTCTTGATTTCCTCCAGGTTATTTGTAAAATATTTTTAAATAGAAAACAAAATATTATGGAGCTTTATAGGTATAAAAGAAAAATCTCTATTAATTGGTTTTTCAGAATGAATTATTTCAACTTAAATCTGAAAGTTCCTTGATTACATATTAAAAAGATTTTTGTAAAAAAAACAAAAACAGGAAATTCTGTTCAATGGACTTTAAAATTACTAGTTTGTATGAGGGGCTTTAAATTACTAAAAGTGAGTGTTTTAAAACATATAAATTATCTTACTTCTATTTACTTATAGCTAAAATATAGATAGTAATATGAATATAAATATCTATAATTTGTTGAGATAAATATTTTTGAGAATATTTTAAAATTATAATTATTGAAAATAATCTCATGAAGAAACAAATAAATCAAAAGAATTATAATTATATTATTATTTTTTAAAAAAACAGAAGCCTATAAAATGGGGCTCAAAGCTACCAATTCTTGCATTATGATTTCAAATTTTTTTTTTTTCCAAAATGCTGCATTGAATTTTTGCAATTTTGTAAATCTAAAACCTCATGTGACATAGTATTTCAGAAAATTCCAATTTTTTTTCCAAACCTTAATTGTTTATAAAACATTTTATTAACAGTTTAATCAAATCTACTCAACCAAAGGGTCTTTCAAAAATCTAATAAGGAATAAGTTTTCTTACAGAATATACAAGCTTTTTGAGATGAAAAAGCTTCTTAAGTGGAAGGAAATATCAGTTTGTTGCTTGAAATTTCTGAAATACACTAAAAAAGTACTCATATACTTTAGCATTCAATATAAATATATAAATCCGATGATTTGGAAAATTAATAAGAAAAATTCAAGAAATTATGCCAAAGATCCCATTCTTTCTTTCAAGGATTAGTTTTGATGATAAAAAATTATCAAATTTATCACAATTCTTCAAGATATAAAAACATATTCATAAAATTTACAAAACTAAATTGAATTGGTAATGATTCAGCTTCAGGAAAGATTTGAATGCTACTTGTAATAAACCAGAGGAAAATTATTATAGATACTTACCAAGTTATCTAATGTTTGATGAAACTCAAGAGAAGGCTCATTACAAACCAGATTTGCAAAAGTGGGTTGTGGAATCTGGGGTAATGAAACAAGAAGGATTTCCAGTATGTATTAGATTTATTGATTGTAGCTTCATATCATGGTTACAAAGTCCATCCAAAGATGAGGAGGCATATTTAAATCATCAAAAGGTGCAATTTTATTTTCAAAAAAATGATCTTTTCTTACTTATCCCATTATTAATAGATATTCCAAGCAAGTTTGGCTTGTATTTTACATAAATAATCAGCTTATTGCTTTGAAGTTTGGCTTCAATTGTTCATTAAATTATCAAAATTCTTACAAAAATGAATATTGGAAAATCTCCTGATGAATTTAATTCAAAGGACCAATACTTACCAATTCAGAATATGCCAACTCACCATATATTTTCCTGGAATAAAAGGGAAGGTCTTCAGTCCACGTTGATCAAAAAATTGGTACTTTAAAAGGGCTACTATCCTCATAGTTAAGTATATGATGACAAGAATGAAATTAATTTATTTAATTTCTTTTATAAAAATATATTTTCATTTCCTAAGTTAAAAAAAAGTAATTTCTCTTTGAATACTAAAGAGTAAAGTAGATTTTTAGTAAAATATGAATAATAAAAAATACACAAAAGTATTTTTCTTTTGTTAAATGAAAGGTATTTTGAATAGGAAGTACAAATAATACAAAGAAAAAGTACTGCTCAAAAGGCAAAATGCTCTAACACTAATTATAAGAGATTCAGAAGAAAACTTTAAATAAAAAGGAAATAAAGTAATTTTTCAATGGGGATATTTAATGTGGAATATTGAATGATTTATTTGTACAAATTTGAAATCAGTGGCTGTGTCTTCTTGAAGATGATGACCCTACAGATTCACAGAATATTAATGAAGATGAATATAATGAAGCCACTAAGATAACAATACTTTAGTTATTTATATCCTGGAATAGTAGTTACAGAATAAAAATCATTGCTTCTTATTTATTATACCAGCTGGATAAACTAAAACATGGCATACAAGATGTGGAATTATTGGGGAAACAATGTTACAATTGATGAACAATTTTTTTATTATCTATAATACCATTTGAATTAACTAAAACATTTAATATTAAATGTGGAGTTATTATTGAATAAAGTTATAAAAAATGAACAATGAAACTAATAGATTTTTTTCTGCTTTGATTTATTTTTGTCTGTTTCAGTTCTAATAATTTTATCATGAAGCTTCATTTCAGACTCAAAAGTTTGTAAATATAGAAATATCTTAACCATATTAAATAAGTCACAATTAGTTTGAAATATGTATTCAAAATTGGTAATAAAAAGATTATAAATAAAATATTATGGGTTTGAGTTTTTATGTGAAATTTAAAAGGTATTAAAGCTTATATAAGCTATTAAAGGCTGTTTTGAAACGTCTAAACTGAGCTTTAGTCCATGAAGTCAAAGTCCTTGACCAATTTGCTTCAAAGGGCTTGAAATTGGCTCAAAGTTTTACTTTTAAATATATGATGATATTCCACAATCTCTTGTATTATTGTGCACATTGATGTATATTTTACAGGCATAAATAAGCCACAACTAAAATCAAAATAACTTCTTTAATATACATAACCAATAAGTAATGCATATATCCAAAGTCAATTATTTTTCTTATAGAAAAATATGAACAAATCTTTTGTGTGCAAGTTAATCCATGTATTTAAGTCCAGATTTGAATTATAAACAGAACTTCACCTAGGGAAGCTTCATAGGGTGAATAAGCTCAAATTAACTCTAGGAGCTGGTAATATGGAAAATACTTTAACACCTCATAATCAATACCACATAAAAGAACTGTGAAAATCTTTGTTTTCTGAATTTTCATGCCAGAAAATGGTATTTTGAGAAACACCATGCTACATATACAGTGAGAATAGTGTTATTAATGTTTGGGGAATATAAAATTACTGAATTTTTCAGTATCCCATCAAATAATGAGAAAATAGAAAATAAGCTGATATTTTCACATTACAAGGAGGGAATGAGAAACTCTGACCCCTGTAACCAAGATCATTCTTAATTATTTTCCATGGATAAACCAAAAAAGAGTAATTAAAAACTTTTTGGGACTAGTATCCATGAGCTTAGGTCTTAACAACTAGCTATCTCTATGCTATATGTCTATATCAAATAGAAAATGAGGTACAAACTTAAAAAAAGCATTAAAAATACAATTCTTCATGAATCCTTCTGAGAAATTCAGGACCAATGGAGCAAATGATAATACACACTAAAGTCAAGAGAATAACGACTTCATAATTCAAATTCAAAATTTTACTTACAGTCCATTTGTGATTATTTCATGTGAAACACTGAATCTTTAACAGTTCACAGAGAACACAACCTGTGAGATAATTTACAATTAAATCCATAGATTTTAGCAAAAAATGTTCATTTGTAAATAAAATAATATTTACAGTTGTTACCCCTTGATTTCTTTACCACAAATGGGGTGGTAGTCACATAAAATGACTTGATTAAGTGATTATGTTAATTGTATGTGACTAAAAGTGATGTAATCATTAAACCAATTAAGGTGACTGGTTTCTCACTCAATTTTTTTTAAATTTTATCCATGGAAAGCCTCATTGATCTGTAGTAGACTACAAAAAAGACTACTATTGCAGTTTTTTCCAGAGATAATCTTATTATTCAGATTTATAATTAATACCAACAAGTATTAACTAAAATACTTCTTAAGTATTTTTATCATTCCAAACAAATAAGAAATATTTGAAGTCAAAGAATTACAATATTTCCAATACTGTTTAATTATCAATTCTCATATTACTGTTACAAATCCATTATTGATCCCTCAAATCCACAAATAATCTGTAAAATCACTCTTCCAATTCTTATAAAGCTACTTTTTGACTATGAGTGAGTGTTTTCAAGCTCTTGAAGCTTTTCTCTAAGTTTTGCAGTTTTTTTCAATATTTTTTTTAATTAATATTCCAAAACATAATTTTATATTAATCTCGTATAACATTTTATTAATAATTCTTCTTTTAATTGATTCTAGTACACAATTACTGCTTACTGTTATAATCACTAGTAGTTTGTAGCAAGTAAAGGAAATAATTAAGCCATTGATTATTTATTTTTGGTTATAATAAATTTAGCTTATTATATTTCATAAGAACATTCAAAGTATTATTGATTAATAATACTATTATCAAGAGTTTCATAGACACATATTAAAATTATGATAATCTTTATATAGATTCACATTTTTATGCAAACTATTTTTAATAAGGATGAAATTTGAAAAGGTCTTGAAGGAATTATTTTAAATACTATTACATTTAGCATGAATGAAAGTGGGAAGGTTTGCTTGTTTCATGAGTTCTTGATTTTTATCAATAGATTTCATGGATAAATAATAATTCTTGAATGATTGAATTGATCACCTAGCTTAAGTCTATTCCAACTTTAATCATCTTGATAAATTTGTAAATCTTTAAAACTACTCTTCTTGAAAAAAAACAGCCTTATTTTCCCTTATCAGATCATTTCCTAAAGCCAGTAACTGTAAGATTTGTCTATGAAGCTCTTGATAATATTAACAAATATTAAGATTACTATGAATTTGATCAGTAGAAAGTATAATTTAATTGTTAGAAATAATTATAAAAAAATAATTAATTATTATTAAATGATTTATTGATAAAAAATCTTAATAATTATAATAAATTATAGTTATTCTATTTGAAAGATGTGTCTATGAAACTTGTTGATAATATTACTATTAATCAAAAGTACTATGACTGTTCTTATGAAATATAATAAAGAAATTATTATAACCACAATTAAATAAATAAATAAATAATTATTTCTTTTACTTGTTGTACAATACTAGTGATTATAACAGTAATCAGTAATTCTCTACAAGAATCAAGTACAAGAAGTATTTAATAATGAAACTTCTTTATTAAAATAAAATTATTTTAATATAGAGTTATCTTTTGCAAGAATAAGTATAAATATAATTCTTTAAGAAAACAAGTAATAGAGAAAAACTTTAAGAATTAAGACAAAACACTCACTAATACTCCAAAGAACTTATTAAAGATAATAGTAGAGAAATTTGACGGATAATTGTGGATTTAATGGATCAAAGTTGATTTATAACAGTATTACAATGATATATAGTTTATTTCTATGATTTCACGTCTTTATGATTGATTCTGAAAGAATAAAACACTTAAGAAAAGATCAACTAATACTTGTTGGTAATAATGGTATAATCAAATAATGTGATGATCTGGAAAAAACAGCAAGAGGAGGCATATTTTAAGTCTAAGACAGCTCACAGAGGCGTGCCATGGAGAAAACTGAAAAACCAGTAATCCTGTTTTTGATTAATGATTGCATCATCTGTTGTCATGTAAGATTATCATAATTACTTAATTGATGCTTTTATGTGACTACCAACCCAAATATGGTTAAGAATAAAAGGAGTAACAAATGTAAATCTTCCTTTCTTTCAAAATAAACATCAATTTCTCAAATCTATCAATGTTATTGGAAATTTCATCACAGAGTGTATTTTTGGTGAATTTTGAAGATTCAGTGTTTCATGTGGAATCATCAAAAATGGACCGTAGGTAAAATGTTAAATTTCACTTATAAAAGTATCATTTTTTTTGTTTTTTATATTAATTATAATGTTCTTAATTTGTCCTGAAAGTTTTAGAAAGATTCATTAAGAATTGTATTTTTAATGAATTTTTGAAGTTTTTACCTCATTTCTATGTAGAATTGCAATTAGCAATATATTGCTAGTTGCTATGAGGTAAATCAATTGATACTAGTCCAGAAAGGGTTTCAATTACTCTTTTGGGGCTTATACATGGAAATTAATTAATAATTGCCATGGTTAAAGGATTATAAGTTGCTTTTTACCTCCTTGGCACATCAAAATAGCAGATAATTTGCTATTTTTCTTATGATTTCATGAGATTTTAACTTGGTAATCAAGTTTTCAAAAGGTTCTAGTATACTAATTGGGCCAACATTAGCCATGGATCCAAGCTTCAGAGCTGTAAATGCCTCAGGGGCCTCAGAAGTTGGGTACCCTGGCTCTCTTTGATGTCTTTTATCCCCCTTGACCATTTTCACATCAAAAATAGAAATTCAGGCTTCAAGACATCCACTATGGGTTTACCAAAGGTGTATGTAAGAATATCATGATATTAAGTGCCACAAACATGCATAACACTATTCTTAGTGTATATGTAACATGGGATTTCTCACATTCCCATTATTTTAGTGTGAAATTGAGAAAAACAAAAAAATTCACAATTATTTTATGTGGTATTGAAGTATTTTCCATATTACCCACTCTTAGAGTTAATTGAAGCTTATTCACTCTATGGAGTTACCCTAGGTGAACTTTTGTGTAGAATCCAAATCTAGCCTTTAATTCAAGGATTTACGTACTCACAAAAAAGTTGTTCATCTTTTCTGAAATTAAAAATAATTAACTTTGAATATATCTATGACTTATGGCTTATGCATAGTTCAAAATTCATTTGCAAAGATACTTGTGGCCTATTTGGGTATGTATAATATACCTCAAGGCTCAGACTATTATTATTATAGTCACTGAAAGTTGTACTAATAAGAAATATAAAAGCCTCAATGAGACAATTATATGTGGAAAATAATGATATTTCTCCACTTATAAATAATATAGACATTATTTATGAAATAAATATCACACACTGTGCAGGGATAGATATTATATAGGAATTCTAAATAATAAACAAAGGGTGTTGGTAAACACACGTAAGCCCTTATGTGTTTTTACCAAAAACTTACATGTTTTTACCAATTTATGGTAAAAACATGTAAGTGACCTTATTTTTCAAAAAAATTCCCCAGGCTCAGTTTTGAGGATTTTTTAATTCTTTTTGCCATATTTTTCCTGACTTGGCATGTCAATATGCACAAATTTTTTCAATTTTTTTTCTGCCAAATTTCACAAATTTGGCCAATATGCCAAAATGGCATATTTGTTTCAAATATTCATTTAAAATCTTCCCACTTATGAACTTCCTTAATTTCTTTTTTAAAATGAAGGGTTCAATCTGAAGAATAAAAAACCAGAAGCCCATAATTTTGGGAATTTCTTTTGGTAGGACAAGTGAAGGCGCAAAAAAGGGTTTTTTTTTCAAATGTTTTTTCCCGTCATTGTAATATGCCTACTTTTAAAAAGTTAATTTAATAGCTTCCCAGTTATGAATTTCCTTCATTTTCTCTAAATTGAAGGGTTCAATATGGACAATAAAGAACCAGAAGCCCATGATTTTGGGGAATTGTTTTGGTGGGACAGCAATTGCAGGGGCAATAAGTCTATTTTTTCAGTTTTTTTTTCCTTGTTTGTAATAATATGACTATTTAAAAGTAAAAAAGCTCCACATGTTTGATAAAAAGGGAGACTGAGGTGGGATTTAAGCAATAAATATGACTGAGGAGGTGGAAAATTGGCATAAATTGTATATACAAAAATCAATCAATCAGAATCAACCTCCAAAAAAGTGGGTTTTTTCTGAGAGGGGGGAGGAAGATTTGACAAATACAAAATTCTGTGTTTCTCAAATTTATCAGCCCACCCCAGGGCTTGTGATTGGGCATGAATCTCCCAATTCACAGTAATGGGGGGACTGGATAAACTTTAGAAATGATTATGTCCAAAGGAACAAAATGAGCACAGCTATCCAAGAAGCAGATGAAAATGGGGGGATTATCATTTGGACGACAGAAACAAGGGAAAAAAGAAAAAGATTGGACTGTGGAATAAAAGAAAACTGGTATTTTATACTTATTTGCAATTGGATCCCCAATGTCAGGCATGGACATCCACTTGCTTTTTGGAGCGTGGCCAACATCTTCATACCATTCAATTCTGTCCAAATAAGAGGATACTGAGGGAATTAAGGTGTTAATGGCTTCATAAAGGTCTTGTTCTTGTTGAATTTCTTCAGCCAAGTTACCTCTGACATCAGCCCATTGATCTTGAGTCTTGTAAATGTAGTGGGATACCGTTCTGTAGCCACAGTTTCCATCACCCTGGACATTGATGGCCTTGAAGGTGTATTTCAATATAAACTTGGGCAAGTCTTCTGAGCCGGTTATCTGATAAAATAAGGTCCAGAAATGAATAAACATCAAAACAAACAAGAGAAATTTAAATTCAAAAGAATCAGAAACTCACAAACAGCTTGGAGCATTCATCACTTGTGTGATAATTTCTTTGACAATGCTCACAGGTCAAGTCAATTGCATCATATATCTTCAAAATGGTGGAAGGCTTGTGTGATTTTCTTTGTGAGGTTTGATTACAATTGCCAATCTTCTGGACCTTCTAAGGGTTACTTCTGATTTATTTAATTCAGCTGCTGAGGGTAGTGAATCTGATGAACTGATGGATTTAGATAATTAGTCTTGAGAATCTTCAGATGAGTCCACTTCCATAATTGGAAAGGGGATGTTTAACTGTGATCTTGATGTTGTTGTACTGGTCACTTTTGATGGGGGTCTTCCTCTTCTCTTGGATTGAATTTCAATAATTTCAAATCTTGAAGGTTCTCTTTTTTTTGGATTTTTGTTTTTATTCTTGGATCCTTGAGGTCTGCCACGGATATTCTTGCATTCTAGAGGGTCTTCATAATGTTGATCATCCTCTTGACTCTTGGGAATTTGATCAAATTGGACTTTTCCAGTCAAAAAATCTTGAAAATGCTGAAGAATCAGGGTGATTTCTGCCATTGCTCTTTGAAAAAGGTCTTCCCCAATAGCTTCAAATAATTTCTGGGCTTCATTCTTTCTTTCTTTTTCAACATTTTGATCATCACCTTGAAAACCAGCCTGAGAAGAATATAACAAATAAAATCAGTTAATAAGAAATTAAAAAACCCTCACAGGAAAATTCAAATGCCATTGAGGATGGAAGTCTGATATTTAAAGCCTTTGGCGCTTGGCAAATGCCTTTTGGGTCTTATGCTTGCAAGGAATGCCTTGATAATTGTTGTATTTGTTGGTGCATTTTTCATTTGGAGGAAATTTTGTTTTGAAATTTTCAAAGGCAATCTTAAGAGCATAATGAGACACCTTGTCATTGAGGGCACAGATGTGTGGAGGAAAATTCTTGACATGGACAATCATTTCTTTGGAGATTCTGTTGATTATCTCAATAAGTTGTTTTCTGAATGCCATGTGGAGAGCCCTGACTACCTCCATGATAGTACCAGTGGAGCTTTGGAGCCAAAGCTTAACCATGGCATGGGCACCTTCAACTCTGGAGGTGGGGCCCACACCCAGGTGGCAATAGTGGTTGGTCCAGGCTGGCACATAATACTCCTTTAGAGGAAGCCACGTTGTTTCCAAATATTGCAAGACCTCAGGATTTTTGACTTGCTTTTGAAGCTTCTTCCAGTTGTCTTTGAGAGACTTTTCAGTGGATGAATACATAAGCTGAGAAATGAATCCCAAAGTCATTAATAAAGACAATAATAAGAAAAAAAGTGAAAAAAAGTGAAGAAGTATATTACTTTATTGCAAAGGCCCATAAAATTTTCAAAATAAGTTCCATGACCAATTTTCTTCATGCAATGAGCAGATACATCCTTGTTGATGTGCCAAATGGATAGCATGACTTTGGAGTCTGGGAAGAGCCTCTTGATAGAGTTTTTCAAGGCCAGATCCCTGTCAATAACAATAACTGGAGGGGGAACAAGATTGGTGTTGTTGAGGACCTCTTCTATGTGTTGATTTAATGCCCAAGTATATGAAGGTTCATTTTCATTCTTCATCAAACAAAAAGCCCCAGAAAAGGTCTTATTGGTTGAGCTGAATCCAAAAATATGAAAAAGGGGCATTTTGTACTTATTGGTTTTATAAGTACAATCCATAAGAACAACATGAGGAAAGCCATGAAGAA
The DNA here is from genome assembly GCA_023105745.1 of Austropuccinia psidii. Lineage (NCBI taxonomy): Eukaryota > Fungi > Basidiomycota > Pucciniomycetes > Pucciniales > Sphaerophragmiaceae > Austropuccinia > Austropuccinia psidii. The sequence goes on from JALGQZ010000017.1 coordinate 12,818,362, forward strand.
GTTTTATGGACAGGGGGTGAGTAAAAAACAAGGAGGTAATGTGTCCCTCAGAATCCCTTGCAGAGGACCAAACAAAATTTTCTTTGAGAGTGTCAATAAGAGCATCAATGGGCCTTCTGCCTTGAAATTTGTCTTTCTTGATTTTCTTGAGTTGGTTGTAAATGTCTTGAAGGATTACAGGCCTGTAAGACTCCCTCTGGCTGCATAATTGGTCCTGAATTTGCCTTGGCATGAGCAGTGATTCAGACATTTGAGCAATTTGGGATGTTTCTTGCTCATTGAATTTCCTGAAAGCAGAATGTGCCATGATATTTTCAGTGGCATCATGGCTATGTTCAGGATTTTTGACTTTAAGAGTCCAAGTGGTACTCTTGGCATATTTCCTGCCATAAAGTCTAAAAAGACAGTCAAGCTTTCTTGAGGTGACTGTTTTGGAGGGGCTTTTGTTGGGATTTGGGGTGCCAGACCTGTCACAACATATTTCAATTTGGTTGTGGGTCATATTGGACCTCAAGGTGGACACAGCATACCCCTGAGCCCTGGCAACATTATGCACATGTTGCCAAAGAAGCTCAAGGGTCTGAAATTCACCTTCAGTGGGGGGATGAAGCATTTTTTAATGAAAAATATGTATAAAAGTGAAAAAAAGGGGGAATTGGGGGAGTTGGAATGGGGTAAGAACCTTTCAAAATGTGAAAAAGAGGTGAAAAAAGGTGTGAAAAATGAACAGAAGTGGTTAATAGTGAAAGAAAGTGGTTTAAATGTGGGATTAATAGATGAGGGAAGGTAAAAAATTGAAAATTGAGAGGCTTGAAAGCAGGTTGTTGTGGTGGAAAATGCAGTCTTTGGGGGAAAAAAAGAAAAAAAAGTGTGAAAAGCTTTGCAAAATGGCTTTGGTAATGCTGTTTTTCCAGAAAAAACAATGGTTTGGGGTGGGGATAATGTGGATTATTGGGGTTTTTGGGCTTGTTTTTTTTGAGGGGGGGCTGTGCAAAAAAATCTGAAACAATTTGGAGTTAAAGAGGTTTTGTGGGGAAAAAACCTCTTTGGGGCATGTTTTGGCCCAATACAGGCCCAATTGTGTTTCATTTTTGATTAAAAATGGGTCCAGGGCACCCCTTACATGTTTTTACCAATTTGCTTATGTGTTTTTACCAACACCCAAATTTTATGTTATCAATTTCTTTTTTATTTTGTACAATAAGTTTTGTTAAAGATGATAAGCTATTATTTATTTCTTGGAGAGATAACACTCTATTTTTAATGTCTTTAAGAGATAAAATAATATTTTTAAGCTCTGTTAAAGTGTTTACAACATCAGGAGACAAGGGTATTTCTTTGGGAAATGGGGTTGTCTCATTCTTTGCTCCTCTTTGTCTTTGAATTCCATGAAGGTTCTGGCCATGTTGAAGACATTGTCCATGGCATCTTTTTGGATTTTTGGGATCCTGTAGCTTGGGGAATATGGTTTCCTCCAATTCTTTTTCTTGTTCTTCCTCCCTTCTTGGGGAGGTTGGTTGACTTGGGGCTTTCTGGTAGAAGCTACTGGGGCTTCTTCCTGGCTTGCCTCTTTCTTTTTGGCATGGTACTCCTTGATATTCTTGATTTGAGGCTTGGATGATAGTGGATTCCATCCATTGGAGTATTTCACTATTTCCTCCTCCTTGAGGAACTTTTTGAGGATGTGCCAGGAGTTCATCACTCCTTGGTGTATTTGGGGCAACATTTCCCAATCTTTGTCCTTGTACACCATGTAGTACTGTTTGTACTGGCTCATGTAGATGTCTATCTGAGCCCTCTGAATGTGGTTTGTACCTGTTTGAGTTACTCATACTTAGTTCTAACTATGGCTCAGATATCATGGGCATTTCCGGGACTTGCCTTTGGGATAAGGAACTTTCTTGTCTGGATTCTGTTCCACTGGGGATATTGCCCTTCCTTTTCCCTTTTGAGGATTCAATTCTACCTCTGAGTCCAGCTCCATCTGATTGGATGGAGTATTGGGATCCTCTTCTGGTAGTCATGATTTAAGAAAAATAAGAAAATAAGAGGATTTCAGAACAGGAATTCTTCTTATGGCAATTTATGAATGAGGCACCCACCTTCAGAGTCCTGAATGGTGGGTCCTGGAAAGTCTAATTTCCTAGCTTTATTTTTCTTAGTGACAATTGGTGTTGGAGAACTTGGGCAAGTTTCTTCCACCAATCTTTCAACAGTGGCTTGGCTGTCCTCTGTTTGATTGTCTTCAAACACTAGAAAAGACAAATAAATATAAGTCTTTTGTATAAGAAGTGTTATTTTTGGTAAGATATGGCAGTTTTCCATGTAAAAATTGCTTTTATATCCTTAAAAAGTGAAAATAATTAAAGAAATGAAATTAAAATGAATAAAGTAACTTTTTTATTGGTTTTTAATATTTTTTTAATATTTTTTATGTTTTTATTTTTAAAGAATGAAATAAAAATGAATATGATTCTTTTTAAAATTGATTTATAAAATATCTTTTTTAATCACTAGAGTCACTCAAAAGAAGTTTTTGCAAGTCTATGATGTGAAAAAACACATGCAAGACAGTACAATTGCTTTTCAAATGCCTCAATAGCTTTTAAAATGAATAAAATATAAAATTATTATATAGTTTTACTATTATAGCTATAATTTATTATTGGATAAACCCAATTTGAATCTTTTTAAAGGTCTTTTAGAGTAAATATCACGGCCAGGCCCCCAAATGTAAGGTTTGAGTATGAAACAATAAGTAAAAATTACTAATATTTTACTTATTGTACTATGAATGTCCTTATGAATGAAATAAATAAGATGAAAATGATTATAATAATAAAGAACTATTATAATTATGGCCTAAAATAATTATATTATTAAATAAATATAATAATATCATTTATATTATAAAAAAATAATATATAAAATAAATATATTAATATAAGATAATTAATATATTTGAAATCTCGTTATTATTGTTACCAAAAAATAATAAAGGCATAAAAAATTGTTTTTTTATTAATGAAAAACAATTAATAACAGTAATATTACCAATATTAAAGTTATAAATTAATATAAATACTATTTATATCAATTATAGAATTATTAAAGTAATAATAGAGAAAAAATTATTATAATAAGAGAAAATAACCTACTTTTAATGCTTAATATAATAGTTTTGGATAGTGTTACACCTAGAATTGAAATACAACTTATTTGAATTGTAGTTACAATGAAATTTAAGAGAAATTACAAATTTTGTTGATTTTACGTGGAATTGAGATTTTTAGAGAAATTTAAACAAAACAATTAAAAAATTGCAATAATCACGTCAAAGATGATGATTATAATAAGATTACCTTTGGTCTTCAATAATATAAAAGTTTGATATAAAGAATAAAGAAATTACCTTTTTATTTAATGATTTAATATTTTGTAAGCATCTGAGGGGGAAATAGAGTAAAAAGAGCTCTATTTATATTAAATTCCTTCCTCCTAGAGTCCAACAGGCTTCTAGTAGACGTGCACTGATCATATCAACTGGAATCGATCAATATTTTAAGGTTTGGTGATGATTACATCATGATCAAACCATCTTATCTCATTATTATGCCATTATTTAGAGTTATCACTATAAATCTCAGTTTTGATGACGTCAAGGCTTGGAGGAACCCCAAAATTTGTGGATTGTATTAGTTTTAATCATAAACTAACAGTATTCACCAATCATATCACTCATATGACTGTCAAACCTAATTTATGGTTACAGTGAGTGATCATAAATGATCAAATTAAGCTCAAACTTTGATCCTTAATAACGTTTAAGTTTTACACACTACAGCAATTCAGAGAGTGAATTCTAATAGCTTGGAATAACCTTATTATTCTGCCAAGAGCATTTCATTACATCATCAAAACTCTATTTGATGATTTTTCTTGTAACTCATCTTTTCTGTTGAAATTTAATATTTTAAACTTTAAACCATGATTTCAAGGGGTTATAACTTGAATTTTATAATAACAATTACGTCATTCTTCACAAATGAGCTAGTAGAATCTGACTGTCCACTTTTTTTAAGTTTGGACCACTTTCACAACAAAGTGGTCAACAGCTCTATTGATTTTAATCAATAATCTGTTACAGGTTTTAACCTTGTTTATAGCTTGTGAAATAAGGTTCATCTCTGTATTCCTACAGTAATTACTTGATGACTTTATTTTTGGTTCATCACTCTATCATGCATATTTCAAAGGATATTGGCTAAAATCCTTGAATATATGCATTGACCAAAAAAGTGCATATATTAAGCTTAACTCCTTAAGTATTGACTTTGGAGATTAGCTTCTTAATTGTTTTATGTGTGGAAACATATGGAAAATCCAATGGTACCATTTATTTCACATGTTGTTTCATTGGTATTTGAAATAATTAAGGATTTATGTTTTTTATAAGGTATTATTACTCATAACTCATTAAATATTGACCTTAAAGATATGCCATAAAAGTGGTATATGTGTATTTTACCATGACGAATCCAATGGTATAATTTAGTTTAAATGTTTATTCATTGGCCTTTAAGTTAAACCAAGGTTTATGCCTATTTATGGAAATTTTGTAGCTTTAAGATAATTATTTTTAATGTATAATTTTTTTAAATATTTCTTGTGACCTTTTTGGGTATGTGGTCATATCTCAAAGGTTCACAAAAAGCTAATTAAAAGGCTAATTACCAATTAATCCTGTTTAAAAATGATACTTAACATTTGATTTATACACAGAGAACATTAAATTGTAAGCTGTGTGAAACGTTCAAGCATCTCCATTAAGGATTGGAATTTCAATGAAATTATGAGTTACTGCTATTTTTACAAATAAAATAGTAATGCACACCAAAACCTAACTTTTGATAAGGTTTGAACACTTGTAGATTCAACATTTAAGCTTAATTCAGCTTTGAAAGTTCTTAAAACCTGATTACAAGTCTGAATATGGGGATTTACCCTTTGGCAGCTTGTGATTCCTGTCCATATTGGGGATAAACTGGCTTAAAATTGAATATTAAATCAAAGTCCAATCTTACAACTTAAAAGAGGTTTGAAATCCTCCAATACATGGGGAGAACCTTAATTGAGTACTTGCAGATAACAAAAGATGGGTACCCAGGCTCTAACTGGCTTTTTTACTTTTTTCCACCTTATTTCATGCCTTTTTGCCTTTTCTTTACTTAAAGCCTTACAATGACTTCAAAAAGATTTAAATGAAGCTCATGCAGGATTTAGGGCCTGTATGGAAAATCCCTATCCAATTCAGTGAATATACACCACACCTTAATTTTAACCAAACTTTTTTAAGCTTCCATAAGCCTTATTTAGCTTTAAATTTAAGCTTGAAATTAACAATTTTAATATTTTTCTAAAAATTGCAAAAATTTATATTTGTAATTTGAGATTCTTTAACCTTCCAATAATATCAGAAACAAAGATTTTTGGGCAAGGTGTCTACCCTAGGTTATTTTCAATGTAGGATCCAAGAATGACATAATATTCATGACCTTTTTTATAAAAAATGAAGTTACACTTATTTTCTGTTATTTTTTGTTATTTTTTGTAATTTTTTGTAATTTTTTGTAATTTTTTGTAATTTTTTGTTATTTTTTGTTATTTTTTGTTATTTTTTGTTAATTTTTGTTAATTTTTGTTATTTTTTGTTATTTTTTGTTATTTTTTGTTATTTTTTGTTATTTTTTGTTATTTTTTGTTATTTTTTGTTATTTTTTGTTATTTTTTGTTATTTTTTGTTATTTTTTGTTATTTTTTGTTATTTTTTGTTATTTTTTGTTATTTTTTGTTATTTTTTGTTATTTTTTGTTATTTTTTGTTATTTTTTGTTATTTTTTGTTATTTTTTGTTATTTTTTGTTATTTTTTGTTATTTTTTGTTATTTTTTGTTATTTTTTGTTATTTTTTGTTATTTTTTGTTATTTTTTGTTATTTTTTGTTATTTTTTGTTATTTTTTGTTATTTTTTGTTATTTTTTGTTATTTTTTGTTATTTTTTGTTATTTTTTGTTATTTTTTGTTATTTTTTGTTATTTTTTGTTATTTTTTGTTATTTTTTGTTATTTTTTGTTATTTTTTGTTATTTTTTGTTATTTTTTGTTATTTTTTGTTATTTTTTGTTATTTTTTGTTATTTTTTGTTATTTTTTGTTATTTTTTGTTATTTTTTGTTATTTTTTGTTATTTTTTGTTATTTTTTTGTTATTTTTTGTTATTTTTTGTTATTTTTTGTTATTTTTTGTTATTTTTTTGTTATTTTTTGTTATTTTTTGTTATTTTTTGTTATTTTTTGTTATTTTTTGTTATTTTTTGTTATTTTTTGTTATTTTTTGTTATTTTTTGTTATTTTTTGTTATTTTTTGTTATTTTTTGTTATTTTTTGTTATTTTTTGTTATTTTTTGTTATTTTTTGTTATTTTTTGTTATTTTTTGTTATTTTTTGTTATTTTTTGTTATTTTTTGTTATTTTTTGTTATTTTTTGTTATTTTTTGTTATTTTTTGTTATTTTTTGTTATTTTTTGTTATTTTTTGTTATTTTTTGTTATTTTTTGTTATTTTTTGTTATTTTTTGTTATTTTTTGTTATTTTTTGTTATTTTTTGTTATTTTTTGTTATTTTTTGTTATTTTTTGTTATTTTTTGTTATTTTTTGTTATTTTTTGTTATTTTTTGTTATTTTTTGTTATTTTTTGTTATTTTTTGTTATTTTTTGTTATTTTTTGTTATTTTTTGTTATTTTTTGTTATTTTTTGTTATTTTTTGTTATTTTTTGTTATTTTTTGTTATTTTTTGTTATTTTTTGTTATTTTTTGTTATTTTTTGTTATTTTTTGTTATTTTTTGTTATTTTTTGTTATTTTTTGTTATTTTTTGTTATTTTTTGTTATTTTTTGTTATTTTTTGTTATTTTTTGTTATTTTTTGTTATTTTTTGTTATTTTTTGTTATTTTTTGTTATTTTT